>OX359294.1:33382424-33407424 GCA_947179395.2 Pulicaria dysenterica | reverse complement strand
TGTTGTTGTTCTTGTTGTTGTTGTTATTTAGGGTTGTTGTTGTTTTTCTTGTTCTTGTTGTTTTTGTTGGTAATTAGGGTTGTTGTTGTTGTTCTTCTTCTTGTTGGTAATTAGGGTTGTTGTTTTTGTTTTTGGTGTTGTTTAGGGTTGTTGTTGTTGTTGTTCTTGTTGTTAATTAGGGTTGTTATTGATTTTCGTGTTGTTGTTATTTAGGGTTGTTGTTGTTGTTGTTTTTATTTAGGGTTGTTGTTGTTGTTGTTTTTATTGAGGGTTGTTGTTGTTGTTATTGTTGTTTAGGGTTGTTGTTGTTGTTGGTTTTGTTGTTCTTGTTTTTGTTGTTGTTATTTAGGGTGGTTGTTGTTATTGTTGTTATTTAGGATTGTTGTTGTTGTTGTTGTTGTTATTTAGTGTTGATGTTGTTGTTGTTGTTGTTGATATTGTTGTTGTTGTTGGTTTTCTTGTTGTTAATTAGGGTTGTTGTTATTGTTGTTGTTATTTAGGGTTGATGTTGTTGTTGTTGTTGATATTGTTGTTGTTGTTGGTTTTCTTGTTGTTAATTAGGGTTGTTGTTATTGTTGGTTTTGTTGTTGTTATTTACGGTTGTTGTTGTTATTTAGGGTGGTTGTTGTTGTTGTTATTTAGGGTTGTTGTTGTTGTTGTTGGTATTTAGGGTTGTTGTTGTTGTTTAGGGTTGTTGATGTTGGTTTTGTTGTTGTTGTTATTTAGGGTTGTTGATGTTGTTTATGTTGTTGTTTTTGTTATTTAGGGTTGTTGTTGTTGTTGTTGTTGTTGTTATTTAGGGTTGTTGTTGTTGTTGTTGTTGTTGTTTTTGTTGTTGTTGTTGTAGTTCTTGTTGTTATTTAGGGTTGTTGTTGTTGTTGTTGCTGTTGTTTAGGGTTGTTGTTGTTGTTGTTTTTGTTGCTCTTGTTGTTATTTAGGGTTGTTGTTGTAGCTTTTGTTGTTGTTTAGGGTTGTTGTTGTTGTTGTTGTTGATATTGTTGTTGTTGTTGCTGTTCTTGTTGCTAATTAGGGTTGTTGTTATTGTTGTTGTTGTTGTCGGATTTGTTGTTGTTATTTAGGGTTGTTGTTATTGTTGTTGTTGTTGTTGTAGTTCTTGTGGTTATTTAGGGTTGTTGTTGTGGTTGTTGTTATTTTGTTGTTGTTGTTGTTGTTGTTGTTGCTCTTGTTGTTATTTAGGGATGTTGTTGTTGCTTTTGTAGTTGTGTAGGGTTGTTGTTGTTGTTGTTGTTGTTATTGTTGTTGTTGTTGTTGTTGTTGGTTTTGTTGGTGTTGTTATTAGGGTGGTTGTTGTTGTTGTTTTTATTTAGGGTTGTTGTTGTTATTTAGGGGTTGTTGTTTTTGTTATTGTTGTTATTTAGGGTGGTTGATGTTGTTGATGTTGTTGTTAATTAGGGTGGTTGTTGTTGTTGTTGTTGTTATTTAGGGTTGTTGTTGCTGTTATTGTTGTTTAGGGTTGTTGTTGTTGTTCTTGTTCTTGTTGTTCTTGTTGTTAATTAGGGTTGTTGTTGTTGTTGATGTTGTTGTTGTTGTTTTTGGTGTTGTTTAGGGTTGTTGTTGTTGTTGTTGTTATTGTTGTTTACGGTTGTTGTTGTTGTTCTTGTTCTTGTTGTTCTTGTTGTTAATTAGAGTTGTTGTTGTTTTTGGTGTTGTTGTTATTTAGAGTTGTTGTTGTTATTTAGGGTGGTTGTTGTTGTTGTTGTTTTTATTTAGGGTTGTTGTTGTTGTTGTTTTTATTTAGGGTTGTTGTTGTTGTTATTGTTGTTTAGGGTTGTTGTTGTTGTTGTTGTTGTTGGTTTTGTTGTTTTTGTTGTTGTTATTTAGGGTTGTTGTTGTTATTAAGGGTTATTGTTGTTGTTGTTGTTATTTAGGATTGTTGTTGTTGTTGTTATTTAGGGTTGATGTTGTTGTTGTTGTTGATATTGTTGTTGTTGTTAGTTTTCTTGTTGTTAATTAGGGTTGTTGTTATTGTTGTTGGTATTTAGGGTTGATGTTGTTGTTGTTGTTGATATTGTTGTTGTTGTTGGTTTTCTTGTTGTTAATTAGGGTTGTTGTTATTGTTGTTGTTGTTGGTTTTGTTGTTGTTATTTAGGGTTGTTGTTGTTATTTATGGTGGTTGTTGTTGTGGTTATTTAGAGTTGTTGTTGTTGTTGGTATTTAGGGTTGTTGTAGTTGTTTAGGGTTGTTGTTGTTTGTTTTGTTGTTGTTGTTATTTAGGGTTGTTGTTGTTGTTGTTGGCTTTGTTGTTGTTGTTATTTAGGGTGGTTGTTGTTGTTGTTGTTATTTTTATTTTGGGTTGTTGTTGTTATTTAGGGTTGTTGTTGTTGTTCTTGTTGTTGTTGTTATTTAGGGTTGTTGTTGTTTTTCTTGTTCTTGTTGTTTTTGTTGGTAATTAGGGTTGTTGTTGTTGTTCTTCTTCTTGTTGGTAATTAGGGTTGTTGTTGTTGTTTTTGGTGTTGTTTAGGGTTGTTGTTGTTGTTGTTCTTGTTGTTAATTAGGGTTGTTATTGATTTTCGTGTTGTTGTTATTTAGGGTTGTTGTTGTTGTTGTTTTTATTTAGGGTTGTTGTTGTTGTTGTTTTTATTGAGGGTTGTTGTTGTTGTTATTGTTGTTTAGGGTTGTTGTTGTTGTTGGTTTTGTTGTTCTTGTTTTTGTTGTTGTTATTTAGGGTGGTTGTTGTTATTGTTGTTATTTAGGATTGTTGTTGTTGTTGTTGTTGTTATTTAGGGTTGATGTTGTTGTTGTTGTTGTTGATATTGTTGTTGTTGTTGGTTTTCTTGTTGTTAATTAGGGTTGTTGTTATTGTTGTTGTTATTTAGGGTTGATGTTGTTGTTGTTGTTGATATTGTTGTTGTTGTTGGTTTTCTTGTTGTTAATTAGGGTTGTTGTTATTGTTGGTTTTGTTGTTGTTATTTACGGTTGTTGTTGTTATTTAGGGTGGTTGTTGTTGTTGTTATTTAGGGTTGTTGTTGTTGTTGTTGGTATTTAGGGTTGTTGTTGTTGTTTAGGGTTGTTGATGTTGGTTTTGTTGTTGTTGTTATTTAGGGTTGTTGATGTTGTTTATGTTGTTGTTTTTGTTATTTAGGGTTGTTGTTGTTGTTGTTGTTGTTGTTATTTAGGGTTGTTGTTGTTGTTGTTGTTGTTGTTGTTGTTGTTGTTGTTGTAGTTCTTGTTGTTATTTAGGGTTGTTGTTGTTGTTGTTGCTGTTGTTTAGGGTTGTTGTTGTTGTTGTTTTTGTTGCTCTTGTTGTTATTTAGGGTTGTTGTTGTAGCTTTTGTTGTTGTTTAGGGTTGTTGTTGTTGTTGTTGTTGATATTGTTGTTGTTGTTGCTGTTCTTGTTGCTAATTAGGGTTGTTGTTATTGTTGTTGTTGTTGTCGGATTTGTTGTTGTTATTTAGGGTTGTTGTTGTTATTTAGGGTGGTTGTTGGTGTTGTTATTGTTTTTGTTATTTAGGGTTGTTGTTGTTGTTGTTGGTATTTAGGGTTGTTGTTGTTTTTTAGGGTTGTTGATGTTGGTTTTTTTGTTGTTGTTATTTAGGGTTGTTGTTGTTGTTGTTGTTGTTGTTATTTAGGGTTGTTGTTATTGTTGTTGTTGTTGTTGTAGTTCTTGTGGTTAATTAGGGTTGTTGTTGTTGTTGTTATTTTGATGTTGTTGTTGTTGTTGTTGTTGCTTTTGTTGTTATTTAGGGTTGTTATTGTTGCTTTTGTAGTTGTGTAGGGTTGTTGTTGTAGTTGTTGTTGTTATTTAGGGTTGTTGTTGCTGTTATTGTTGTTTAGGGTTGTTGTTGTTGTTCTTGTTCTTGTTGTTCTTGTTGTTAATTAGGGTTGTTGTTGTTGTTGATGTTGTTGTTATTGTTTTTGGTGTTGTTTAGGGTTGTTGTTGTTGTTGTTGTTATTGTTGTTTAGGGTTGTTGTTGTTGTTGTTGTTCTTTTTGTTCTTGTTGTTAATTAGAGTTGTTGTTGTTTTTGGTGTTGTTGTTATTTAGAGTTGTTGTTGTTATTTAGGGTGGTTGTTGGTGTTGTTGTTTTTATTTAGGGTTGTTGTTGTTGTTATTTTTATTTAGGGTTGTTGTTGTTGTTATTGTTGTTTAGGGTTGTTGTTGTTGTTGTTGTTGGTTTTGTTGTTGTTGTTGTTGTTTTTGTTGTTGTTATTTAGGGTTGTTGTTGTTATTATTTAGGATTATTGTTGTTGTTGTTGTTATTTAGGATTGTTGTTGTTGTTGTTATTTAGGGTTGATGATGTTGTTGTTGTTGATATTGTTGTTGTTGTTAGTTTTCTTGTTGTTAATTAGGGTTGTTGTTATTGTTGTTGTTATTTAGGGTGGATGTTGTTGTTGTTGTTGATATTGTTGTTGTTGTTGGTTTTCTTGTTGTTAATTAGGGTTGTTGTTATTGTTGTTGTTGTTGGTTTTGTTGTTGTTATTTAGGGTTGTTGTTGTTATTTATGGTGGTTGTTGTTGTTGTTATTTAGAGTTGTTGTTGTTGTTGGTTTTGTTGTTGTTGTTATTTAGGGTGGTTGTTGTTGTTGTTGTTATTTTTATTTAGGGTTGTTGTTCTTATTTAGGGTTGTTGTTGTTGTTCTTGTTGTTGTTGTTATTTAGGGTTGTTGTTGTTGTTCTTGTTCTTGTTGTTTTTGTTGGTAATTAGGGTTGTTGTTGTTGTTCTTCTTCTTGTTGGTAATTAGGGTTGTTGTTGTTGTTTTTGGTATTGTTTAGGGTTGTTGTTGTTGTTGTTGTTGTTCTTGTTGTTAATTAGGGTTGTTATTGATTTTCGTGTTGTTGTTATTTAGGGTTGTTGTTATTTAGGGTTGTTGTTGTTGTTGTTTTTATTTAGGGTTGTTGTTGTTGTTGTTTTTATTGGGGGTTGTTGTTGTTGTTATTGTTGTTTAGGGTTGTTGTTGTTGTTGTTGTTGTTGGTTTTGTTGTTGTTGTTGTTGTTTTTGTTGTTGTTATTTAGGGTTGTTGTTGTTATTAAGGGTTATTGTTGTTGTTGTTGTTATTTAGGATTGTTGTTGTTGTTGTTATTTAGGGTTGTTGTTGTTGTTGTTATTTAGAGTTTTTGTTGTTGTTGGCTTTGTTGTTGTTGTTATTTAGGGTGGTTGTTGTTGTTGTTGTTATTTTTATTTAGGGTTGTTGTTGTTATTTAGGGTTGTTGTTGTTGTTCTTGTTGTTGTTGTTGTTATTTAGGGTTGTTGTTGTTGTTCTTGTTCTTGTTGTTTTTGTTGGTAATTAGGGTTGTTGTTGTTTTTCTTGTTCTTGTTGTTCTTGTTGGTAATTAGGGTTGTTGTTGTTGTTGTTGTTGTTTTTGGTGTTGTTTAGGGTTGTTGTTGTTGTTGTTCTTGTTGTTAATTAGGGTTGTTATTGATTTTCGTGTTGTTGTTGTTGTTGTTTTTATTTAGGGTTGTTGTTGTTGTTGTTTTTATTGAGGGTTGTTGTTGTTGTTATTGTTGTTTAGGGTTGTTGTTGTTGTTGGTTTTGTTGTTGTTGTTTTTGTTGTTGTTATTTAGGGTGGTTGTTGATATTGTTGTTATTTAGGATTGTTGTTGTTGTTGTTATTTAGGGTTGATGTTGTTGTTGTTGTTGTTGATATTGTTGTTGTTGTTGGCTTTCTTGTTGTTAATTAGGGTTGTTGTTATTGTTGGTTTTGTTGTTGTTATTTACGGTTGTTGTTGTTATTTAGGGTGGTTGTTGTTGTTGTTATTTAGGGTTGTTGTTGTTGTTGTTGGTATTTAGGGTTGTTGTTGTTGTTTAGGGTTGTTGATGTTGGTTTTGTTGTTATTGTTATTTAGGGTTGTTGATGTTGTTTATGTTGTTGTTGTTGTTATTTAGGGTTGTTGTTGTTGTTGGTGTTGTTGTTGTTGTTATTTAGGGTTGTTGTTGTTGTTGTTGCTGTTGTTGTTGTTGTTGTTGTTGTAGTTCTTGTTGTTATTTAGGGTTGTTGTTGTTGTTGTTGCTGTTGTTTAGGGTTGTTGTTGTTGTTGTTTTTGTTGCTCTTGTTGTTATTTAGGGTTGTTGTTGTAGCTTTTGTTGTTGTTTAGGGTTGTTGTTGTTGTTGTTGTTGATATTGTTGTTGTTGTTGGTGTTCTTGTTGTTAATTAGGGTTGTTGTTATTGTTGTTGTTGTTGTTGTATTTGTTGTTGTTATTTAGGGTTGTTGTTGTTATTTAGGGTGGTTGTTGGTGTTGTTATTGTTTTTGTTATTTAGGGTTGTTGTTGTTGTTGTTGGTATTTAGGGTTGTAGTTGTTTTTTAGGGTTGTTGATGTTGGTTTTGTTGTTGTTGTTATTTAGGGTTGTTGTTGTTGTTGTTGTTGTTATTTAGGGTTGTTGTTATTGTTGTTGTTGTTGTTGTAGTTCTTGTGGTTATTTAGGGTTGTTGTTGTTGTTGTTGTTATTTTGTTGTTGTTGTTGTTGTTGTTGTTGTTGCTTTTGTTGTTATTTAGGGTTGTTGTTGTTGCTTTTGTAGTTGTGTAGGGTTGTTGTTGTTGTTGTTTTTGTTATTTAGGGTTGTTGTTGCTGTTATTGTTGTTTCGGGTTGTTGTTCTTGTTCTTGTTCTAGTTGTTCTTGTTGTTAATTAGGGTTGTTGTTGTTGTTGATGTTGTTGTTATTGTTTTTGGTGTTGTTTAGGGTTGTTGTTGTTGTTGTTGTTATTGTTGTTTAGGGTTGTTGTTGTTGTTCTTGTTCTTGTTGTTCTTGTTGTTAATTAGAGTTATTGTTATTTTTGGTGTTGTTGTTATTTAGAGTTGTTGTTGTTATTTAGGGTGGTTGTTGTTGTTGTTGTTTTTATTTAGGGTTGTTGTTGTTGTTGTTTTTATTTAGGGTTGTTGTTGTTGTTATTGTTGTTTAGGGTTGTTGTTGTTGTTGTTGTTGTTGGTTTTGTTGTTGTGGTTGTTGTTTTTGTTGTTGTTATTTAGGGTTGTTGTTGTTATTAAGGGTTATTGTTGTTGTTGTTGTTATTTAGGATTGTTGTTGTTGTTATTATTTAGGATTGTTGTTGTTGTTGTTATTTAGGGTTGATGTTGTTGTTGTTGTTGATATTGTTGTTGTTGTTAGTTTTCTTGTTGTTAATTAGGGTTTTTGTTATTGTTGTTGTTATTTAGGGTTGATGTTGTTGTTGTTGTTGATATTGTTGTTGTTGTTGGTTTGCTTGTTGTTAATTAGGGTTGTTGTTATTGTTGTTGTTGGTTTTGTTGTTGTTATTTAGGGTTGTTGTTGTTATTTATGGTGGTTGTTGTTGTTGTTATTTAGAGTTGTTGTTGTTGTTGTTGGTATTTAGGGTTGTTGTTGTTGTTTAGGGTTGTTGTTGTTAGTTTTGTTGTTGTTGTTATTTAGGGTTGTTGTTGTTGTTGGTTTTGTTGTTGTTGTTATTTAGGGTGGTTGTTGTTGTTGTTATTTTTATTTAGGGTTGTTGTTATTTAGGGTTGGTGTTGTTGTTCTTGTTCTTGTTGTTTTTGTTGGTAATTAGGGTTGTTGTTGTTGTTGTTGTTCTTGTTGTTCTTGTTGGTAATTAGGGTTGTTGTTGTTGTTGTTGTTGTTTTTGGTGTTGTTTAGGGTTGTTGTTGTTGTTGTTGTTCTTGTTCTTGTTGTTAATTAGGGTTGTTATTGATTTTCGTGTTGTTGTTATTTAGGGTTGTTGTTATTTAGGGTTGTTGTTGTTGTTGTTTTTATTTAGGGTTGTTGTTGTTGTTGTTTTTATTTAGGGTTGTTGTTGTTGTTATTGTTGTTTAGGGTTGTTGTTGTTGTTGGTTTTGTTGTTGTTGTTTTTGTTGTTCTTATTTAGGGTGGTTGTTGTTATTGTTGTTATTTAGGATTGTTGTTGTTGTTGTTATTTAGGGTTGATGTTGTTGTTGTTGTTGTTGATATTGTTGTTGTTGTTGGTGTTATTGTTGTTGTTATTTAGGGTTGATGTTGTTGTTGTTGTTGATATTGTTGTTGTTGTTGGTTTTCTTGTTGTTAATTAGGGTTATTGTTATTGTTGGTTTTGTTGTTGTTATTTAGGGTTGTTGTTGTTATTTAGGGTGGTTGTTGTTGTTGTTATTTAGGGTTGTTGTTGTTGTTGTTTGTATTTAGGGTTGTTGTTGTTGTTTAGGGTTGTTGATGTTGGTTTTGTTGTTATTGTTATTTAGGGTTGTTGATGTTGTTTATGTTGTTGTTGTTGTTATTTAGGGTTGTTGTTGTTATTTAGGTTGTTGTTGTTGTTGTTGTTGTTGTTGTTATTTAGGGTTGTTGTTGTTGTTATTGTTGTTGTTGTTGTTGTTGTTGTTGTAGTTCTTGTTGTTATTTAGGGTTGTTGTTGTTGTTGTTGCTGTTGTTTAGGGTTGTTGTTGTTGTTGTTGTTTTTGTTGCTCTTGTTGTTATTTAGGGTTGTTGTTGTAGCTTTTGTTGTTGTTTAGGGTTGTTGTTGTTGTTGTTGTTGATATTGTTGTTGTTGTTGGTGTTCTTGTTGTTAATTAGGGTTGTTGTTATTGTTGTTGTTGTTGTTGGATTTGTTGTTGTTATTTAGGGTTGTTGTTGTTATTTAGGGTGGTTGTTGGTGTTGTTATTGTTTTTGTTATTTAGGGTTGTTGTTGTTGTTGTTGTTGGTATTTAGGGTTGTTGTTGTTTTTTAGGGTTGTTGATGTTGGTTTTGTTGTTGTTGTTATTTAGGGTTGTTGTTGTTGTTGTTGTTGTTATTTAGGGTTGTTGTTGTTGTTGTAGTTCTTGTGGTTATTTAGGGTTGTTGTTGTTGTTGTTGTTATTTTGTTGTTGTTGTTGTTGTTGTTGTTGTTGCTTTTGTTGTTATTTAGGGTTGTTGTTGTTGCTTTTGTAGTTGTGTAGGGTTGTTGTTGTTGTTGTTTTTGTTATTTAGGGTTGTTGTTGCTGTTATTGTTGTTTAGGGTTGTTGTTCTCGTTCTTGTTCTTGTTGTTCTTGTTGTTAATTAGGGTTGTTGTTGTTGTTGATGTTGTTGTTATTGTTTTTGGTGTTGTTTAGGGTTGTTGTTGTTGTTGTTATTGTTGTTTAGGGTTGTTGTTGTTGTTCTTGTTCTTGTTGTTCTTGTTGTTAATTAGAGTTCTTGTTATTTATGGTGTTGTTGTTATTTAGAGTTGTTGTTGTTATTTAGGGTGGTTGTTGTTGTTGTTGTTTTTATTTAGGGTTGTTGTTGTTGTTGTTTTTATTTAGGGTTGTTGTTGTTGTTATTGTTGTTTAGGGTTGTTGTTGTTGTTGTTGTTGTTGGTTTTGTTGTTGTGGTTGTTGTTTTTGTTGTTGTTATTTAGGGTTGTTGTTGTTATTAAGGGTTATTGTTGTTGTTGTTGTTATTTAGGATTGTTGTTGTTGTTGTTATTTAGGGTTGATGTTGTTGTTGTTGTTGATATTGTTGTTGTTGTTAGTTTTCTTGTTGTTAATTAGGGTTGTTGTTATTGTTGTTGTTATTTAGGGTTGATGTTGTTGTTGTTGTTGATATTGTTGTTGTTGTTGGTTTGCTTGTTGTTAATTAGGGTTGTTGTTATTGTTGTTGTTGGTTTTGTTGTTGTTATTTAGGGTTGTTGTTGTTATTTATGGTGGTTGTTGTTGTTGTTATTTAGAGTTGTTGTTGTTGTTGTTGGTATTTAGGGTTGTTGTTGTTGTTTAGGGTTGTTGTTGTTAGTTTTGTTGTTGTTGTTATTTAGGGTTGTTGTTGTTGTTGGTTTTGTTGTTGTTGTTACTTAGGGTGGTTGTTGTTGTTGTTATTTTTATTTAGGGTTGTTGTTATTTAGGGTTGGTGTTGTTGTTCTTGTTCTTGTTGTTTTTGTTGGTAATTAGGGTTGTTGTTGTTGTTGTTGTTCTTGTTGTTCTTGTTGGTAATTAGGGTTGTTGTTGTTGTTGTTGTTGTTGTTTTTGGTGTTGTTTAGGGTTGTTGTTGTTGTTGTTGTTCTTGTTCTTGTTGTTAATTAGGGTTGTTATTGATTTTCGTGTTGTTGTTATTTAGGGTTGTTGTTATTTAGGGTTGTTGTTGTTGTTGTTTTTATTTAGGGTTGTTGTTGTTGTTGTTTTTATTGAGGGTTGTTGTTGTTGTTATTGTTGTTTAGGGTTGTTGTTGTTGTTGGTTTTGTTGTTGTTGTTTTTGTTGTTGTTATTTAGGGTGGTTGTTGTTATTGTTGTTATTTAGGATTGTTGTTGTTGTTGTTATTTAGGGTTGATGTTGTTGTTGTTGTTGTTGATATTGTTGTTGTTGTTGGTGTTATTGTTGTTGTTATTTAGGGTTGATGTTGTTGTTGTTGTTGATATTGTTGTTGTTGTTGGTTTTCTTGTTGTTAATTAGGGTTTTTGTTATTGTTGGTTTTGTTGTTGTTATTTAGGGTTGTTGTTGTTATTTAGGGTAGTTGTTGTTGTTGTTATTTAGGGTTGTTGTTGTTGTTGTTTGTATTTTGGGTTATTGTTGTTGTTTAGGGTTGTTGATGTTGGTTTTGTTGTTATTGTTATTTAGGGTTGTTGATGGTGTTTATGTTGTTGTTGTTGTTATTTAGGGTTGTTGTTGTTATTTAGGTTGTTGTTGTTATTGTTGTTGTTGTTGTTATTTAGGGTTGTTGTTGTTGTTATTGCTGTTGTTTAGGGTTGTTGTTGTTGTTGTTGTTTTTGTTGCTCTTGTTGTTATTTAGGGTTGTTGTTGTAGCTTTTGTTGTTGTTTAGGGTTGTTGTTGTTGTTGTTGTTGATATTGTTGTTGTTGTTGGTGTTCTTGTTGTTAATTAGGGTTGTTGTTATTGTTGTTGTTGTTGTTGGATTTGTTGTTGTTATTAGGGTTGTTATTGTTATTTAGGGTGGTTGTTGGTGTTGTTATTGTTTTTGTTATTTAGGGTTGTTGTTGTTGTTGTTGGTATTTAGGGTTGTTGTTGTTGTTTAGGGTTGTTGATGTTGGTTTTGTTGTTGTTGTTATATAGGGTTGTTGTTGTTGTTGTTGTTGTTATTTAGGGTTGTTGTTATTGTTGTTGTTGTTGTTGTAGTTCTTGTGGTTATTTAGGGTTGTTGTTGTTGTTGTTGTTATTTTGTTGTTGTTGTTGTTGTTGTTGTTGTTGCTCTTGTTGTTATTTAGGGTTGTTGTTGTTGCTTTTGTAGTTGTGTAGGGTTGTTGTTGTTGTTATTTAGGGTGGTTGTTGTTGTTGTTATTTAGGGTTGTTGTTGTTGTTGTTGGTATTTAGGGTTGTTGTTGTTGTTTAGGGTTGTTGATGTTGGTTTTGTTGTTGTTGTTATTTAGGGTTATTGATGTTGTTTATGTTGTTGTTGTTGTTATTTAGGGTTGTTGTTGTTGTTGTTGTTGTTGCTGTTGTTGTTGTTGTTGTTGTTGTAGTTCTTGTTGTTATTTAGGGTTGTTGTTGTTGTTGTTGCTGTTGTTTATGGTTGTTGTTGTTGTTGTTTTTGTTGCTCTTGTTGTTATTTAGGGTTGTTGTTGGATTTGTTGTTGTTATTTAGGGTTGTTGTTGTTATTTAGGGTGGTTGTTGGTGTTGTTAGTGTTTTTGTTATTTAGGGTTGTTGTTGTTGTTGTTGGTATATAGGGTTGTTGTGGTTGTTTACGGTTGTTGATGTTGGTTTTATTGTTGTTGTTATTTAGGGTTGTTGTTGTTGTTGTTGTTGTTGTTATTTAGGGCTGTTGTTATTGTTGTTGTTGTTGTTGTAGTTCTTGTGGTTATTTAGGGTTGTTGTTGTTGTTGTTGTTATTTTGTTGTTGTTGTTGTTGTTGTTGTTTCTTTTGTTGTTATTTAGGGTTGTTGTTGTTGCTTTTGTAGTTGTGTAGGGTTGTTGTTGTTGTTGTTGTTGTTGTTATTTAGGGTTGTTATTGTTGTTGTTGTTGTTGTTGTTGGTTTTGTTGGTGTTGTTAATTAGGGTGGTTGTTGTTGTTGTTTTTATTTAGGGTTGTTGTTGTTATTTAGGGGTTGTTGTTTTTGTTATTGTTGTTATTTAGGGTGGTTGATGTTGTTGATGTTGTTGTTAATTAGGGTTGTTGTTGTTGTTGTTGTTATTTAGGGTTGTTGTTGCTGTTATTGTTATTTAGGGTTGTTGTTGTTGTTGTTTTTGGTGTTAATTAGGGTTGTTGTTGTTGTTGTTGTTCTTGTTGTTAATTAGGGATGTTATTGATTTTCGTGTTGTTGTTATTTAGGGTTGTTGTTGTTGTTGTTTTTATTTAGGGTTGTTGTTGTTGTTGTTTTTATTGAGGGTTGTTGTTGTTGTTATTGTTGTTTAGGGTTGTTGTTGTTGTTGTTGTTGGTTTTGTTGTTGTTGTTTTTGTGGTGTTATTTAGGGTTGTTGTTGTTATTTATGGTGGTTGTTGTTGTTGTTATTTCGAGTTGTTGTTGTTGTTGTTGGTATTTAGGGTTGTTGTTGTTGTTTAGGGTTGTTGTTGTTAGTTTTGTTGTTGTTGTTATTTAGGGTTGTTGTTGTTGTTGGTTTTGTTGTTGTTGTTATTTAGGGTGGTTGTTGTTGTTGTTATTTTTATTTAGGGTTGTTGTTATTTAGGGTTGGTGTTGTTGTTCTTGTTCTTGTTGTTTTTGTTGGTAATTAGGGTTGTTGTTGTTGTTGTTGTTCTTGTTGTTCTTGTTGGTAATTAGGGTTGTTGTTGTTGTTGTTGTTGTTTTTGGTGTTGTTTAGGGTTGTTGTTGTTGTTCTTGTTGTTAATTAGGGTTGTTATTGATTTTCGTGTTGTTGTTATTTAGGGTTGTTGTTATTTAGGGTTGTTGTTGTTGTTGTTGTTTTTATTTAGGGTTGTTGTTGTTGTTGTTTTTATTGATGTTTGTTGTTGTTGTTATTGTTGTTTAGGGTTGTTGTTGTTGTTGGTTTTGTTGTTGTTGTTTTTGTTGTTGTTATTTAGGGTGGTTGTTGTTATTGTTGTTATTTAGGATTGTTGTTGTTGTTGTTATTTAGGGTTGATGTTGTTGTTTTTGTTGTTGATATTGTTGTTGTTGTTGGTTTTCTTGTTGTTAATTAGGGTTGTTGTTATTGTTGTTGTTATTGTTGTTGTTATTTATGGTTGATGTTGTTGTTGTTGTTGATATTGTTGTTGTTGTTGGTTTTCTTGTTGTTAATTAGGGTTGTTGTTATTGTTGGTTTTGTTGTTGTTATTTAGGGTTGTTGTTGTTATTTAGGGTGGTTGTTGTTGTTGTTATTTAGGGTTGTTGTTGTTGTTGTTGGTATTTAGGGTTGTTGTTGTTGTTTAGGGTTGTTGATGTTGGTTTTGTTGTTGTTGTTATTTAGGGTTGTTGATGTTGTTTATGTTGTTGTTGTTGTTATTTAGGGTTGTTGTTGTTATTTAGGGTTGTTGTTGTTGTTGTTGTTGTTGTTGTTATTTAGGGTTGTTGTTGTTGTTGTTGTTGTTGTTGTTGTTTATGTTGTTGTAGTTCTTGTTGTTATTTAGGGTTGTTGTTGTTGTTGTTGCTGTTGTTTAGGGTTGTTGTTGTTGTTGTTTTTGTTGCTCTTGTTGTTATTTAGGGTTCTTGTTGTAGCTTTTGTTGTTTTTAGGGTTGTTGTTGTTGTTGTTGTTGTTGATATTGTTGTTGTTGTTGGTGTTCTTGTTGTTAATTAGGGTTGTTGTTATTGTTGTTGTTGTTGTTGGATTTGTTGTTGTTATTTAGGGTTGTTGTTGTTATTTAGGGTGGTTGTTGGTGTTGTTATTGTTTTTGTTATTTAGGGTTGTTGTTGTTGTTGTTGGTATTTAGGGTTGTTGTTGTTTTTTAGGGTTGTTGATGTTGGTTTTGTTGTTGTTGTTATTTAGGGTTGTTGTTGTTGTTGTTGTTGTTATTTAGGGTTGTTGTTATTGTTGTTGTTGTTGTTGTTGTAGTTCTTGTGGTTATTTAGGGTTGTTGTTGTTGTTGTTGTTATTTTGTTGTTGTTGTTGTTGTTGTTGTTGTTACTTTTGTTGTTATTTAGGGTTGTTGTTGTTGCTTTTGTAGTTGTGTAGGGTTGTTGTTGTTGTTGTTTTTGTTATTTAGGGTTGTTGTTGCTGTTATTGTTGTTTAGGGTTGTTGTTCTTGTTCTTGTTCTTGTTGTTCTTGTTGTTAATTAGGGTTGTTGTTGTTGTTGATGTTGTTGTTATTGTTTTTGGTGTTGTTTAGGGTTGTTGTTGTTGTTGTTATTGTTGTTTAGGGTTGTTGTTGTTGTTCTTGTTCTTGTTGTTCTTGTTGTTAATTAGAGTTCTTGTTATTTATGGTGTTGTTGTTATTTAGAGTTGTTGTTGTTGTTGTTGTTTTTATTTAGGGTTGTTGTTGTTGTTGTTTTTATTTAGAGTTGTTGTTGTTGTTATTGTTGTTTAGGGTTGTTGTTGTTGTTGTTGTTGTTGGTTTTGTTGTTGTGGTTGTTGTTTTTGTTGTTGTTATTTAGGGTTGTTGTTGTTATTAAGGGTTATTGTTGTTGTTGTTGTTATTTAGGATTGTTGTTGTTGTTGTTATTTAGGGTTGATGTTGTTGTTGTTGTTGATATTGTTGTTGTTGTTAGTTTTCTTGTTGTTAATTAGGGTTGTTGTTATTGTTGTTGTTATTTAGGGTTGATGTTGTTGTTGTTCTTGATATTGTTGTAGTTGTTGGTTTGCTTGTTGTTAATTAGGGTTGTTGTTATTGTTGTTGTTGGTTTTGTTGTTGTTATTTAGGGTTGTTGTTGTTATTTATGGTGGTTGTTGTTGTTGTTATTTAGAGTTGTTGTTGTTGTTGTTGGTATTTAGGGTTGTTGTTGTTGTTTAGGGTTGTTGTTGTTAGTTTTGTTGTTGTTGTTATTTAAGGTTGTTGTTGTTGTTGGTTTTGTTATTGTTGTTATTTAGGGTGGTTGTTGTTGTTGTTATTTTTATTTAGGGTTGTTGTTATTTAGGGTTGGTGTTGTTGTTCTTGTTCTTGTTGTTTTTGTTGGTAATTAGGGTTGTTGTTGTTGTTGTTGTTGTTGTTGTTCTTGTTGGTAATTAGGGTTGTTGTTGTTGTTGTTGTTGTTCTTGTTCTTGTTGTTAATTAGGGTTGTTATTGATTTTCGTGTTGTTGTTATTTAGGGTTGTTGTTGTTGTTGTTTTTATTTAGGGTTGTTGTTGTTGTTGTTTTTATTGAGGGTTGTTGTTGTTGTTATTGTTGTTTAGGGTTGTTGTTGTTGTTCTTGTTCTTGTTGTTCTTGTTGTTAATTAGAGTTCTTGTTATTTATGGTGTTGTTGTTATTTAGAGTTGTTGTTGTTATTTAGGGTGGTTGTTGTTGTTGTTGTTTTTATTTAGGGTTGTTGTTGGTGTTGTTTTTATTTAGGGTTGTTGTTGTTGTTATTGTTGTTTAGGGTTGTTGTTGTTGTTGTTGTTGTTGGTTTTGTTGTTGTGGTTGTTGTTTTTCTTGTTGTTATTTAGGGTTGTTGTTGTTATTAAGGGTTATTGTTGTTGTTGTTGTTATTTAGGATTGTTGTTGTTGTTGTTATTTAGGGTTGATGTTGTTGTTGTTGTTGATATTGTTGTTGTTGTTAGTTTTCTTGTTGTTAATTAGGGTTGTTGTTATTGTTGTTGTTATTTAGGGTTGATGTTGTTGTTGTTGTTGATATTGTTGTTGTTGTTGGTTTGCTTGTTGTTAATTAGGGTTGTTGTTATTGTTGTTGTTGGTTTTGTTGTTGTTATTTAGGGTTGTTGTTGTTATTTATGGTGGTTGTTATTGTTGTTATTTAGAGTTGTTGTTGTTGTTGTTGGTATTTAGGGTTGTTGTTGTTGTTTAGGGTTGTTGTTGTTAGTTTTGTTGTTGTTGTTATTTAGGGTTGTTGTTGTTGTTGGTTTTGTTGTTGTTGTTATTTAGGGTGGTTGTTGTTGTTGTTATTTTTATTTAGGGTTGTTGTTATTTAGGGTTGGTGTTGTTGTTCTTGTTCTTGTTGTTTTTGTTGGTAATTAGGGTTGTTGTTGTTGTTGTTGTTCTTGTTGTTCTTGTTGGTAATTAGGGTTGTTGTTGTTGTTGTTGTTGTTTTTGGTGTTGTTTAGGGTTGTTGTTGTTGTTCTTGTTGTTAATTAGGGTTGTTATTGATTTTCGTGCTGTTGTTATTTAGGGTTGTTGTTATTTAGGGTTGTTGTTGTTGTTGTTTTTATTTAGGGTTGTTGTTGTTGTTGTTTTTATTGAGGGTTGTTGTTGTTGTTATTGTTGTTTAGGGTTGTTGTTGTTGTTGGTTTTGTTGTTGTTTTTGTTGTTGTTATTTAGGGTGGTTGTTGTTATTGTTGTTATTTAGGATTGTTGTTGTTGTTGTTATTTAGGGTTGATGTTGTTGTTGTTGTTGTAGATATTGTTGTTGTTGTTGGTGTTATTGTTGTTGTTATTTAGGGTTGATGTTGTTGTTGTTGTTGATATTGTTGTTGTTGTTGGTTTTCTTGTTGTTAATTAAGGTTTTTGTTATTGTTGGTTTTGTTGTTGTTATTTAGGGTTGTTGTTGTTATTTAGGGTGGTTGTTGTTGTTGTTATTTAGGGTTGTTGTTGTTGTTGTTTGTATTTAGGGTTATTGTTGTTGTTTAGGGTTGTTGATGTTGGTTTTGTTGTTATTGTTATTTAGGGTTGTTGATGTTGTTTATGTTGTTGTTGTTGTTATTTAGGGTTGTTGTTGTTATTTAGGTTGTTGTTGTTGTTGTTGTTGTTGTTGTTATTTAGGGTTGTTGTTGTTGTTGCTTTTGTAGTTGTGTAGGGTTGTTGTTGTTGTTATTTAGGGTGGTTGTTGTTGTTGTTATTTCGGGTTGTTGTTGTTGTTGTTGGTATTTTGGGTTGTTGTTGTTGTTTAGGGTTGTTGATGTTGGTTTTGTTGTTGTTGTTATTTAGGGTTGTTGATGTTGTTTATGTTGTTGTTGTTGTTATTTAGGGTTGTTGTTGTTGTTGTTGTTGTTGTTATTTAGGGTTGTTGTTGTTGTTGTTGCTGTTGTTGTTGTTGTTGTTGTTGTAGTTCTTGTTGTTATTTAGGGTTGTTGTTGTTGTTGTTGCTGTTGTTTAGGGTTGTTGTTGTTGTTGTTGTTTTTGTTGCTCTTGTTGTTATTTAGGGTTGTTGTTGTAGCTTTTGTTGTTGTTTAGGGTTGTTGTTGATATTGTTGTTGTTGTTGGTGTTCTTGTTGTTAATTAGGGTTGTTGTTATTGTTGTTGTTGTTGTTGGATTTGTTGTTGTTATTTAGGGTGGTTGTTGTTATTTAGGGTGGTTGTTGGTGTTGTTATTGTTTTTGTTATTTAGGGTTGTTGTTGTTGTTGTTGGTATTTAGGGTTGTTGTGGTTGTTTACGGTTGTTGATGTTGGTTTTGTTGTTGTTGTTATTTAGGGTTGTTGTTGTTGTTGTTGTTGTTATTTAGGGCTGTTGTTATTGTTGTTGTTGTTGTTGTAGTTCTTGTGGTTATTTAGGGTTGTTGTTGTTGTTGTTGTTATTTTGTTGTTGTTGTTGTTGTTGTTGTTTCTTTTGTTGTTATTTAGGGTTGTTGTTGTTGCTTTTGTAGTTGTGTAGGGTTGTTGTTGTTGTTGTTGTTGTTATTTAGGGTTGTTATTGTTGTTGTTGTTGTTGTTGTTGGTTTTGTTGGTGTTGTTAATTAGGGTGGTTGTTGTTGTTGTTTTTATTTAGGGTTGTTGTTGTTATTTAGGGGTTGTTGTTTTTGTTATTGTTGTTATTTAGGGTGGTTGATGTTGTTGATGTTGTTGTTAATTAGGGTTGTTGTTGTTGTTGTTGTTATTTAGGGTTGTTGTTGCTATTATTGTTATTTAGGGTTGTTGTTGTTGTTGTTTTTGGTGTTGTTTAGGGTTGTTGTTGTTGTTGTTGTTGTTCTTGTTGTTAATTAGGGTTGTTATTGATTTTCGTGTTGTTGTTATTTAGGGTTGTTGTTGTTGTTGTTTTTATTTAGGGTTGTTGTTGTTGTTGTTTTTATTGAGGGTTGTTGTTGTTGTTATTGTTGTTTAGGGTTGTTGTTGTTGTTGTTGTTGGTTTTGTTGTTGTTGTTTTTGTTGTTGTTATTTAGGGTTGTTGTTTTTATTTATGGTGGTTGTTGTTGTTGTTATTTAGAGTTGTTGTTGTTGTTGTTGGTATTTAGGGTTGTTGTTGTTGTTTAGGGTTGTTGTTGTTAGTTTTGTTGTTGTTGTTATTTAGGGTTGTTGTTGTTGTTGGTTTTGTTGTTGTTGTTATTTAGGGTGGTTGTTGTTGTTGTTATTTTTATTTAGGGTTGTTGTTATTTAGGGTTGGTGTTGTTGTTCTTGTTCTTGTTGTTTTTGTTGGTAATTAGGGTTGTTGTTGTTGTTCTTGTTCTTGTTGTTCTTGTTGGTAATTAGGGTTGTTGTTGTTGTTGTTGTTGTTTTTGGTGTTGTTTAGGGTTGTTGTTGTTGTTCTTGTTGTTAATTAGGGTTGTTATTGATTTTCGTGTTGTTGTTATTTAGGGTTATTGTTATTTAGGGTTGTTGTTGTTGTTGTTTTTATTTAGGGTTGTTGTTGTTGTTTTTATTGAGGGTTGTTGTTGTTGTTATTGTTGTTTAGGGTTGTTGTTGTTGTTGGTTTTGTTGTTGTTTTTGTTGTTGTTATTTAGGGTGGTTGTTGTTATTGTTGTTATTTAGGATTGTTGTTGTTGTTGTTATTTAGGGTTGATGTTGTTGTTGTTGTTGTTGATATTGTTGTTGTTGTTGGTGTTATTGTTGTTGTTATTTAGGGTTGATGTTGTTGTTGTTGTTGATATTGTTGTTGTTGTTGGTTTTCTTGTTGTTAATTAGGGTTATTGTTATTGTTGGTTTTGTTGTTGTTATTTACGGTTGTTGTTGTTATTTAGGGTGGTTGTTGTTGTTGTTATTTAGGGTTGTTGTTGTTGTTGTTTGTATTTAGGGTTGTTGTTGTTGTTTAGGGTTGTTGATGTTGGTTTTGTTGTTGTTGTTATTTAGGGTTGTTGATGTTGTTTATGTTGTTGTTGTTGTTATTTAGGGTTGTTGTTGTTATTTAGGTTGTTGTTGTTGTTGTTGTTGTTGTTGTTATTTAGGGTTGTTGTTGTTGTTATTGCTGTTGTTGTTGTTGTTGTTGTTGTAGTTCTTGTTGTTATTTAGGGTTGTTGTTGTTGTTGTTGCTATTGTTTAGGGTTGTTGTTGTTGTTGTTGTTTTTGTTGCTCTTGTTGTTATTTTGGGTTGTTGTTGTAGCTTTTGTTGTTGTTTAGGGTTGTTGTTGTTGTTGTTGTTGATATTGTTGTTGTTGTTGGTGTTCTTGTTGTTAATTAGGGTTGTTGTTATTGTTGTTGTTGTTGTTGGATTTGTTGTTGTTATTTAGGGTTGTTATTGTTATTTAGGGTGGTTGTTGGTGTTGTTATTGTTTTTGTTATTTAGGGTTGTTGTTGTTGTTGTTGGTATTTAGGGTTGTTGTTGTTGTTTAGGGTTGTTGATGTTGGTTTTGTTGTTGTTGTTATATAGGGTTGTTGTTGTTGTTGTTGTTGTTATTTAGGGTTGTTGTTATTGTTGTTGTTGTTGTTGTAGTTCTTGTGGTTATTTAGGGTTGTTGTTGTTGTTGTTGTTATTTTGTTGTTGTTGTTGTTGTTGTTGTTGTTGTTGCTCTTGTTGTTATTTAGGGTTGTTGTTGTTGCTTTTGTAGTTGTGTAGGGTTGTTGTTGTTGTTATTTAGGGTGGTTGTTGTTGTTGTTATTTAGGGTTGTTGTTGTTGTTGTTGGTATTTTGGGTTGTTGTTGTTGTTTAGGGTTGTTGATGTTGGTTTTGTTGTTATTGTTATTTAGGGTTGTTGATGTTGTTTATGTTGTTGTTGTTGTTATTTAGTGTTGTTGTTGTTGTTGTTGTTGTTGTTATTTAGGGTTGTTGTTGTTGTTGTTGCTGTTGTTGTTGTTGTTGTTGTTGTAGTTCTTGTTGTTATTTAGGGTTGTTGTTGTTGTTGTTGCTGTTGTTTAGGGTTGTTGTTGTTGTTGTTGTTTTTGTTGCTCTTGTTGTTATTTAGGGTTGTTGTTGTAGCTTTTGTTGTTGTTTAGGGTTGTTGTTGATATTGTTGTTGTTGTTGGTGTTCTTGTTGTTAATTAGGGTTGTTGTTATTGTTGTTGTTGTTGTTGGATTTGTTGTTGTTATTTAGGGTTGTTGTTGTTATTTAGGGTGGTTGTTGGTGTTGTTATTGTTTTTGTTATTTAGGGTTGTTGTTGTTGTTGTTGGTATTTAGGGTTGTTGTGGTTGTTTACGGTTGTTGATGTTGGTTTTGTTGTTGTTGTTATTTAGGGTTGTTGTTGTTGTTGTTGTTGTTATTTAGGGCTGTTGTTATTGTTGTTGTTGTTGTTGTAGTTCTTGTGGTTATTTAGGGTTGTTGTTGTTGTTGTTGTTATTTTGTTGTTGTTGTTGTTGTTGTTGTTTCTTTTGTTGTTATTTAGGGTTGTTGTTGTTGCTTTTGTAGTTGTGTAGGGTTGTTGTTGTTGTTGTTGTTATTTAGGGTTGTTATTGTTGTTGTTGTTGTTGTTGTTGGTTTTGTTGGTGTTGTTAATTAGGGTGGTTGTTGTTGTTGTTTTTATTTAGGGTTGTTGTTGTTATTTAGGGGTTGTTGTTTTTGTTATTGTTGTTATTTAGGGTGGTTGATGTTGTTGATGTTGTTGTTATTTAGGGTTGGTGTTGTTGTTGTTGTTCTTGTTGTTTTTGTTGGTAATTAGGGTTGTTGTTGTTGTTGTTGTTCTTGTTGTTCTTGTTGGTAATTAGGGTTGTTGTTGTTGTTGTTGTTGTTTTTGGTGTTGTTTAGGGTTGTTGTTGTTGTTCTTGTTGTTAATTAGGGTTGTTATTGATTTTCGTGTTGTTGTTATTAAGGGTTGTTGTTATTTAGGGTTGTTGTTGTTGTTGTTTTTATTTAGGGTTGTTGTTGTTGTTGTTTTTATTGAGGGTTGTTGTTGTTGTTATTGTTGTTTAGGTTTTTGTTGTTGTTGGTTTTGTTGTTGTTGTTTTTGTTGTTGTTATTTAGGGTGGTTGTTGTTGTTGTTGTTATTTAGGATTGTTGTTGTTGTTGTTATTTAGGGTTGATGTTGTTGTTGTTGTTGTTGATATTGTTGTTGTTGTTGGTTTTCTTGTTGTTAATTAGGGTTGTTGTTATTGTTGTTGTTATTTAGGGTTGATGTTGTTGTTGTTGTTGATATTGTTGTTGTTGTTGGTTTTCTTGTTGTTAATTAGGGTTGTTGTTATTGTTGGTTTTGTTGTTGTTATTTACGGTTGTTGTTGTTATTTAGGGTGGTTGTTGTTGTTGTTATTTAGGGTTGTTGTTGTTGTTGTTGGTATTTAGGGTTGTTGTTGTTGTTTAGGGTTGTTGATGTTGGTTTTGTTGTTGTTGTTATTTAGGGTTGTTGATGTTGTTTATGTTGTTGTTTTTGTTATTTAGGGTTGTTGTTGTTATTTAGGGTTGTTGTTGTTGTTGTTGTTGTTGTTGTTGTTGTTGTTATTTAGGGTTGTTGTTGTTGTTGTTGCTGTTGTTTTTGTTGTTGTTGTTGTAGTTCTTGTTGTTATTTAGGGTTGTTGTTGATGTTGTTTATGTTGTTGTTTTTGTTATTTAGGGTTGTTGTTGTTATTTAGGGTTGTTGTTGTTGTTGTTGTTGTTGTTGTTGTTGTTGTTGTTGTTGTTGTTGTTATTTAGGGTTGTTGTTGTTGTTGTTGCTGTTGTTTTTGTTGTTGTTGTTGTAGTTCTTGTTGTTATTTAGGGTTGTTGTTATTGTTGTTGCTGTTGTTTAGGGTTGTTGTTTATGTTGTTGTTGTTGTTATTTAGGGTTGTTGTTGTTATTTAGGGTTGTTGTTGTTATTTACGGTTGTTGTTGTTGTTGTTGTTGTTGTTGTTGTTGTTGTTGTAGTTCTTGTTGTTATTTAGGGTTGTTGTTGTTGTTGTTGCTGTTGTTTAGGGTTGTTGTTGTTGTTGTTTTTGTTGCTCTTGTTGTTATTTAGGGTTGTTGTTGTAGCTTTTGTTGTTTTTTAGGGTTGTTGTTGTTGTTGTTGATATTGTTGTTGTTGTTGGTGTTCTTGTTGTTAGTTAGGGTTGTTGTTATTGTTGTTGTTGTTGTTGGATTTGTTGTTGTTATTTAGGGTGGTTGTTGGTGTTGTTATTGTTTTTGTTATTTAGGGTTGTTGTTGTTGTTGTTGGTATTTAGGGTTATTGTTGTTGTTTAGGGTTGTTGATGTTGGTTTTCTTGTTATTGTTATTTAGGGTTGTTGATGTTGTTTATGTTGTTGTTGTTGTTATTTAGGGTTGTTGTTGTTATTTAGGTTGTTGTTGTTGTTATTTAGGGTTGTTGTTGTTGTTGTTGCTGTTGTTTTTGTTGTTGTTGTTGTAGTTCTTGTTGTTATTTAGGGTTGTTGTTATTGTTGTTGCTGTTGTTTAGGGTTGTTGTTTATGTTGTTGTTGTTGTTATTTAGGGTTGTTGTTGTTATTTAGGGTTGTTGTTGTTATTTACGGTTGTTGTTGTTGTTGTTGTTGTTGTTGTTGTTGTTGTTGTAGTTCTTGTTGTTACTTAGGGTTGTTGTTGTTGTTGTTGCTGTTGTTTAGGGTTGTTGTTGTTGTTGTTTTTGTTGCTCTTGTTGTTATTTAGGGTTGTTGTTGTAGCTTTTGTTGTTGTTTAGGGTTGTTGTTGTTGTTGTTGATATTGTTGTTGTTGTTGGTGTTCTTGTTGTTAGTTAGGGTTGTTGTTATTGTTGTTGTTGTTGTTGGATTTGTTGTTGTTATTTAGGGTGGTTGTTGGTGTTGTTATTGTTTTTGTTATTTAGGGTTGTTGTTGTTGTTGTTGGTATTTAGGGTTGTTGTTGTTTTTTAGGGTTGTTGATGTTGGTTTTTTTGTTGTTGTTATTTAGGGTTGTTGTTGTTGTTGTTGTTGTTATTTAGGGTTGTTGTTATTGTTGTTGTTGTTGTAGTAGTTCTTGTGGTTAATTAGGGTTGTTGTTGTTGTTGTTATTTTGTTGTTGTTGTTGTTGTTGTTGCTTTTGTTGTTATTTAGGGTTGTTATTGTTGCTTTTGTAGTTGTGTAGGGTTGTTGTTGTAGTTGTTGTTGTTATTTAGGGTTGTTGTTGCTGTTATTGTTGTTTAGGGTTGTTGTTGTTGTTGTTGTTCTTGTTCTTGTTGTTCTTGTTCTTGTTGTTAATTAGGGTTGTTGTTGTTGTTGATGTTGTTGTTATTGTTTTTGGTGTTGTTTAGGGTTGTTGTTGTTGTTGTTGTTATTGTTGTTTAGGGTTGTTGTTGGTGTTGTTGTTCTTGTTGTTCTTGTTGTTAATTAGAGTTGTTGTTGTTTTTGGTGTTGTTGTTATTTAGAGTTGTTGTTGTTATTTAGGGTGGTTGTTGTTGTTGTTGTTTTTATTTAGGGTTGTTGTTGTTGTTGTTTTTATTTAGGGTTGTTGTTGTTGTTATTGTTGTTTAGGGTTGTTGTTGTTGTTGTTGTTGGTTTTGTTGTTGTTGTTGTTGTTTTTGTTGTTGTTATTTAGGGTTGTTGTTGTTATTAAGGGTTATTGGTGTTGTTGTTGTTATTTAGGATTGTTGTTGTTGTTGTTATTTAGGGTTGATGTTGTTGTTGTTGTTGATATTGTTGTTGTTGTTGGTTTTCTTGTTGTTAATTAGGGTTGTTGTTATTGTTGGTTTTGTTGTTGTTATTTAGGGTTGTTGTTGTTATTTAGGGTGGTTGTTGTTGTTGTTATTTAGGGTGGTTGTTGGTGTTGTTATTGTTTTTGTTATTTAGGGTTGTTGTTGTTGTTGTTGGTATTTAGGGTTATTGTTGTTGTTTAGGGTTGTTGATGTTGGTTTTCTTGTTATTGTTATTTAGGGTTGTTGATGTTGTTTATGTTGTTGTTGTTGTTATTTAGGGTTGTTGTTGTTATTTAGGTTGTTGTTGTTGTTATTTAGGGTTGTTGTTGTTGTTGTTGCTGTTGTTGTTGTTGTTGTTGTTGTAGTTCTTGTTGTTATTTAGGGTTGTTGTTGTTGTTGTTGCTGTTGTTTAGGGTTGTTGTTGTTGTTGTTGTTTTTGTTGCTCTTGTTGTTATTTAGGGTTGTTGTTGTAGCTTTTGTTGTTGTTTAGGGTTGTTGTTGTTGTTGTTGATATTGTTGTTGTTGTTGTTGTTCTTGTTGTTATTTAGGTTGTTGTTGTTGTTGTTGTTGTTGTTGTTATTTAGGGTTGTTGTTGTTGTTGTTATTTTTATTTAGGGTTGTTGTTATTTAGGGTTGGTGTTGTTGTTCTTGTTCTTGTTGTTTTTGTTGGTAATTAGGGTTGTTGTTGTTGTTGTTCTTGTTGTTCTTGTTGGTAATTAGGGTTGTTGTTGTTGTTGTTGTTGTTTTTGGTGTTGTTTAGGGTTGTTGTTGTTGTTCTTGTTGTTAATTAGGGTTGTTATTGATTTTCGTGTTGTTGTTATTTAGGGTTGTTGTTATTTAGGGTTGTTGTTGTTGTTGTTTTTATTTAGGGTTGTTGTTGTTGTTGTTTTTATTCAGGGTTGTTGTTGTTGTTATTGTTGTTTAGGGTTGTTGTTGTTGTTGGTTTTGTTGTTGTTGTTTTTGTTGTTGTTATTTAGGGTGGTTGTTGTTATTGTTGTTATTTAGGATTGTTGTCGTTGTTGTTATTTAGGGTTGATGTTGTTGTTGTTGTTGTTGATATTGTTGTTGTTGTTGGTTTTCTTGTTGTTAATTAGGGTTGTTGTTATTGTTGTTGTTATTGTTGTTGTTATTTAGGGTTGATGTTGTTGTTGTTGTTGATATTGTTGTTGTTGTTGGTTTTCTTGTTGTTAATTGGGGTTGTTGTTATTGTTGGTTTTGTTGTTGTTATTTAGGGTGGTTGTTGTTGTTGTTATTTAGGGTTGTTGTTGTTGTTGTTGGTATTTAGGGTTGTTGTTGTTGTTTAGGGTTGTTGATGTTGGTTTTGTTGTTATTGTTATTTAGGGTTGTTGATGTTGTTTATGTTGTTGTTTTTGTTATTTAGGGTTGTTGTTGTTATTTAGGGTTGTTGTTGTTGTTGTTGTTCTTGTTGTTGTTGTTGTTGTTATTTAGGGTTCTTGTTGTTGTTGTTGCTGTTGTTATTGTTGTTGTTGTTGTAGTTCTTGTTGTTATTTTGGGTTGTTGTTGTTGTTGTTGCTGTT
>OX359294.1:33364924-33377424 GCA_947179395.2 Pulicaria dysenterica | reverse complement strand
ACGGTTGTTGTTGTTATTTAGGGTGGTTGTTGTTGTTGTTATTTAGGGTTGTTGTTGTTGTTGTTGGTATTTAGGGTTGTTGTTGTTGTTTAGGGTTGTTGATGTTGGTTTTGTTGTTATTGTTATTTAGGGTTGTTGATGTTGTTTATGTTGTTGTTGTTGTTATTTAGGGTTGTTGTTGTTATTTAGGTTGTTGTTGTTGTTGTTGTTGTTGTTGTTATTTAGGGTTGTTGTTGTTGCTGTTGTTGTTGTTGTTGTTGTTGTAGTTCTTGTTGTTATTTAGGGTTGTTGTTGTTGTTGTTGTTGTTGTTTAGGGTTGTTGTTGTTGTTGTTGTTTTTGTTGCTCTTGTTGTTATTTAGGGTTGTTGTTGTAGCTTTTGTTGTTGTTTAGGGTTGTTGTTGTTGTTGTTGTTGATATTGTTGTTGTTGTTGTTGTTCTTGTTGTTAATTAGGGTTGTTGTTATTCTTGTTGTTGTTGTTGGATTTGTTGTTGTTATTTAGGGTTTTTATTGTTATTTAGGGTGGTTGTTGGTGTTGTTATTGTTTTTGTTATTTAGGGTTGTTGTTGTTGTTGTTGGTATTTAGGGTTGTTGTTGTTGTTTAGGGTTGTTGATGTTGGTTTTGTTGTTGTTGTTATTTTGGGTTGTTGTTGTTGTTGTTGTTGTTGTTATTTAGGGTTGTTGTTATTGTTGTTGTTGTTGTAGTTCTTGTGGATATTTAGGGTTGTTGTTGTTGTTGTTGTTATTTTGTTGTTGTTGTTGTTGTTGTTGTTGTTGCTCTTGTTGTTATTTAGGGTTGTTGTTGTTGCTTTTGTAGTTGTGTAGGGTTGTTGTTGTTGTTATTTAGGGTGGTTG
The DNA here is from genome assembly GCA_947179395.2 of Pulicaria dysenterica. Classification (NCBI taxonomy): domain Eukaryota; kingdom Viridiplantae; phylum Streptophyta; class Magnoliopsida; order Asterales; family Asteraceae; genus Pulicaria; species Pulicaria dysenterica. Next base: position 33,376,570 of record OX359294.1, on the reverse strand, counting down.
TTGTTGTTGTTATTTAGGGTTGTTGTTGTTGTTGTTGGTATTTAGGGTTGTTGTTGTTGTTTAGGGTTGTTGATGTTGGTTTTGTTGTTGTTGTTATTTAGGGTTGTTGATGTTGTTTATGTTGTTGTTGTTGTTATTTAGGGTTGTTGTTGTTGTTGTTGTTGTTGTTGTTATTTAGGGTTGTTGTTGTTGTTGTTGCTGTTGTTGTTGTTGTTGTTGTTGTAGTTCTTGTTGTTATTTAGGGTTGTTGTTGTTGTTGTTGCTGTTGTTTAGGGTTGTTGTTGTTGTTGTTGTTTTTGTTGCTCTTGTTGTTATTTAGGGTTGTTGTTGTAGATTTTGTTGTTGTTTAGGGTTGTTGTTGTTGTTGTTGTTGATATTGTTGTTGTTGTTGGTGTTCTTGTTGTTAATTAGGGTTGTTGTTATTGTTGTTGTTGTTGTTGGATTTGTTGTTGTTATTTACGGTTGTTGTTGTTATTTAGGGTGGTTGTTGGTGTTGTTATTGTTTTTGTTATTTAGGGTTGTTGTTGTTGTTGTTGGTATTTAGGGTTGTTGTGGTTGTTTACGGTTGTTGATGTTGGTTTTGTTGTTGTTGTTATTTAGGGTTGTTGTTGTTGTTGTTGTTGTTATTTAGGGCTGTTGTTATTGTTGTTGTTTGTTGTTGTAGTTCTTGTGGTTATTTAGGGTTGTTGTTGTTGTTGTTGTTATTTTGTTGTTGTTGTTGTTGTTGTTGTTTCTTTTGTTGTTATTTAGGGTTGTTGTTGTTGCTTTTGTAGTTGTGTAGGGTTGTTGTTGTTGTTGTTGTTGTTATTTAGGGTTGTTATTGTTGTTGTTGTTGTTGTTGTTGGTTTTGTTGGTGTTGTTAATTAGGGTGGTTGTTGTTGTTGTTTTTATTTAGGGTTGTTGTTGTTATTTAGGGGTTGTTGTTTTTGTTATTGTTGTTATTTAGGGTGGTTGATGTTGTTGATGTTGTTGTTAATTAGGGTTGTTGTTGTTGTTGTTGTTATTTAGGGTTGTTGTTGTTGTTATTGTTATTTAGGGTTGTTGTTGTTGTTGTTTTTGGTGTTGTTTAGGGTTGTTGTTGTTGTTGTTGTTGTTCTTGTTGTTAATTAGGGTTGTTATTGATTTTCGTGTTGTTGTTATTTAGGGTTGTTGTTATTTAGGGTTGTTGTTGTTGTTGTTTTTATTTAGGGTTGTTGTTGTTGTTGTTTTTATTGAGGGTTGTTGTTGTTGTTATTGTTGTTTAGGGTTGTTGTTGTTGTTGTTGTTGGTTTTGTTGTTGTTGTTTTTGTTGTTGTTATTTAGGGTTGTTGTTGTTATTTATGGTGGTTGTTGTTGTTGTTATTTAGAGTTGTTGTTGTTGTTGTTGATATTTAGGGTTGTTGTTGTTGTTTAGGGTTGTTGTTGTTAGTTTTGTTGTTGTTGTTATTTAAGGTTGTTGTTGTTGTTGGTTTTGTTGTTGTTGTTATTTAGGGTGGTTGTTGTTGTTGTTATTTTTATTTAGGGTTGTTGTTATTTAGGGTTGTTGTTGTTGTTCTTGTTCTTGTTGTTTTTGTTGGTAATTAGGGTTGTTGTTGTTGTTGTTGTTCTTGTTGTTCTTGTTGGTAATTAGGGTTGTTGTTGTTGTTGTTGGTGTTTTTGGTGTTGTTTAGGGTTGTTGTTGTTGTTCTTGTTGTTAATTAGGGGTGTGGTTGATTTTCGTGTTGTTGTTATTTAGGGTTGTTGTTATTTAGGGTTGTTGTTGTTGTTGTTTTTATTTAGGGTTGTTGTTGTTGTTGTTTTTATTGAGGGTTGTTGTTGTTGTTATTGTTGTTTAGGGTTGTTGTTGTTGTTGGTTTTGTTGTTGTTGTTGTTGTTGTTGTTATTTAGGGTGGTTGTTGTTGTTGTTGTTATTTAGGATTGTTGTTGTTGTTGTTATTTAGGGTTGATGTTGTTGTTGTTGTTGTTGATATTGTTGTTGTTGTTGGTTTTCTTGTTGTTAATTAGGGTTGTTGTTGTTGTTGTTGTTGTTGTTATTTAGGGTTGTTGTTGTTGTTGATATTGTTGTTGTTGTTGGTTTTCTTGTTGTTAATTAGGGTTGTTGTTATTGTTGGTTTTGTTGTTGTTATTTAGGGTTGTTGTTGTTGTTATTTAGGGTTGTTGTTGTTGTTGTTGGTATTTAGGGTTGTTGTTGTTGTTTAGGGTTGTTGATGTTGGTTTTGTTGTTGGTGTTATTTAGGGTTGTTGATGTTGTTTATGTTGTTGTTTTTGTTATTTAGGGTTGTTGTTGTTATTTAGGGTTGTTGTTGTTGTTGTTGTTGTTGTTGTTGTTGTTGTTATTTAGGGTTGTTGTTGTTGTTGTTGTTGTTGTTTTTGTTGGTGTTGTTAATTAGGGTGGTTGTTGTTGTTGTTTTTATTTAGGGTTGTTGTTGTTATTTAGGGGTTGTTGTTTTTGTTATTGTTGTTATTTAGGGTGGTTGATGTTGTTGATGTTGTTGTTAATTAGGGTTGTTGTTGTTGTTGTTGTTATTTAGGGTTGTTGTTGTTGTTGTTGTTATTTAGGGTTGTTGTTGTTGTTGTTTTTGGTGTTGTTTAGGGTTGTTGTTGTTGTTGTTGTTGTTCTTGTTGTTAATTAGGGTTGTTATTGATTTTCGTGTTGTTGTTATTTAGGGTTGTTGTTATTTAGGGTTGTTGTTGTTGTTGTTTTTATTTAGGGTTGTTGTTGTTGTTGTTTTTATTGAGGGTTGTTGTTGTAGTTATTGTTGTTTAGGGTTGTTGTTGTTGTTGTTGTTGGTTTTGTTGTTGTTGTTTTTGTTGTTGTTATTTAGGGTTGTTGTTGTTATTTATGGTGGTTGTTGTTGTTGTTATTTAGAGTTGTTGTTGTTGTTGTTGTTATTTAGGGTTGTTGTTGTTGTTTAGGGTTGTTGTTGTTAGTTTTGTTGTTGTTGTTATTTAAGGTTGTTGTTGTTGTTGGTTTTGTTGTTGTTGTTATTTAGGGTGGTTGTTGTTGTTGTTATTTTTATTTAGGGTTGTTGTTATTTAGGGTTGGTGTTGTTGTTCTTGTTCTTGTTGTTTTTGTTGGTAATTAGGGTTGTTGTTGTTGTTGTTGTTCTTGTTGTTCTTGTTGGTAATTAGGGTTGTTGTTGTTGTTGTTGGTGTTTTTGGTGTTGTTTAGGGTTGTTGTTGTTGTTCTTGTTGTTAATTAGGGTTGTTATTGATTTTCGTGTTGTTGTTATTTAGGGTTGTTGTTATTTAGGGTTGTTGTTGTTGTTGTTTTTATTTAGGGTTGTTGTTGTTGTTGTTTAGGGTTGTTGTTGTTGTTATTGTTGTTTAGGGTTGTTGTTGTTGTTGGTTTTGTTGTTGTTGTTTTTGTTGTTGTTATTTAGGGTGGTTGTTGTTATTGTTGTTATTTAGGGTTGTTGTTGTTGTTGTTATTTAGGGTTGATGTTGTTGTTGTTGTTGTTGATATTGTTGTTGTTGTTGGTTTTCTTGTTGTTAATTAGGGTTGTTGTTATTGTTGTTCTTATTGTTGTTGTTATTTAGGGTTGATGTTGTTGTTGTTGTTGATATTGTTGTTGTTGTTGGTTTTCTTGTTGTTAATTAGGGTTGTTGTTATTGTTGGTTTTGTTGTTGTTATTTACGGTTGTTGTTGTTGTTATTTAGGGTTGTTGTTGTTGTTGTTGGTATTTAGGGTTGTTGTTGTTGTTTAGGGTTGTTGATGTTGGTTTTGTTGTTATTGTTATTTAGGGTTGTTGATGTTGTTTATGTTGTTGTTTTTGTTATTTAGGGTTGTTGTTGTTATTTAGGGTTGTTGTTGTTGTTGTTGTTGTTGTTGTTGTTGTTGTTATTTAGGGTTGTTGTTGTTGTTGTTGTTGTTGTTTTTGTTGGTGTTGTTAATTAGGGTGGTTGTTGTTGTTGTTTTTATTTAGGGTTGTTGTTGTTATTTAGGGGTTGTTGTTTTTGTTATTGTTGTTATTTAGGGTGGTTGATGTTGTTGATGTTGTTGTTAATTAGGGTTGTTGTTGTTGTTGTTGTTATTTAGGGTTGTTGTTGTTGTTATTGTTATTTAGGGTTGTTGTTGTTGTTGTTGTTGTTTAGGGTTGTTGTTGTTGTTGTTGTTGTTCTTGTTGTTAATTAGGGTTGTTATTGATTTTCGTGTTGTTGTTATTTAGGGTTGTTGTTATTTAGGGTTGTTGTTGTTGTTGTTTTTATTTAGGGTTGTTGTTGTTGTTGTTTTTATTTAGGGTTGTTGTTGTAGTTATTGTTGTTTAGGGTTGTTGTTGTTGTTGTTGGTTTTGTTGTTGTTGTTATTTAGGGTTATTGTTGTTATTTAGGGTTGTTGTTGTTATTTATGGTGGTTGTTGTTGTTGTTATTTAGAGTTGTTGTTGTTGTTGTTGCTATTTAGGGTTGTTGTTGTTGTTTAGGGTTGTTGTTGTTGGTTTTGTTGTTGTTGTTATTTAAGGTTGTTGTTGTTGTTGGTTTTGTTGTTGTTGTTATTTAGGGTGGTTGTTGTTGTTGTTATTTTTATTTAGGGTTGTTGTTATTTAGGGTTGGTGTTGTTGTTCTTGTTCTTGTTGTTTTTGTTGGTAATTAGGGTTGTTGTTGTTGTTGTTGTTCTTGTTGTTCTTGTTGGTAATTAGGGTTGTTGTTGTTGTTGTTGGTGTTTTTGGTGTTGTTTAGGGTTGTTGTTGTTGTTCTTGTTGTTAATTAGGGTTGTTATTGATTTTCGTGTTGTTGTTATTTAAGGTTGTTGTTATTTAGGGTTGTTGTTGTTGTTGTTTTTATTTAGGGTTGTTGTTGTTGTTGTTTTTATTGAGGGTTGTTGTTGTTGTTATTGTTGTTTAGGGTTGTTGTTGTTGTTGGTTTTGTTGTTGTTGTTTTTGTTGTTGTTATTTAGGGTGGTTGTTGTTATTGTTGTTATTTAGGATTGTTGTTGTTGTTGTTATTTAGGGTTGATGTTGTTGTTGTTGTTGTTGATATTGTTGTTGTTGTTGGTTTTCTTGTTGTTAATTAGGGTTGTTGTTATTGTTGTTCTTATTGTTGTTGTTATTTAGGGTTGATGTTGTTGTTGTTGTTGATATTGTTGTTGTTGTTGGTTTTCTTGTTGTTAATTAGGGTTGTTGTTATTGTTGGTTTTGTTGTTGTTATTTACGGTTGTTGTTGTTATTTAGGGTGGTTGTTGTTGTTGTTGTTGTTGGTATTTAGGGTTGTTGTTGTTGTTTAGGGTTGTTGATGTTGGTTTTGTTGTTATTGTTATTTAGGGTTGTTGATGTTGTTTATGTTGTTGTTTTTGTTATTTAGGGTTGTTGTTGTTATTTAGGGTTGTTGTTGTTGTTGTTGTTGTTGTTGTTGTTGTTGTTATTTAGGGTTGTTGTTGTTGTTGTTGCTGTTGTTTTTGTTGTTGTTGTTGTAGTTCTTGTTGTTATTTAGGGTTGTTGTTGTTGTTGTTGCTGTTGTTTAGGGTTGTTGTTGTTGTTGTTTTTGTTGCTCTTGTTGTTATTTAGGGTTGTTGTTGTAGCTTTTGTTGTTGTTTAGGGTTGTTGTTGTTGTTGTTGTTGATATTGTTGTTGTTGTTGGTGTTCTTGTTGCTAATTAGGGTTGTTGTTATTGTTGTTGTTGTTGTTGGATTTGTTGTTGTTATTTAGGGTTGTTGTTGTTATTTAGGGTGGTTGTTGGTGTTGTTATTGTTTTTGTTATTTAGGGTTGTTGTTGTTGTTGTTGATATTTAGGGTTGTTGTTGTTTTTTAGGGTTGTTGATGTTGGTTTTTTTGTTGTTGTTATTTAGGGTTGTTGTTGTTGTTGTTGTTGTTATTTAGGGTTGTTGTTATTGTTGTTGTTGTTGTTGTAGTTCTTGGGGTTAATTAGGGTTGTTGTTGTTGTTGTTATTTTGTTGTTGTTGTTGTTGTTGTTGTTGCTTTTGTTGTTATTTAGGGTTGTTATTGTTGCTTTTGTAGTTGTGTAGGGTTGTTGTTGTAGTTGTTGTTGTTATTTAGGGTTGTTGTTGCTGTTATTGTTGTTTAGGGTTGTTGTTGTTGTTCTTGTTCTTGTTGTTCTTGTTGTTAATTAGGGTTGTTGTTGTTGTTGATGTTGTTGTTATTGTTTTTGGTGTTGTTTAGGGTTGTTGTTGTTGTTGTTGTTATTGTTGTTTAGGGTTGTTGTTGTTGTTGTTGTTCTTGTTGTTCTTGTTGTTAATTAGAGTTGTTGTTATTTTTGGTGTTGTTGTTATTTAGAGTTGTTGTTGTTATTTAGGGTGGTTGTTGTTGTTGTTGTTTTTATTTAGGGTTGTTGTTGTTGTTGTTTTTATTTAGGGTTGTTGTTGTTGTTATTTATGTTTAGGGTTGTTGTTGTTGTTGTTGTTGGTTTTGTTGTTGTTGTTGTTGTTTTTGTTGTTGTTAATTAGGGTTGTTGTTGTTATTAAGGGCTATTGTTGTTGTTGTTGTTATTTAGGGTTGTTGTTGTTGTTGTTATTTAGGGTTGATGTTGTTGTTGTTGTTGATATTGTTGTTGTTGTTGGTTTTCTTGTTGTTAATTAGGGTTGTTGTTATTGTTGGTTTTGTTGTTGTTATTTAGGGTTGTTGTTGTTATTTAGGGTGGTTGTTGTTGTCGTTATTTAGGGTTGTTGTTGTTGTTGTTGGTATTTAGGGTTATTGTTGTTGTTTAGGGTTGTTGATGTTGGTTTTGTTGTTATTGTTATTTAGGGTTGTTGATGTTGTTTATGTTGTTGTTGTTGTTATTTAGGGTTGTTGTTGTTATTTAGGTTGTTGTTGTTGTTGTTGTTGTTGTTGTTGTTATTTAGGGTTGTTGTTGTTGTTGTTGTTGTTGTTGTTGTTGTTGTTGTTGTAGTTCTTGTTGTTATTTAGGGTTGTTGTTGTTGTTGTTGCTGTTGTTTAGGGTTGTTGTTGTTGTTGTTGTTTTTGTTGCTCTTGTTGTTATTTAAGGTTGTTGTTGTAGCTTTTGTTGTTGTTTAGGGTTGTTGTTGTTGTTGTTGTTGATATTGTTGTTGTTGTTGGTGTTCTTGTTGTTAATTAGGGTTGTTGTTATTGTTGTTGTTGTTGTTGGATTTGTTGTTGTTATTTAGGGTTGTTATTGTTATTTAGGGTGGTTGTTGGTGTTGTTATTGTTTTTGTTATTTAGGGTTGTTGTTGTTGTTGTTGGTATTTAGGGTTGTTGTTGTTGTTTAGGGTTGTTGATGTTGGTTTTGTTGTTGTTGTTATTTTGGGTTGTTGTTGTTGTTGTTGTTGTTGTTATTTAGGGTTGTTGTTATTGTTGTTGTTGTTGTAGTTCTTGTGGTTATTTAGGGTTGTTGTTGTTGTTGTTGTTATTTTGTTGTTGTTGTTGTTGTTGTTGTTGCTCTTGTTGTTATTTAGGGTTGTTGTTGTTGCTTTTGTAGTTGTGTAGGGTTGTTGTTGTTGTTATTTAGGGTGGTTGTTGTTGTTGTTATTTTGGGTTGTTGTTGTTGTTGTTGGTATTTAGGGTTGTTGTTGTTGTTTAGGGTTGTTGATGTTGGTTTTGTTGTTATTGTTATTTAGGGTTGTTGATGTTGTTTATGTTGTTGTTGTTGTTATTTAGGGTTGTTGTTGTTATTTAGGGTTGTTGTTGTTGTTGTTGTTGTTGTTATTTAGGGTTGTTGTTGTTGTTGTTGCTGTTGTTGTTGTTGTTGTTGTTGTTGTAGTAGTTGTTGTTGTTTAGGGTTGTTGTTGTTGTTGTTGCTGTTGTTTAGGGTTGTTGTTGTTGTTGTTGTTTTTGTTGCTCTTGTTGTTATTTAGGGTTGTTGTTGTAGCTTTTGTTGTTGTTTAGGGTTGTTGTTGTTGTTGTTGTTGATATTGTTGTTGTTGTTGGTGTTCTTGTTGTTAATTAGGGTTGTTGTTATTGTTGTTGTTGTTGTTGGATTTGTTGTTGTTATTTAGGATTGTTGTTGTTATTTAGGGTGGTTGTTGGTGTTGTTATTGTTGTTGTTATTTAGGGTTGTTGTTGTTGTTGTTGGTATTTAGGGTTGTTGTTGTTGTTTACGGTTGTTGATGTTGGTTTTGTTGTTGTTGTTATTTAGGGTTGTTGTTGTTGTTGTTGTTGTTATTTAGGGCTGTTGTTATTGTTGTTGTTGTTGTTGTAGTTCTTGTTGTTATTTAGGGTTGTTGTTGTTGTTGTTGTTATTTTATTGTTGTTGTTGTTGTTGTTGTTTCTTTTGTTGTTATTTAGGGTTGTTGTTGTTGCTTTTGTAGTTGTGTAGGGTTGTTGTTGTTGTTGTTGTTGTTATTTAGGGTTGTTATTGTTGTTGTTGTTGTTGTTGTTGTTGGTTTTGTTGGTGTTGTTAATTAGGGTGGTTGTTGTTGTTGTTTTTATTTAGGGTTGTTGTTGTTATTTAGGGGTTGTTGTTTTTGTTATTGTTGTTATTTAGGGTGGTTGATGCTGTTGATGTTGTTGTTAATTAGGGTTGTTGTTGTTGTTGTTGTTGTTATTTAGGGTTGTTGTTGCTGTTATTGTTATTTAGGGTTGTTGTTTTTGGTGTTGTTTAGGGTTGTTGTTGTTGTTGTTGTTGTTGTTCTTGTTGTTAATTAGGGTTGTTATTGATTTTCGTGTTGTTGTTATTTAGGGTTGTTGTTATTTAGGGTCTTTGTTGTTGTTGTTTTTATTTAGGGTTGTTGTTGTTGTTGTTTTTATTGAGGGTTGTTGTTATTGTTATTGTTGTTTAGGGTTGTTGTTGTTGTTTTTATTGAGGGTTGTTGTTATTGTTATTGTTGTTTAGGGTTGTTGTTGTTGTTGTTGGTTTTGTTGTTGTTGTTTTTGTTGTTGTTATTTAGGGTGGTTGTTGTTATTGTTGTTATTTAGGATTGTTGTTGTTGTTGTTATTTAGGGTTGATGTTGTTGTTGTTGTTGTTGATATTGTTGTTGTTGTTGGTGTTATTGTTGTTGTTATTTAGGGTTGATGTTGTTGTTGTTGTTGATATTGTTGTTGTTGTTGGTTTTCTTGTTGTTAATTAGGGTTGTTGTTATTGTTGGTTTTGTTGTTGTTATTTAGGGTTGTTGTTGTTATTTAGGGTGGTTGTTGTTGTTGTTATTTAGGGTTGTTGTTGTTGTTGTTGGTATTTAGGGTTATTGTTGTTGTTTAGGGTTGTTGATGTTGGTTTTGTTGTTATTGTTATTTATGGTTGTTGTTGTTGTTTATGTTGTTGTTGTTGTTATTTAGGGTTGTTGTTGTTATTTAGGGTGTTGTTGTTGTTGTTGTTGTTGTTATTTAGGGTTGTTGTTGTTGTTGTTGCTGTTGTTGTTGTTGTTGTTGTAGTTCTTGTTGTTATTTAGGGTTGTTGTTGTTGTTGCTGCTGTTTTTTAGGGTTGTTGTTGTTGTTGTTGTTGTTTTTGTTGCTCTTGTTGTTATTTAGGGTTATTGTTGTAGCTTTTGTTGTTGTTTAGGGTTGTTGTTGTTGTTGTTGTTGATATTATTGTTGTTGTTGGTGTTCTTGTTGTTAATTAGGGTTGTTGTTATTGTTGTTGTTGTTGTTGGATTTGTTGTTGTTATTTAGGGTTGTTATTGTTATTTAGGGTGGTTGTTGGTGTTGTTATTGTTTTTGTTATTTAGGGTTGTTGTTGTTGTTGTTGGTATTTAGGGTTGTTGTTGTTGTTTAGGGTTGTTGATGTTGGTTTTGTTGTTGTTGTTATTTAGGGTTGTTGTTGTTGTTGTTGTTATTTAGGGTTGTTGTTATTGTTGTTGTTGTTGTTGTAGTTCTTGTGGTTATTTAGGGTTGTTGTTGTTGTTGTTGGTTTTGTTGGTGTTGTTAATTAGGGTGGTTGTTGTTGTTATTTTTATTTAGGGTTGTTGTTGTTATTTAGGGGTTGTTGTTTTTGTTATTGTTGTTATTTAGGGTGGTTGATGTTGTTGATGTTGTTGTTAATTAGGGTTGTTGTTGTTGTTGTTATTTAGGGTTGTTGTTGCTGTTATTGTTATTTAGGGTTGTTGTTGTTGTTTTTGGTGTTGTTTAGGGTTGTTGTTGTTGTTGTTGTTGTTGTTGTTCTTGTTGTTAATTAGGGTTGTTATTGATTTTCGTGTTGTTGTTATTTAGGGTTGTTGTTATTTAGGGTTGTTGTTGTTGTTGTTTTTATTTAGGGTTGTTGTTGTTGTTGTTTTTATTGAGGGTTGTTGTTGTTGTTATTGTTGTTTAGGGTTGTTCTTATTGTTGGTTTTGTTGTTGTTATTTAGGATTGTTGTTGTTATTTAGGGTAGTTGTTGTTGTTGTTATTTAGGGTTGTTGTTGTTGTTGGTATTTAGGGTTATATTTGTTGTTTAGGGTTGTTTATGTTGGTTTTGTTGTTATTGTTATTTAGGGTTGTTGATGTTGTTTATATTGTTGTTGTTGTTATTTAGGGTTGTTGTTGTTATTTAGGGTTGTTGTTGTTATTTAGGTTGTTGTTGTTGTTGTTGTTGTTGTTGTTGTTATTTAGGGTTGTTGTTATTTAGGGTTGGTGTTGTTGTTCTTGTTCTTGTTGTTTTTGTTGGTAATTAGGGTTGGTGTTGTTGTTGTTGTTCTTGTTGTTCTTGTTGGTAATTAGGGTTGTTGTTGTTGTTGTTGGTGTTTTTGGTGTTGTTTAGGGTTGTTGTTGTTGTTCTTGTTGTTAATTAGGGTTGTTATTGATTTTCGTGTTGTTGTTATTTAGGGTTGTTGTTATTTAGGGTTGTTGTTGTTGTTGTTTTTATTTAGGGTTGTTGTTGTTGTTGTTTTTATTGAGGGTTGTTGTTGTTGTTATTGTTGTTTAGGGTTGTTGTTGTTGTTGTTGGTTTTGTTGTTGTTGTTTTTGTTGTTGTTATTTAGGGTGGTGGTTGTTATTGTTGTTATTTAGGATTGTTGTTGTTGTTGTTATTTAGGGTTAATGTTGTTGTTGTTGTTGTTGATATTGTTGTTGTTGTTGGTGTTATTGTTGTTGTTATTTAGGGTTGATGTTGTTGTTGTTGTTGATATTGTTGTTGTTGTTGGTTTTCTTGTTGTTAATTAGGGTTGTTGTTATTGTTGGTTTTGTTGTTGTTATTTAGGGTTGTTGTTGTTATTTAGGGTGGTTGTTGTTGTTGTTATTTAGGGTTGTTGTTGTTGTTGTTGGTATTTAGGGTTATTGTTGTTGTTTAGGGTTGTTGTTGTTGTTGTTGGTTTTGTTGTTGTTGTTTTTGTTGTTGTTATTTAGGGTGGTGGTTGTTATTGTTGTTATTTAGGGTAGTTGTTGTTGTTGTTATTTAGGGTTGTTGTTGTTGTTGGTATTTAGGGTTATATTTGTTGTTTAGGGTTGTTGATGTTGGTTTTGTTGTTATTGTTATTTAGGGTTGTTGATGTTGTTTATATTGTTGTTGTTGTTATTTAGGGTTGTTGTTGTTATTTAGGGTTGTTGTTGTTATTTAGGTTGTTGTTGTTGTTGTTGTTGTTGTTGTTATTTAGGGTTGTTGTTATTTAGGGTTGGTGTTGTTGTTCTTGGTCTTGTTGTTTTTGTTGGTAATTAGGGTTGTTGTTGTTGTTGTTGTTGTTGTTGTTCTTGTTGGTAATTAGGGTTGTTGTTGTTGTTGTTGGTGTTTTTGGTGTTGTTTAGGGTTGTTGTTGTTGTTCTTGTTGTTAATTAGGGTTGTTATTGATTTTCGTGTTGTTGTTATTTAGGGTTGTTGTTATTTAGGGTTGTTGTTGTTGTTGTTTTTATTT
>OX359294.1:33327424-33359924 GCA_947179395.2 Pulicaria dysenterica | reverse complement strand
TTTAGGGTTGTTGTTGTTGTTGTTTTTATTGAGGGTTGTTGTTATTGTTATTGTTGTTTAGGGTTGTTGTTGTTGTTTTTATTGAGGGTTGTTGTTATTGTTATTGTTGTTTAGGGTTGTTGTTGTTGTTGTTGGTTTTGTTGTTGTTGTTTTTGTTGTTGTTATTTAGGGTGGTTGTTGTTATTGTTGTTATTTAGGATTGTTGTTGTTGTTGTTATTTAGGGTTGATGTTGTTGTTGTTGTTGTTGATATTGTTGTTATTGTTGGTGTTATTGTTGTTGTTATTTAGGGTTGATGTTGTTGTTGTTGTTGATATTGTTGTTGTTGTTGGTTTTCTTGTTGTTAATTAGGGTTGTTGTTATTGTTGGTTTTGTTGTTGTTATTTAGGGTTGTTGTTGTTATTTAGGGTGGTTGTTGTTGTTGTTATTTAGGGTTGTTGTTGTTGTTGTTGGTATTTAGGGTTATTGTTGTTGTTTAGGGTTGTTGATGTTGGTTTTGTTGTTATTGTTATTTATGGTTGTTGATGTTGTTTATGTTGTTGTTGTTGTTATTTAGGGTTGTTGTTGTTATTTAGGGTGTTGTTGTTGTTGTTGTTGTTGTTGTTGTTATTTAGGGTTGTTGTTGTTGTTGTTGCTGTTGTTGTTGTTGTTGTTGTTGTAGTTCTTGTTGTTATTTAGGGTTGTTGTTGTTGTTGCTGCTGTTTTTTAGGGTTGTTGTTGTTGTTGTTGTTGTTTTTGTTGCTCTTGTTGTTATTTAGGGTTATTGTTGTAGCTTTTGTTGTTGTTTAGGGTTGTTGTTGTTGTTGTTGTTGATATTATTGTTGTTGTTGGTGTTCTTGTTGTTAATTAGGGTTGTTGTTATTGTTGTTGTTGTTGTTGGATTTGTTGTTGTTATTTAGGGTTGTTATTGTTATTTAGGGTGGTTGTTGGTGTTGTTATTGTTTTTGTTATTTAGGGTTGTTGTTGTTGTTGTTGGTATTTAGGGTTGTTGTTGTTGTTTAGGGTTGTTGATGTTGGTTTTGTTGTTGTTGTTATTTATGGTTGTTGTTGTTGTTGTTGTTATTTAGGGTTGTTGTTATTGTTGTTGTTGTTGTTGTAGTTCTTGTGGTTATTTAGGGTTGTTGTTGTTGTTGTTGGTTTTGTTGGTGTTGTTAATTAGGGTGGTTGTTGTTGTTATTTTTATTTAGGGTTGTTGTTGTTATTTAGGGGTTGTTGTTTTTGTTATTGTTGTTATTTAGGGTGGTTGATGTTGTTGATGTTGTTGTTAATTAGGGTTGTTGTTGTTGTTGTTGTTATTTAGGGTTGTTGTTGCTGTTATTGTTATTTAGGGTTGTTGTTGTTGTTTTTGGTGTTGTTTAGGGTTGTTGTTGTTGTTGTTGTTGTTGTTGTTCTTGTTGTTAATTAGGGTTGTTATTGATTTTCGTGTTGTTGTTATTTAGGGTTGTTGTTATTTAGGGTTGTTGTTGTTGTTGTTTTTATTTAGGGTTGTTGTTGTTGTTGTTTTTATTGAGGGTTGTTGTTGTTGTTATTGTTGTTTAGGGTTGTTCTTATTGTTGGTTTTGTTGTTGTTATTTAGGATTGTTGTTGTTATTTAGGGTAGTTGTTGTTGTTGTTATTTAGGGTTGTTGTTGTTGTTGGTATTTAGGGTTATATTTGTTGTTTAGGGTTGTTGATGTTGGTTTTGTTGTTATTGTTATTTAGGGTTGTTGATGTTGTTTATATTGTTGTTGTTGTTATTTAGGGTTGTTGTTGTTATTTAGGGTTGTTGTTGTTATTTAGGTTGTTGTTGTTGTTGTTGTTGTTGTTGTTGTTATTTAGGGTTGTTGTTATTTAGGGTTGGTGTTGTTGTTCTTGTTCTTGTTGTTTTTGTTGGTAATTAGGGTTGGTGTTGTTGTTCTTGTTCTTGTTGTTCTTGTTGGTAATTAGGGTTGTTGTTGTTGTTGTTGGTGTTTTTGGTGTTGTTTAGGGTTGTTGTTGTTGTTCTTGTTGTTAATTAGGGTTGTTATTGATTTTCGTGTTGTTGTTATTTAGGGTTGTTGTTATTTAGGGTTGTTGTTGTTGTTGTTTTTATTTAGGGTTGTTGTTGTTGTTGTTTTTATTGAGGGTTGTTGTTGTTGTTATTGTTGTTTAGGGTTGTTGTTGTTGTTGTTGGTTTTGTTGTTGTTGTTTTTGTTGTTGTTATTTAGGGTGGTGGTTGTTGTTGTTGTTATTTAGGATTGTTGTTGTTGTTGTTATTTAGGGTTAATGTTGTTGTTGTTGTTGTTGATATTGTTGTTGTTGTTGTTGTTGTTGTTGTTGTTATTTAGGGTTGATGTTGTTGTTGTTGTTGATATTGTTGTTGTTGTTGGTTTTCTTGTTGTTAATTAGGGTTGTTGTTATTGTTGGTTTTGTTGTTGTTATTTAGGGTTGTTGTTGTTATTTAGGGTGGTTGTTGTTGTTGTTATTTAGGGTTGTTGTTGTTGTTGTTGGTATTTAGGGTTATTGTTGTTGTTTAGGGTTGTTGATGTTGGTTTTGTTGTTATTGTTATTTATGGTTGTTGATGTTGTTTATGTTGTTGTTGTTGTTATTTAGGGTTGTTGTTGTTATTTAGGTTGTTGTTGTTGTTGTTGTTGTTGTTGTTATTTAGGGTTGTTGTTGTTGTTGTTGCTTTTGTTGTTGTTGTTGTTGTAGTTCTTATTGTTATTTAGGGTTGTTGTTGTTGTTGCTGCTGTTGTTTAGGGTTGTTGTTGTTGTTGTTGTTGTTTTTGTTGCTCTTGTTGTTATTTAGGGTTATTGTTGTAGCTTTTGTTGTTGTTTAGGGTTGTTGTTGTTGTTGTTGCTGTTGTTTAGGGTTGTTGTTGTTGTTGTTGTTTTTGTTGCTCTTGTTGTTATTTAGGGTTGTTGTTGTAGCTTTTGTTGTTGTTTAGGGTTGTTGTTGTTGTTGTTGTTGATATTGTTGTTGTTGTTGGTGTTCTTGTTGTTAATTAGGGTTGTTGTTATTGTTGTTGTTGTTGTTGGATTTGTTGTTGTTATTTAGGGTTGTTATTGTTATTTAGGGTGGTTGTTGGTGTTGTTATTGTTTTTGTTATTTAGGGTTGTTGTTGTTGTTGTTGGTATTTAGGGTTGTTGTTGTTGTTTAGGGTTGTTGATGTTGGTTTTGTTGTTGTTGTTATTTAGGGTTGTTGTTGTTGTTGTTGTTGTTATTTTGGGTTGTTGTTATTGTTGTTGTTGTTGTTGTAGTTCTTGTGGTTATTTAGGGTTGTTGTTGTTGTTGGTTTTGTTGGTGTTGTTAATTTGGGTGGTTGTTGTTGTTATTTTTATTTAGGGTTGTTGGTGTTATTTAGGGGTTGTTGTTTTTGTTATTGTCGTTATTTAGGGTGGTTGATGTTGTTGATGTTGTTGTTAATTAGGGTTGTTGTTGTTGTTGTTGTTATTTAGGGTTGTTGTTGCTGTTATTGTTATTTAGGGTTGTTGTTGTTGTTTTTGGTGTTGTTTAGGGTTGTTGTTGTTGTTGTTGTTGTTGTTGTTGTTCTTGTTGTTAATTAGGGTTGTTATTGATTTTCGTGTTGTTGTTATTTAGGGTTGTTGTTATTTAGGGTTGCTGTTGTTGTTGTTTTTATTTAGGGTTGTTGTTGTTGTTGTTTTTATTTAGGGTTGTTGTTGTTGTTATTGTTGTTTAGGGTTGTTGTTATTGTTGGTTTTGTTGTTGTTATTTAGGGTTGTTGTTGTTATTTAGGGTGGTTGTTGTTGTTGTTATTTAGGGTTGTTGTTGTTGTTGGTATTTAGGGTTATTGTTGTTGTTTAGGGTTGTTGATGTTGGTTTTGTTGTTATTGTTATTTAGGGTTGTTGATGTTGTTTATATTGTTGTTGTTGTTATTTAGGGTTGTTGTTGTTATTTAGGGTTGTTGTTGTTATTTAGGTTGTTGTTGTTGTTGTTGTTGTTGTTGTTGTTGTTATTTAGGGTTGTTGTTGTTGTTGTTGCTGTTGTTGTTGTTGTTGTTGTTGTTGTAGTTCTTGTTGTTATTTAGGGTTGTTGTTGTTGTTGTTGGTGTTGTTTAGGGTTGTTGTTGTTGTTGTTGTTTTTGTTGCTCTTGTTGTTATTTAGGGTTATTGTTGTAGCTTTTGTTGTTGTTTAGGTTTGTTGTTGTTGTTGTTGTTGATATTGTTGTTGTTGTTGGTGTTATTGTTGTTAATTAGGGTTGTTGTTATTGTTGTTGTTGTTGTTGGATTTGTTGTTGTTATTTAGGGTTGTTATTGTTATTTAGGGTGGTTGTTGGTGTTGTTATTGTTTTTGTTATTTAGGGTTGTTGTTGTTGTTGTTGTTGGTATTTAGGGTTGTTGTTGTTGTTTAGGGTTGTTGATGTTGGTTTTGTTGTTGTTGTTATTTAGGGTTGTTGTTGTTGTTATTTAGGGTTGTTGTTATTGTTGTTGTTGTTGTTGTAGTTCTTGTGGTTATTTAGGGTTGTTGTTGTTGTTGTTGTTGTTGTTGGTTTTGTTGGTGTTGTTAATTAGGGTGGTTGTTGTTGTTATGTTTATTTAGGGTTGTTGTTGTTATTTAGGGGTTGTTGTTTTTGTTATTGTTGTTATTTAGGGTGGTTGATGTTGTTGATGTTGTTGTTAATTAGGGTTGTTGTTGTTGTTGTTGTTATTTAGGGTTGTTGTTGCTGTTATTGTTATTTAGGGTTGTTGTTGTTGTTTTTGGTGTTGTTTAGGGTTGTTGTTGTTGTTGTTGTTGTTGTTGTTGTTCTTGTTGTTAATTAGGGTTGTTATTGATTTTCGTGTTGTTGTTATTTAGGGTTGTTGTTGTTGTTGTTTTTATTTAGGGTTGTTGTTGTTGTTGTTTTTATTGAGGGTTGTTGTTGTTGTTATTGTTGTTTAGGGTTGTTCTTATTGTTGGTTTTGTTGTTGTTATTTAGGGTTGTTGTTGTTATTTAGGGTAGTTGTTGTTGTTGTTATTTAGGGTTGTTGTTGTTGTTGGTATTTAGGGTTATATTTGTTGTTTAGGGTTGTTGATGTTGGTTTTGTTGTTATTGTTATTTAGGGTTGTTGATGTTGTTTATATTGTTGTTGTTGTTATTTAGGGTTGTTGTTGTTATTTAGGGTTGTTGTTGTTATTTAGGTTGTTGTTGTTGTTGTTGTTATTTAGGGTTGTTGTTATTTAGGGTTGGTGTTGTTGTTCTTGTTCTTGTTGTTTTTGTTGGTAATTAGGGTTGTTGTTGTTGTTGTTGTTCTTGTTGTTCTTGTTGGTAATTAGGGTTGTTGTTGTTGTTGTTGGTGTTTTTGGTGTTGTTTAGGGTTGTTGTTGTTGTTCTTGTTGTTAATTAGGGTTGTTATTGATTTTCGTGTTGTTGTTATTTAGGGTTGTTGTTATTTAGGGTTGTTGTTGCTGTTGTTTTTATTTAGGGTTATTGTTGTTGTTGTTTTTATTGAGGGTTGTTGTTGTTGTTATTGTTGTTTAGGGTTGTTGTTGTTGTTGTTGGTTTTGTTGTTGTTGTTTTTGTTGTTGTTATTTAGGGTGGTTGTTGTTATTGTTGTTATTTAGGATTGTTGTTGTTGTTGTTATTTAGGGTTGATGTTGTTGTTGTTGTTGTTGATATTGTTGTTGTTGTTGGTGTTATTGTTGTTGTTATTTAGGGTTGATGTTGTTGTTGTTGTTGATATTGTTGTTGTTGTTGGTTTTCTTGTTGTTAATTAGGGTTGTTGTTATTGTTGGTTTTGTTGTTGTTATTTACGGTTGTTGTTGTTATTTAGGGTGGTTGTTGTTGTTGTTATTTAGGGTTGTTGTTGTTGTTGTTGGTATTTAGGGTTATTGTTGTTGTTTAGGGTTGTTGATGTTGGTTTTGTTGTTATTGTTATTTATGGTTGTTGATGTTGTTTATGTTGTTGTTGTTGTTATTTAGGGTTGTTGTTGTTATTTAGGTTGTTGTTGTTGTTGTTGTTGTTGTTGTTATTTAGGGTTGTTGTTGTTGTTGTTGCTGTTGTTGTTGTTGTTGTTGTTGTAGTTCTTGTTGTTATTTAGGGTTGTTGTTGTTGTTGCTGCTGTTGTTTAGGGTTGTTGTTGTTGTTGTTGTTGTTTTTGTTGCTCTTGTTGTTATTTAGGGTTATTGTTGTAGCTTTTGTTGTTGTTTAGGGTTGTTGTTGTTGTTGTTGCTGTTGTTTAGGGTTGTTGTTGTTGTTGTTGTTTTTGTTGCTCTTGTTGTTATTTAGGGTTGTTGTTGTAGCTTTTGTTGTTGTTTATGGTTGTTGTTGTTGTTGTTGTTGATATTGTTGTTGTTGTTGGTGTTCTTGTTGTTAATTAGGGTTGTTGTTATTGTTGTTGTTGTTGTTGGATTTGTTGTTGTTATTTAGGGTTGTTATTGTTATTTAGGGTGGTTGTTGGTGTTGTTATTGTTTTTGTTATTTAGGGTTGTTGTTGTTGTTGTTGGTATTTAGGGTTGTTGTTGTTGTTTAGGGTTGTTGATGTTGGTTTTGTTGTTGTTGTTATTTAGGGTTGTTGTTGTTGTTGTTGTTGTTATTTAGGGTTGTTGTTATTGTTGTTGTTGTTGTTGTAGTTCTTGTGGTTATTTAGGGTTGTTGTTGTTGTTGTTGTTGTTGTTGGTTTTGTTGGTGTTGTTAATTAGGGTGGTTGTTGTTGTTATTTTTATTTAGGGTTGTTGTTGTTATTTAGGGGTTGTTGTTTTTGTTATTGTTGTTATTTAGGGTGGTTGATGTTGTTGTTAATTAGGGTTGTTGTTGTTGTTGTTGTTATTTAGGGTTGTTGTTGCTGTTATTGTTATTTAGGGTTGTTGTTGTTGTTTTTGGTGTTGTTTAGGGTTGTTGTTGTTGTTGTTGTTGTTGTTGTTCTTGTTGTTAATTAGGGTTGTTATTGATTTTCGTGTTGTTGTTATTTAGGGTTGTTGTTATTTAGGGTTGCTGTTGTTGTTGTTTTTATTTAGGGTTGTTGTTGTTGTTGTTTTTATTGAGGGTTGTTGTTGTTGTTATTGTTGTTTAGGGTTGTTGTTATTGTTGGTTTTGTTGTTGTTATTTAGGGTTGTTGTTGTTATTTAGGGTGGTTGTTGTTGTTGTTATTTAGGGTTGTTGTTGTTGTTGGTATTTAGGGTTATTGTTGTTGTTTAGGGTTGTTGATGTTGGTTTTGTTGTTGTTGTTATTTAGGGTTGTTGATGTTGTTTATATTGTTGTTGTTGTTATTTAGGGTTGTTGTTGTTATTTAGGGTTGTTGTTGTTATTTAGGTTGTTGTTGTTGTTGTTGTTGTTGTTGTTGTTATTTAGGGTTGTTGTTGTTGTTGTTGCTGTTGTTGTTGTTGTTGTTGTTGTAGTTCTTGTTGTTATTTAGGGTTGTTGTTGTTGTTGTTGGTGTTGTTTTGGGTTGTTGTTGTTGTTGTTGTTTTTGTTGCTCTTGTTGTTATTTAGGGTTGTTGTTGTAGCTTTTGTTGTTGTTTAGGTTTGTTGTTGTTGTTGTTGTTGATATTGTTGTTGTTGTTGGTGTTATTGTTGTTAATTAGGGTTGTTGTTATTGTTGTTGTTGTTGTTGGATTTGTTGTTGTTATTTAGGGTTGTTATTGTTATTTAGGGTGGTTGTTGGTGTTGTTATTGTTTTTGGTATTTAGGGTTGTTGTTGTTGTTGTTGTTGGTATTTAGGGTTGTTGTTGTTGTTTAGGGTTGTTGATGTTGGTTTTGTTGTTGTTGTTATTTAGGGTTGTTGTTGTTGTTATTTAGGGTTGTTGTTATTGTTGTTGTTGTTGTTGTAGTTCTTGTGGTTATTTAGGGTTGTTGTTGTTGTTGTTGTTATTTTGTTGTTGTTGTTGTTGTTGTTGTTGCTCTTGTTGTTATTTAGGGTTGTTACTGTTGTTGTTGTTGTTGTTGTTGTAGTTCTTGTTGTTATTTAGGGTTGTTGTTGTTGTTGTTGCTGTTGTTTAGGGTTGTTGTTGTTGTTGTTGTTTTTGTTGCTCTTGTTGTTATTTAGGGTTGTTGTTGTAGCTTTTGTTGTTGTTTAGGGTTGTTGTTGTTGTTGATATTGTTGTTGTTGTTGGTGTTCTTGTTGTTAATTAGGGTTGTTGTTATTGTTGTTGTTGTTGTTGGATTTGTTGTTGTTATTTAGGGTTGTTATTGTTATTTAGGGTGGTTGTTGGTGTTGTTATTGTTTTTGTTATTTAGGGTTGTTGTTGTTGTTGTTGGTATTTAGGGTTGTTGTTGTTGTTTACGGTTGTTGATGTTGGTTTTGTTGTTGTTGTTATTTAGGGTTGTTGTTGTTGTTGTTGTTATTTAGGGTTGTTGTTACTGTTGTTGTTGTTGTTGTAGTTCTTGTGGTTATTTAGGGTTGTTGTTGTTGTTGTTGTTATTTTGTTGTTGTTGTTGTTGTTGTTGTTGCTCTTGTTGTTATTTAGGGTTGTTGTTGTTGCTTTTGTAGTTGTGTAGGGTTGTTGTTGTTGTTATTTAGGGTGGTTGTTGTTGTTGTTATTTAGGGTTGTTGTTGTTGTTGTTGGTATTTAGGGTTGTTGTTGTTGTTTAGGGTTGTTGATGTTGGTTTTGTTGTTGTTGTTATTTAGGGTTGTTGATGTTGTTTATGTTGTTGTTGTTGTTATTTAGGGTTGTTGTTGTTATTTAGGGTTGTTGTTGTTGTTGTTGTTGTTGTTGTTATTTAGGGTTGTTGTTGTTGTTGTTGTTGATGTTGTTGTTGTTGTTGTTGTTGTTGTAGTTCTTGTTGTTATTTAGGGTTGTTGTTGTTGTTGTTGCTGTTGTTTAGGGTTGTTGTTGTTGTTGTTTTTTTTGTTGCTCTTGTTGTTATTTAGGGTTGTTCTTGTAGCTTTTGTTGTTGTTTAGGGTTGTTGTTGTTGTTGTTGTTGATATTGTTGTTGTTGTTGGTGTTCTTGTTGTTAATTAGGGTTGTTGTTATTGTTGTTGTTGTTGTTGGATTTGTTGTTGTTATTTAGGGTTGTTGTTGTTATTTAGGGTGGTTGTTGGTGTTGTTATTGTTTTTGTTATTTAGGGTTGTTGTTGTTGTTGTTGGTATTTAGGGTTGTTGTTGTTGTTTACGGTTGTTGATGTTGGTTTTGTTGTTGTTGTTATTTAGGGTTGTTGTTATTTAGGGTTGTTGTTATTGTTGTTGTTGTTATTTAGGGTTGTTGTTAAGGCTGAGGTTAGGTGTTGGTTAGGCATTAATCCAGGATTGAATGCATGAAACGCAACAGTAACCTGTGCTTGAAAGGAGTTTCAAGTAACTGGAAGACCCACACCCGAGTTCACTTCATAGATCATGGTCATAGAGTGACTCGGAAGGATAATATCATTACGTCCTTCGACCCGAGATGTATGAATTGCTATAGCATGAACTTTCTTACTTTAGCCATTTCAAAACGTAGTTCGTAACTGGCTACTATAAAGGGAATAGCCAAGTAAGAGAAGGTTCACGCTATGGGGTTGTATAGTCAACGGGATTTGTTCCTCTGGTATGAGAGATATCCCTGGGCCCCTCGATGATTGTGCGCTGACACCAAAATAAGCATGGCCATGCGCAAAGGAATATTGATTTAGAATCAGATATGTCCTTAAATTTTGGTCACCACCAATCAAGATCGAGTAACATAATCGTGAACGATCTGGAGATTGATATATCAATCCATGTTTCGTGTTCACAAGGATATCGTGAACAAAAGCAGTATTGATCACTTATCAAATAGGACCTCTACGTTCTTTTTGTAGATAATGGTTTTCTGCATAAAAGCGGAACCCATACTGACTTGGGGGCATTGATGCTTTTGCTAGAGGCCGCTCTTTGTCTGTGGTTACATGGGTACGGTGCATTATGTGCAAGTGGGAGTTTGTTAGAAATATGCCCATTAATGTACGTACGCCATATGGACCGCTGCTGATGATGTATGGGCCTATTGGGTCATACACCGGGGTCTAACCTGACAGCAACTTAAGTTAAAGGGACCAAACATGGCAAAAGACAAACGTTGACATCGCAGACCGCGTTAGCGCCGCTAACTATTAGGAGTTAGCGCCGCTAACTCCTATAGGTTAGCGCCGCTACGGCTGCATGTACTTTGTGTCAAATCGCTGACAGGGCGCGTTAGCGCCGCTAACCCTTTTGAGTTAGCGCCGCTAACTCTTGGTTAGCGCCGCTAAACCCTGCCAGTGCCATTTGTCATATCCACCTCTAAAATCAACCAATGCATGTGTATTTGTTTGTTTCGATGCTTGGCCGGTTGGAGGGGATATTACCCGAATCTGGACATAAGAGAAAGAGATGAGAACTCATTTTTGACTTGGGGGTTTTTCTCTCTAATGCTCTCTCTCTCAAAATTACATATAACTTCTTTGGTGCTACAAGAGACCAAGTGAAGATACAAGAAAGCTCATGTTCCAGAAGATTGGTCTCGACATATTGCTGTTCCAGAAGTGGTTTTCGAGTAGAAGTACCATGGAGGCTTGCTAGCTCAAGAGGTTGGCGTGTTACCGGGGTATATCCCTCTAGTCGATCCGCACTTTCGTTCTTGGAGCTCAACACTACGAGACAATCCGAATTCTGGAGCTAAGGAGGCTGGTATAACCATTTCTTCCTTTTCAAGTTGCATTTTATACATAGAGTTTGGTCCATTTTGGGATTTCTTGTTTTCATGCTTTATTTGCTTGTACCGTGGGCTTTGTTTGTTGTACTTGCTTCCGCTGTGTTGCCCACGAGATCCCAACAGTGGTATCAGAGCCACCTCTATGTTAGATTTGCACTTGGTGGCCTGAAAATCCCGAAATCAAAATGTTTGTTTTCTGTTCGAACTGGGTTAGCGGCGCTAACTGTCTTCAGTTAGCGGCGCTAACTACTTAAACTTAGCTACGATTTTGGTTTTAAAAGTTAAAAACAGTTTTGTTCTCAGGTATTTTGGTCATTTTCTGTTTCTGGAAATTTGTTCCAGGTTTGTTTTGGTATTTTAGTTACCATTATGTTTGGTTGTATGTGGTTGTTGTGAAATTGGTAACCTTGCCTTGACCTTGTGGTTGTATTTGTGTGTTTGGATGCAATTTGGTGATTTAATATCACATATGGGCTGTAGTAGTTATTAAAATTGTTATATTTGTAATAATATTGTGGCTTGCATGCCATTTCATTCATCCGTGTATTTGTACTAGATAAATAGGAAGTTATTGTGGCTTGTACGCCATTTCTTTTTCTATTGTATGTTTTGTACAAATTGGATGAAGACACACATTTAGGAGTCGGAAAGGAAATGGAGCGTGTCCATAGAAGCCGATGAAGTCCATTGGAGATGGCGGATCTAGTGGGAGCTCGCATTGAAGACTTTCCGTCCCCTAGTTTGACTACGTTCTACCCGTTTTGGCTCACGGGAAGAACGCATAGGATTTTGGCAAGGGTTACCAATTTACTTCGTTTATATGCGTGTGATGTGATTTCATTTTATTCTTGCATGGTTTGCTTAGGATTCGCATGCTAGACAATTTTTTCGAAATTAATAAAATCACAAGAGAGTTGGTAAAAATAGTTTGCAACTCTCGCGCGCTCACATACAAGATTAACTCACCTAATGGAAATAGGTTTTGTCACTAAACAAGTTAATCTGTAACCAAGCCGAAAACAAAAGCCCGTTTTTCATAAAACGTAAATCTTGCGCCATCCGTAAGTCGATACCACCCGAATCTAGATTTATGGGTTTTGGTTGTCGAGCTTAGCACGAGCCAACTCCCATAAACCTGTGTGGAAGGTGAGTGTGGCAAATTCACAATTTTGGTTGTCGAGCTTAGCACGAGCCAATTTTGGTGAATTTGTTACCGTATGTCTTGACGGACGATTTACAATTGCAAATTAAAATCCTTGAGTGATTGTCGAGCTTAGCACGAGTCAACCGAGAATTTTAATTTGGAATTGGTGCAAGTAGGGATCAAACATGCCAAACGACCGATGGTTGTCGTAGGATCCCGCAAGTGTCTAAGAGTTGCAATAGAGATTGCAATCGGTAAGATGGTTATCGGCCTAAATAGCTCCATGAAGTGATCCGCGGCAACCCCGTCATGGATTGGAGTGAAATATGGTTCTTAGCCCTTGTTAAAATATTTTTCGAGGCAATATGGGTAATTATTTTAACGAGGATTAAATCAAACAACTAATTCGTGTACTCTACTTTAATATAGGATGTCAAATCAAAACCACAACACGTCGAACTTATCACTACGTATGTTCCTACAAAGGGAGAAACTCACGAGAGTGAACTTTGTGGACTGGCTTAGGCAATTGAGGATTGTCCTACGTGCCGAGTCCAAGTTACACATCCTTGAGGAACCCCTTCCTGAACCACCTGCTACCAATGCGGAATGGGCTATCCGATACGCGTATGAAAAGCGTGTTCGGGATACGCACGATGTTGCTAGCCTCATGTTATCAAGTATGAGCTCGGAACTGCGAAGGCAATTTGAGCACATGACTGTGTATGACATGATTAACAAGCTGAAGGATGTTTTCCGACAGCAAGGTAGGCAAGAACATTATGAGTGCGTTAAAAGTCTAACCGGTTGTAAGATGCGGGAAGGCGGGAGTGTTAGTGCCCATGTTTTGAAGATGAAGTCATACATGGACCAGATGGAGAGACTAGGTTTTCCTATCCGGAGGGAGCTTGGTGTGAATTTCATACTTCGGTCTCTGCCCGCATCATATGAAAAGTTTGTAGAGAACTATCATATGCATGGAAAGGAAATATCTATAGATGAACTGCATGGAATGTTGAAGGATGTTGAATCCAACATGTCCAAGCATGAATCATCCTCATTCACTCCTGTTTTTGGCTCTAAGGAACAACTTTTAGCCAAGAAGAAGAAATTGATCCCATCAAATGAAGAAGTTGGTGTATCCAAGCTTACTTCAAGTTTTGAGTCTATGGATATTGATGATATGCCTAAAGAGACTCAACAAGGGTTGGTTTGCTACTTCTGCGGTAGATTTGGGGATTGGGGCCGTCATGCCTGCCCTCCGTGCCGAGAGGATATAAAACTTCTCAGACAAGAGAGAGTTAATTTTCCTACTTAAGGTACATTCATGATTATACTTCATTGCCATTCCTTATTAAGCTGGGTTGTTTACCCGAGCTATATGACTCACGTTTGTCACAAATTTATTTTGTTGCAAAGTGTAGGTCTGTTCGATGCAAAAGGAAGAGCTTGAAGAGCCGGATCTCTCAAGAAGAAATTTTGTTGATTGTCTTCTACAAGAGAATTGGGAGTGTTGATCTCACCATTGTTTCCGGATTAATTTATTACTTTTGTTTGTACGCCCTGTGTGGCAAGACTTGCTTTATTGTATGTTCTTTAGAGATGATGGATATTTTGTACTATGTATTTTGTTTAAAAGATTTTTCATTATGATGGTTTCATTTCAAATTCGATCCATGTCAAAGCTTATGTGTTATTTTGACCATTTATGGTGCTTAAATACACATTTGATGACGATGGAGATGACTTGGAATTGAAACAATTTTGAAAAATTATTTTGATATGTTTTATCCAATCAAAACTTATCCATATCATTGCATACATAAAGGCTCATTATAAGTAGTAAGGCGATCATGAAATAATTGATTCTTACATCCAAAAGTGGTTTGGATACATTAGTATATGGCATAATCAAACTTAACCAAGTAAACAACATTTACATCGCTTGGATCCATGTGGTTAGTATCTTTGTAAAAGTTTAGCCTCGGGCTAAATGAAGGATATAAATATTGTTTATTGGACTAGGATGATTAAGAAATCCTTCACATATGTTGGTAGGAAGGATTATAACTTGTTGGATTTTGATCACACTTATGTGGATAATCCGTACAAGTATACCATATAGAGTGACACTAGTAAGATTCTCCATCACCATCTTTATGATGGTTGTTGAGAGAATGTTTAACTAGATAAAAGGTTTGTGTCTGAAACCTGGAGGTGTTCGGAAATAACCTTAAGAAATTAAGAATCAATAAGGGCATATAGACGTAAATTCTTAGATCTAGAATAGATACTAAGTTTTACTATCTATATTGGTTTAAACATGAAATGAATCATGGGTTTATCCCGTAATTCGTTTTCTCTAAGAAACACATTTTGTACATGATGTTACTTTAAACAAAACCGGATATATTTGTTGATGATCTGGTAAAAAGCAGGCCTAAAACATGTATTCAATGTGATTGGTATACATTAATTTTTATGAACCAAGTTCTCAATCTGAAACACAACAATATGGTCAACTTAAGCATCCAATGAAATTTTGACTAGAAAGAGTACTTTGCTTATCAATCTCACAACTTAAAATTATTCATTCTACATTAAGTGGGAGATGTATGAATTATAAGTTGATGCTTGTATATTTAAGTAGTTCATCCGAGTTTTGGATAATTGTTCTTGAACTTATGGGAACCATGTTTGGTTATTCAAAAAGGAAAGAACAATTTACAAAAGCATTCCAGTGGAAGAACGTTAAACTTAAATAAAAGACCTAATGTGGACACTAGCACTTAATCAGCATAGAGATGCTGGTAAAACCTGACAATATCCATTGCTTCTTTATATCTGATGGAAATCAAGAAGGTTGTTATAGATATGAGGTTGTCATATCAGAGTAGCAACAGCTTGATGGTAAATCATTGTGATGTTACCATTCATCGGAAACATGGTGGGACCCTGTGTTCGCTAGTGAATATAAGAAGTGAATGGTGTACATAGATGTAATCAATTTGCTGCATCCAAGTACTTGACTTGGGTTAATCCCACACCTAAGGTGTAATCCGAGAAGGTGAAGGGACTAACATATATGCATCTATGGACAACTTCAAATACCGACTAGAGACAAAGCTTTTCATATTGATAATATGGAAATATGTTCTAGTAGTTGTGTTGAAGATAACTTGGATAAAGTGAAATATTGTTGTCACCTTACGAAAACAAGATTAGTACACTTGGATGTAAGAGACCTGTATCCTTCGCAGGATTATGTTGAGGAAATGCTTAAGGCACTTTCCGTGGGTCTTATTCATCCATAATATCCAGATTAGGTCTGGTTTATGTGGAACATTGTTGTCGCTTTGGGAAAAACAAGTATGTTCACATGGAAATATGAAGACCAAGATCCTATGTTTTGAAACATGTTCCGAGGTCTCATATATCCATTATGTCCAAATTGTGTCCATGAGTTTAGTCAGCAAAATTTTGCATCTTGTGGCTGTAATCCCGCTTTGCAAGAAAGTCAAAGGAATGAGTTTTCTAGAAAGCATAGATTAAGCCAGATACCCTTGTCAGGGCTAGTGGGAGCTTCATGTGTTCTTAGCAAAATATGCTCAATAAAATTAATGTCCTAATTTAGGGTTGTTTTACAACCTAGTGATGGAATTATTGTACTATGAGTATGAATAGAAAACATGGAATCAATTGGATTTTAGATTCAAGAAATACTGATATATGTTCTTGATGTTCGACGAAAATAGAATTGTCTTGAGTAAGTTAGTACTGCAAGAAAATCTATACCTATGAAACTGTCAAATTTTAATCGGAGTTTTGAATATTAAAATATGTGGTGCAGATACGACATTAAGATTCAATGAGTGACGTTAACCCTATTGTGTACTTTGGTAACATTTAGGGTATGTCGACTCTAATTAACGTGAGTGTCAGTAACTCTATTATGAACTTCGGTTACAATGAGAGTATGACGACTTTGATAATCATTAGTGTCATTAATCCTATTGTAGACTTCGGTAACATTAAGGATATGACGACTATGATAACCTTGTATATGATCTCTCTGATAAACACTTTGCAAGTGGTTTAATAAGAGAATACAAAAGAGTACAAAGGGATATCGTGTAGATGATCCCATAATTAAGCCGTTGTCAAATACTAGTGATGAATTTCATACTAGGTATAATAGCATTGTCAATGCTTATGACTAGGCTCGAATATCGTTTTAGTAAATGTTTGATTTACTTATAAGCTTTGGGAACGGTAAGCAGTACTGCTAACCGATGATTGTATCGATATATAGTAGAGACTATATATACGCATGATGCGGTTACCTTCATTGGTCTTTACTGTGTTCCATCTTAGCATGTTTAACCACTTCCCAGAATGTTTATACATTCTAAATTTCCACAGCCAGTCATTCTTCAAGGGAAGGAAGCTTGAATTAAGGCTGAGGTTAGGTGTTGGTTAGGCATTAATCCAGGATTGAATGCATGAAACGCAACAGTAACCTGTGCTTGAAAGGAGTTTCAAGTAACTGGAAGACCCACACCCGAGTTCACTTCATAGATCATGGTCATAGAGTGACTCGGAAGGATAATATCATTACGTCCTTCGACCCGAGATGTATGAATTGCTATAGCATGAACTTTCTTACTTTAGCCATTTCAAAACGTAGTTCGTAACTGGCTACTATAAAGGGAATAGCCAAGTAAGAGAAGGTTCACGCTATGGGGTTGTATAGTCAACGGGATTTGTTCCTCTAGTATGAGAGATATCCCTGGGCCCCTCGATGATTGTGCGCTGACACCAAAATAAGCATGGCCATGCGCAAAGGAATATTGATTTAGAATCAGATATGTCCTTAAATTTTGGTCACCACCAATCAAGATCGAGTAACATAATCGTGAACGATCTGGAGATTGATATATCAATCCATGTCTCGTGTTCACAAGGATATCGTGAACAAAAGCAGTATTGATCACTTATCAAATAGGACCTCTACGTTCTTTTTGTAGATAATGGTTTTCTGCATAAAAGCGGAACCCATACTGACTTGGGGGCATTGATGCTTTTGCTAGAGGCCGCTCTTTGTCTGTGGTTACATGGGTACGGTGCATTATGTGCAAGTGGGAGTTTGTTAGAAATATGCCCATTAATGTACGTACGCCATATGGACCGCTGCTGATGATGTATGGGCCTATTGGGTCATACACCGGGGTCTAACCTGACAGCAACTTAAGTTAAAGGGACCAAACATGGCAAAAGACAAAAGTTGACATCGCAGACCGCGTTAGCGCCGCTAACTATTAGGAGTTAGCGCCGCTAACTCCTATAGGTTAGCGCCGCTACGGCTGCATGTACTTTGTGTCAAATCGCTGACAGGGCGCGTTAGCGCCGCTAACCCTTTTGAGTTAGCGCCGCTAACTCTTGGTTAGCGCCGCTAAACCCTGCCAGTGCCATTTGTCATATCCACCTCTAAAATCAACCAATGCATGTGTATTTGTTTGTTTCGATGCTTGGCCGGTTGGAGGGGATATTACCCGAATCTGGACATAAGAGAAAGAGATGAGAACTCATTTTTGACTTGGGGGTTTTTCTCTCTAATGCTCTCTCTCTCTCAAAATTACATATAACTTCTTTGGTGCTACAAGAGACCAAGTGAAGATACAAGAAAGCTCATGTTCCAGAAGATTGGTCTCGACATATTGCTGTTCCAGAAGTGGTTTTCGAGTAGAAGTACCATGGAGGCTTGCTAGCTCAAGAGGTTGGCGTGTTACCGGGGTATATCCCTCTAGTCGATCCGCACTTTCGTTCTTGGAGCTCAACACTACGAGACAATCCGAATTCTGGAGCTAAGGAGGCTGGTATAACCATTTCTTCCTTTTCAAGTTGCATTTTATACATAGAGTTTGGTCCATTTTGGGATTTCTTGTTTTCATGCTTTATTTGCTTGTACCGTGGGCTTTGTTTGTTGTACTTGCTTCCGCTGTGTTGCCCACGAGATCCCAACAGGTATTTAGGGTTATTGTTGTTGTTTAGGGTTGTTGATGTTGGTTTTGTTGTTATTGTTATTTAGGGTTGTTGATGTTGTTTATGTTGTTGTTGTTGTTATTTAGGGTTGTTGTTGTTATTTAGGGTTGTTGTTGTTATTTAGGTTGTTGTTGTTGTTGTTGTTGTTGTTGTTGTTATTTAGGGTTGTTGTTGTTGTTGTTGTTGTTGTTGTTGTTGTTGTTGTAGTTCTTGTTGTTATTTAGGGTTGTTGTTGTTGTTGTTGCTGTTGTTTAGGGTTGTTGTTGTTGTTGTTGTTTTTGTTGCTCTTGTTGTTATTTAGGGTTGTTGTTGTAGCTTTTGTTGTTGTTTAGGGTTGTTGTTGTTGTTGTTGTTATTGTTGGTGTTCTTGTTGTTAATTAGGGTTGTTGTTATTGTTGTTGTTGTTGTTGTTGGATTTGTTGTTGTTATTTAGGGTTGTTATTGTTATTTAGGGTGGTTGTTGGTGTTGTTATTGTTTTTGTTATTTAGGGTTGTTGTTGTTGTTGTTGGTATTTAGGGTTGTTGTTGTTGTTTAGGGTTGTTGATGTTGGTTTTGTTGTTGTTGTTATTTAGGGTTGTTGTTGTTGTTGTTGTTGTTATTTAGGGTTGTTGTTATTGTTGTTGTTGTTGTTGTAGTTCTTGTGGTTATTTAGGGTTGTTGTTGTTGTTGTTGTTATTTTGTTGTTGTTGTTGTTGTTGTTGTTGCTCTTGTTGTTATTTAGGGTTGTTGTTGTTGCTTTTGTAGTTGTGTAGGGTTGTTGTTGTTGTTATTTAGGGTGGTTGTTGTTGTTGTTATTTAGGGTTGTTGTTGTTGTTGTTGGTATTTAGGGTTGTTGTTGTTGTTTAGGGTTGTTGATGTTGGTTTTGTTGTTGTTGTTATTTAGGGTTGTTGATGTTGTTTATGTTGTTGTTGTTGTTATTTAGGGTTGTTGTTGTTATTTAGGGTTGTTGTTGTTGTTGTTGTTGTTGTTATTTAGGGTTGTTGTTGTTGTTGTTGCTGTTGTTGTTGTTGTTGTTGTTGTTGTAGTTTTTGTTGTTATTTAGGGTTGTTTTTGTTGTTGTTGTTGTTGTTTAGGGTTGTTGTTGTTGTTTTTTTTTTGTTGCTCTTGTTGTTATTTAGGGTTGTTGTTGTTGTTGTTGCTGTTGTTGTTGTTGTTGTTGTTGTAGTTCTTGTTGTTATTTAGGGTTGTTGTTGTTGTTGTTGCTGTTGTTTAGGGTTGTTGTTGTTGTTGTTGTTTTTGTTGCTCTTGTTGTTATTTAGGGTTGTTGTTGTAGCTTTTGTTGTTGTTTAGGGTTGTTGTTGTTGTTGTTGTTGTTGTTGTTGGTGTTCTTGTTGTTAATTAGGGTTGTTGTTATTGTTGTTGTTGTTGTTGGATTTGTTGTTGTTATTTAGGGTTGTTGTTGTTATTTAGGGTGGTTGTTGGTATTTAGGGTTGTTGTTGTTGTTTAGGGTTGTTGATGTTGGTTTTGTTGTTGTTGTTATTTAGGGTTGTTGTTGTTGTTATTTAGGGTTGTTGTTATTGTTGTTGTTGTTGTTGTAGTTCTTGTGGTTATTTAGGGTTGTTGTTGTTGTTGTTGTTATTTTGTTGTTGTTGTTGTTGTTGTTGCTCTTGTTGTTATTTAGGGTTGTTGTTGTTGCTTTTGTAGTTGTGTAGGGTTGTTGTTGTTGTTATTTAGGGTGGTTGTTGTTGTTGTTATTTAGGGTTGTTGATGTTGTTGTTGGTATTTAGGGTTGTTGTTGTTGTTTAGGGTTGTTGATGTTGGTTTTGTTGTTGTTGTTATTTAGGGTTGTTGATGTTGTTTATGTTGTTGTTGTTGTTATTTAGGGTTGTTGATGTTGTTTATATTGTTGTTGTTGTTATTTAGGGTTGTTGTTGTTATTTAGGGTTGTTGTTGTTGTTGTTGTTGTTGTTGTTATTTAGGGTTGTTGTTGTTGTTGTTGTTGTTGTTGTTGTTGTTGTTGTTGTAGTTCTTGTTGTTATTTAGGGTTGTTGTTGTTGTTGTTGTTGTTGTTTAGGGTTGTTGTTGTTTTTTTTTTTTTTTGTTGCTGTTGTTGTTATTTAGGGTTGTTGTTGTAGCTTTTGTTGTTGTTTAGGGTTGTTGTTGTTGTTGTTGTTGATATTGTTGTTGTTGTTGGTGTTCTTGTTGTTAATTAGGGTTGTTGTTATTGTTGTTGTTGTTGTTGTAGTTCTTGTGGTTATTTAGGGTTGTTGTTGTTGTTGTTGTTATTTTGTTGTTGTTGTTGTTGTTTCTTTTGTTGTTATTTAGGGTTGTTGTTGTTGCTTTTGTAGTTGTGTAGGGTTGTTGTTGTTGTTGTTGTTGTTATTAAGGGTTGTTATTGTTGTTGTTGTTGTTGTTGTTGGTTTTGTTGGTGTTGTTAATTAGGGTGGTGTTGTTGTTGTTTTTATTTAGGGTTGTTGTTGTTATTTAGGGGTTGTTGTTTTTGTTATTGTTGTTATTTAGGGTGGTTGATGTTGTTGATGTTGTTGTTAATTAGGGTTGTTGTTGTTGTTGTTGTTATTTAGGGTTGTTGTTGCTGTTATTGTTATTTAGGGTTGTTGTTGTTGTTGTCGTTGTTGTTGTTTAGGGTTGTTGTTGTTGTTGTTGTTGTTGTTCTTGTTGTTAATTAGGGTTGTGGTTGTTTTTCGTGTTGTTGTTATTTAGGGTTGTTGTTGTTGTTGTTTTTATTTAAGGTTGTTGTTGTTGTTGTTTTTATTTAGGGTTGTTGTTGTTGTTATTGTTGTTTAGGGTTGTTGTTGTTGTTGTTGGTTTTGTTGTTGTTGTTTTTGTTGTTGTTATTTAGGGTGGTTGTTGTTATTGTTGTTATTTAGGATTGTTATTGTTTTTTATTTAGGGTTGATGTTGTTGTTGTTGTTGTTGATATTGTTGTTGTTGTTGGTTTTCTTGTTGTTAATTAGGGTTGTTGTTATTGTTATTGTTATTGTTGTTGTTGTTGGTGTTATTGTTGTGGTTATTTAGGGTTGATGTTGTTGTTGTTGTTGATATTGTTGTTGTTGTTGGTTTTCTTGTTGTTAATTAGGGTTGTTGTTATTGTTGGTTTTGTTGTTGTTATTTACGGTTGTTGTTGTTATTTAGGGTGGTTGTTGTTGTTGTTATTTAGGGTTGTTGTTGTTGTTGTTGGTATTTAGGGTTATTGTTGTTGTTTAGGGTTGTTGATGTTGGTTTTGTTGTTGTTGTTATTTAGGGTTGTTGATGTTGTTTTTGTTGTTGTTGTTGTTATTTAGGGTTGTTATTGTTGTTTTTTGTTGTTGTTGATGTTGTTGTTATTTAGGGTTGTTGTTGTTGTTGTTGTTATATAAAGTTGTTGTTGTTGTTGTTGTTGTAGTTCTTGTTGTTATTTAGGGTTGTTGTTGTTGTTGTTGTTGTTGTTTAGGGTTGTTGTTGTTGTTGTTGTTTTTGTTGATCTTGTTGTTATTTAGGGTTGTTGTTGTAGCTTTTGTTGTTGTTTAGGGTTGTTGTTGTTGTTGTTGTTGATATTGTTGTTGTTGTTGGTGTTCTTGTTGTTAATTAGGGTTGTTGTTATTGTTGTTGTTGTTGTTGGATTTGTTGTTGTTATTTAGGGTTGTTATTGTTATTTAGGGTGGTTGTTGGTGTTGTTATTGTTGTTGTTATTTAGGGTTGTTGTTGTTGTTGTTGGTATTTAGGGTTGTTGTTGTTGTTTAGGGTTGTTGATGTTGGTTTTGTTGTTGTTGTTATTTAGGGTTGTTGTTGTTGTTGTTGTTGTTGTTATTTAGGGTTGTTGTTATTGTTGTTGTTGTTGTTGTAGTTCTTGTGGTTATTTAGGGTTGTTGTTGTTGTTGTTGTTATTTTGTTGTTGTTGTTGTTGTTGTTGTTGCTCTTGTTGTTATTTAGGGTTGTTGTTGTTGCTTTTGTAGTTGTGTAGGGTTGTTTTTGTTGTTATTTAGGGTGGTTGTTGTTGTTGTTATTTAGGGTTGTTGTTGTTGTTGTTGGTATTTAGAGTTGTTGTTGTTGTTTAGGGTTGTTGATGTTGGTTTTGTTGTTATTGTTATTTAGGGTTGTTGATGTTGTTTATGTTGTAGTTTTTGTTGTTATTTAGGGTTGTTTTTGTTGTTGTTGTTGTTGTTTAGGGTTGTTGTTGTTGTTTTTTTTTTGTTGCTCTTGTTGTTATTTAGGGTTGTTGTTGTTGTTGTTGCTGTTGTTGTTGTTGTTGTTGTTGTAGTTCTTGTTGTTATTTAGGGTTGTTGTTGTTGTTGTTGCTGTTGTTTAGGGTTGTTGTTGTTGTTGTTGTTTTTGTTGCTCTTGTTGTTATTTAGGGTTGTTGTTGTAGCTTTTGTTGTTGTTTAGGGTTGTTGTTGTTGTTGTTGTTGTTGTTGTTGGTGTTCTTGTTGTTAATTAGGGTTGTTGTTATTGTTGTTGTTGTTGTTGGATTTGTTGTTGTTATTTAGGGTTGTTGTTGTTATTTAGGGTGGTTGTTGGTATTTAGGGTTGTTGTTGTTGTTTAGGGTTGTTGATGTTGGTTTTGTTGTTGTTGTTATTTAGGGTTGTTGTTGTTGTTATTTAGGGTTGTTGTTATTGTTGTTGTTGTTGTTGTAGTTCTTGTTGTTATTTAGGGTTGTTGTTGTTGTTGTTGTTATTTTGTTGTTGTTGTTGTTGTTGTTGCTCTTGTTGTTATTTAGGGTTGTTGTTGTTGCTTTTGTAGTTGTGTAGGGTTGTTGTTGTTGTTATTTAGGGTGGTTGTTGTTGTTGTTATTTAGGGTTGTTGATGTTGTTGTTGGTATTTAGGGTTGTTGTTGTTGTTTAGGGTTGTTGATGTTGGTTTTGTTGTTGTTGTTATTTAGGGTTGTTGATGTTGTTTATGTTGTTGTTGTTGTTATTTAGGGTTGTTGATGTTGTTTATGTTGTTGTTGTTGTTATTTAGGGTTGTTGTTGTTATTTAGGGTTGTTGTTGTTGTTGTTGTTGTTGTTGTTATTTAGGGTTGTTGTTGTTGTTGTTGTTGTTGTTGTTGTTGTTGTTGTTGTAGTTCTTGTTGTTATTTAGGGTTGTTGTTGTTGTTGTTGTTGTTGTTTAGGGTTGTTGTTGTTTTTTTTTTTTTTTGTTTCTCTTGTTGTTATTTAGGGTTGTTGTTGTAGCTTTTGTTGTTGTTTAGGGTTGTTGTTGTTGTTGTTGTTGATATTGTTGTTGTTGTTGGTGTTCTTGTTGTTAATTAGGGTTGTTGTTATTGTTGTTGTTGTTGTTGTAGTTCTTGTGGTTATTTAGGGTTGTTGTTGTTGTTGTTGTTATTTTGTTGTTGTTGTTGTTGTTTCTTTTGTTGTTATTTAGGGTTGTTGTTGTTGCTTTTGTAGTTGTGTAGGGTTGTTGTTGTTGTTGTTGTTGTTATTAAGGGTTGTTATTGTTGTTGTTGTTGTTGTTGTTGGTTTTGTTGGTGTTGTTAATTAGGGTGGTGTTGTTGTTGTTTTTATTTAGGGTTGTTGTTGTTATTTAGGGGTTGTTGTTTTTGTTATTGTTGTTATTTAGGGTGGTTGATGTTGTTGATGTTGTTGTTATTTAGGGTTGTTGTTGTTGTTGTTGTTATTTAGGGTTGTTGTTGCTGTTATTGTTATTTAGGGTTGTTGTTGTTGTTGTCGTTGTTGTTGTTTAGGGTTGTTGTTGTTGTTGTTGTTGTTGTTCTTGTTGTTAATTAGGGTTGTTATTGATTTTCGTGTTGTTGTTATTTAGGGTTGTTGTTGTTGTTGTTTTTATTTAAGGTTGTTGTTGTTGTTGTTTTTATTTAGGGTTGTTGTTGTTGTTATTGTTGTTTAGGGTTGTTGTTGTTGTTGTTGGTTTTGTTGTTGTTGTTTTTGTTGTTGTTATTTAGGGTGGTTGTTGTTATTGTTGTTATTTAGGATTGTTATTGTTTTTTATTTAGGGTTGATGTTGTTGTTGTTGTTGTTGATATTGTTGTTGTTGTTGGTTTTCTTGTTGTTAATTAGGGTTGTTGTTATTGTTATTGTTATTGTTGTTGTTGTTGGTGTTATTGTTGTGGTTATTTAGGGTTGATGTTGTTGTTGTTGTTGATATTGTTGTTGTTGTTGGTTTTCTTGTTGTTAATTAGGGTTGTTGTTATTGTTGGTTTTGTTGTTGTTATTTAGGGTTGTTGTTGTTATTTAGGGTGGTTGTTGTTGTTGTTATTTAGGGTTGTTGTTGTTGTTGTTGGTATTTAGGGTTGTTGTTGTTGTTTAGGGTTGTTGATGTTGGTTTTGTTGTTGTTGTTATTTAGGGTTGTTGATGTTGTTTATGTTGTTGTTGTTGTTATTTAGGGTTGTTATTGTTGTTTTTTGTTGTTGTTGATGTTGTTGTTATTTAGGGTTGTTGTTGTTGTTGTTGTTATATAAAGTTGTTGTTGTTGTTGTTGTTGTTGTTGTTGTTGTTATTTAGGGTTGTTGTTGTTGTTGTTGTTGTTGTTTAGGGTTGTTGTTGTTGTTGTTGTTTTTGTTGATCTTGTTGTTATTTAGGGTTGTTGTTGTAGCTTTTGTTGTTGTTTAGGGTTGTTGTTGTTGTTGTTGTTGATATTGTTGTTGTTGTTGGTGTTCTTGTTGTTAATTAGGGTTGTTGTTATTGTTGTTGTTGTTGTTGGATTTGTTGTTGTTATTTAGGGTTGTTATTGTTATTTAGGGTGGTTGTTGTTGTTGTTATTGTTTTTGTTATTTAGGGTTGTTGTTGTTGTTGTTGGTATTTAGGGTTGTTGTTGTTGTTTAGGGTTGTTGATGTTGGTTTTGTTGTTGTTGTTATTTAGGGTTGTTGTTGTTGTTGTTGTTGTTGTTATTTAGGGTTGTTGTTATTGTTGTTGTTGTTGTTGTAGTTCTTGTGGTTATTTAGGGTTGTTGTTGTTGTTGTTGTTATTTTGTTGTTGTTGTTGTTGTTGTTGTTGCTCTTGTTGTTATTTAGGGTTGTTGTTGTTGCTTTTGTAGTTGTGTAGGGTTGTTTTTGTTGTTATTTAGGGTGGTTGTTGTTGTTGTTATTTAGGGTTGTTGTTGTTGTTGTTGTTATTTAGGATTGTTGTTGTTGTTGTTATTTAAGGTTGATGTTGTTGTTGTTGTTGATATTGTTGTTGTTGTTAGTTTTCTTGTTGTTAATTAGGGTTGTTGTTATTTAGGGTTGATGTTGTTGTTGTTGTTGATATTGTTGTTGTTGTTGGTTTTCTTGTTGTTAATTAGGGTTGTTGTTATTGTTGTTGTTGGTATTTAGGGTTGTTGTTGTTGTTTAGGGTTGTTGATGTTGGTTTTGTTGTTGTTGTTATTTAGGGTTGTTGATGTTGTTTATGTTGTTGTTGTTGTTATTTAGGGTTGTTGTTGTTGTTGTTGTTGTTATTTAGGGTTGTTGTTGTTGTTGTTGCTGTTGTTGTTGTTGTTGTTGTAGTTCTTGTTGTTATTTAGGGTTGTTGTTGTTGTTTTTGTTGCTGTTGTTTAGGGTTGTTGTTGTTGTTGTTTTTGTTGTTCTTGTTGTTATTTAGGGTTGTTGTTGTAGCTTTTGTTGTTGTTTAGGGTTGTTGTTGTTGTTGTTGATATTGTTGTTGTTGTTGGTGTTCTTGTTGTTAATTAGGGTTGTTGTTATTGTTGTTGTTGTTGTTGGATTTGTTGTTGTTATTTAGGGTTGTTGTTGTTATTTAGGGTGGTTGTTGGTGTTGTTGGTGTTGTTATTGTTTTTGTTATTTAGGGTTGTTGTTGTTGTTGTTGGTATTTAGGGTTGTTGTTGTTTTTTAGGGTTGTTGATGTTGGTTTTGTTGTTGTTGTTATTTAGGGTTGTTGTTGTTGTTGTTGTTGTTATTTAGGGTTGTTGTTGTTGTTCTTGTTCTTGTTGTATTTGTTGGTAATTAGGGTTGTTGTTGTTGTTGTTGTTCTTGTTGTTCTTGTTGGTAATTAGGGTTGTTGTTGTTGTTGTTGTTGTTTTTGGTGTTGTTTAGGGTGGTTGTTGTTGTTGTTGTTGTTCTTGTTGTTAATTAGGGTTGTTATTGATTTTCGTGTTGTTGTTATTTAGGGTTATTGTTATTTAGGGTTGTTGTTGTTGTTGGTTTTATTTAGGGTTGTTGTTGTTGTTGTTTTTGTTGAGGGTTTATGTTGTTGTTATTGTTGTTTAAGGTTGTTGTTGTTGTTGGTTTTGTTGTTGTTGTTTTTGTTGTTGTTATTTAGGGTGGTTGTTGTTATTGTTGTTATTTAGGTTTGTTGTTGTTGTTATTTAGGGTTGATGTTGTTGTTGTTGTTGTTGATATTGTTGTTGTTGTTGGTTTTCTTGTTGTTAATTAGGGTTATTGTTATTGTTATTGTTATTGTTGTTGTTATTTAGGGTTGATGTTGTTGTTGTTGTTGATATTGTTGTTGTTGTTGGTTTTCTTGTTGTTAATTAGGGTTTTTGTTATTGTTGGTTTTGTTGTTGTTATTTAGGGTTGTTGTTGTTATTTAGGGTGGTTGTTGTTGTTGTTATTTAGGGTTGTTGTTGTTGTTGTTGGTATTTAGGGTTGTTGTTGTTGTTTAGGGTTGTTGATGTTGGTTTTGTTGTTATTGTTATTTATGGTTGTTGATGTTGTTTATGTTGTTGTTGTTGTTATTTAGGGTTGTTGTTGTTATTTAGGTTGTTGTTGTTGTTGTTGTTGTTGTTATTTAGGGTTGTTGTTGTTGTTGTTGCTGTTGTTGTTGTTGTTGTTGTTGTAGTTCTTGTTGTTATTTAGGGTTGTTGTTGTTGTTGTTGCTGTTGTTTAGGGTTGTTGTTGTTGTTGTTGTTTTTGTTGCTCTTGTTGTTATTTAGGGTTGTTGTTGTAGCTTTTGTTATTGTTTAGGGTTGTTGTTGTTGTTGTTGTTGATATTGTTGTTGTTGTTGGTTTTCTTGTTGTTAATTAGGGTTGTTGTTATTGTTATTGTTATTGTTGTTGTTGTTGGTGTTATTGTTGTGGTTATTTAGGGTTGATGTTGTTGTTGTTGTTAATATTGTTGTTGTTGTTGGTTTTCTTGTTGTTAATTAGGGTTGTTGTTATTGTTGGTTTTGTTGTTGTTATTTAGGGTTGTTGTTGTTATTTAGGGTGGTTGTTGTTGTTGTTATTTAGGGTTGTTGTTGTTGTTGTTGGTATTTAGGGTTATTGTTGTTGTTTAGGGTTGTTGATGTTGGTTTTGTTGTTATTGGTATTTAGGGTTGTTGATGTTGTTTATGTTGTTGTTGTTGTTATTTAGGGTTGTTGTTGTTATTTAGGGTTGTTGTTGTTATTTAGGTTGTTGTTGTTGTTGTTGATGTTGTTGTTATTTAGGGTTGTTGTTGTTGTTGTTGCTGTTGTTGTTGTTGTTGTTGTTGTAGTTCTTGTTGTTATTTAGGGTTGTTGCTGTTGTTTAGGGTTGTTGTTGTTGTTGTTGTTTTTGTTGCTCTTGTTGTTATTTAGGGTTGTTGTTGTAGCTTTTGTTGTTGTTTAGGGTTGTTGTTGTTGTTGTTGTTGATATTGTTGTTGTTGTTGGTGTTCTTGTTGTTAATTAGGGTTGTTGTTATTGTTGTTGTTGTTGTTGGATTTGTTGTTGTTATTTAGGGTTGTTATTGTTATTTAGGGTGGTTGTTGGTGTTGTTATTGTTTTTGCTATTTAGGGTTGTTGTTGTAGTCGTTGGTATTTAGGGTTGTTGTTGTTGTTTAGGGTTGTTGATGTTGGTTTTGTTGTTGTTGTTATTTAGGGTTGTTGTTGTTGTTGTTGTTGTTGTTATTTAGGGTTGTTGTTATTGTTGTTGTTGTTGTTGTTGTAGTTCTTGTGGTTATTTAGGGTTGTTGTTGTTGTTGTTGTTGTTGTTGTTGCTCTTGTTGTTATTTAGGGTTGTTGTTGTTGCTTTTGTAGTTGTGTATGGTTGTTTTTGTTGTTATTTAGGGTGGTTGTTGTTGTTGTTATTTAGGGTTGTTGTTGTTGTTGTTGTTATTTAGGATTGTTGTTGTTGTTGTTATTTAAGGTTGATGTTGTTGTTGTTGTTGATATTGTTGTTGTTGTTAGTTTTCTTGTTGTTAATTAGGGTTGTTGTTATTGTTGTTGTTATTTAGGGTTGATGTTGTTGTTGTTGTTGATATTGTTGTTGTTGTTGGTTTTCTTGTTGTTAATTAGGGTTGTTGTTATTGTTGTTGTTGGTATTTAGGGTTGTTGTTGTTGTTTAGGGTTGTTGATGTTGGTTTTGTCGTTATTGTTATTTAGGGTTGTTGATTCTGTTTATGTTGTTGTTGTTGTTATTTAGGGTTGTTGTTGTTGTTGTTGTTGTTGTTATTTAGGGTTGTTGTTGTTGTTGTTGCTGTTGTTGTTGTTGTTGTTGTAGTTCTTGTTGTTATTTAGGGTTGTTGTTGTTGTTGTTGCTGTTGTTTAGGGTTGTTGTTGTTGTTGTTTTTGTTGTTCTTGTTGTTATTTAGGGTTGTTGTGGTAGCTTTTGTTGTTGTTTAGGGTTGTTGTTGTTGTTGTTGATATTGTTGTTGTTGTTGGTGTTCTTGTTG
The DNA here is from genome assembly GCA_947179395.2 of Pulicaria dysenterica. Lineage (NCBI taxonomy): Eukaryota > Viridiplantae > Streptophyta > Magnoliopsida > Asterales > Asteraceae > Pulicaria > Pulicaria dysenterica. The sequence goes on along the minus strand of OX359294.1, from coordinate 33,331,729 downwards.
TTAATTAGGGTTGTTGTTATTGTTGTTGTTGTTGTTGGATTTGTTGTTGTTATTTAGGGTTGTTGTTGTTATTTAGGGTGGTTGTTGGTGTTGTTGGTGTTGTTTTTGTTTTTGTTATTTAGGGTTGTTGTTGTTGTTGTTGGTATTTAGGGTTGTTGTTGTTTTTTAGGGTTGTTGATGTTGGTTTTGTTGTTGTTGTTATTTAGGGTTGTTGTTGTTGTTGTTGTTGTTGTTATTTAGGGTTGTTGTTGTTGTTCTTGTTCTTGTTGTATTTGTTGGTAATTAGGGTTGTTGTTGTTGTTGTTGTTCTTGTTGTTCTTGTTGGTAATTAGGGTTGTTGTTGTTGTTGTTGTTGTTTTTGGTGTTGTTTAGGGTGGTTGTTGTTGTTGTTGTTGTTCTTGTTGTTAATTAGGGTTGTTATTGATTTTCGTGTTGTTGTTATTTAGGGTTGTTGTTATTTAGGGTTGTTGTTGTTGTTGTTGCTGTTGTTGTTGTTGTTATAGTTCTTGTTGTTATTTAGGGTTGTTGTTGTTGTTGTTGTTGCTGTTGTTTAGGGTTGTTGTTGTTGTTGTTTTTGTTGTTCTTGTTGTTATTTAGGGTTGTTGTTGTAGCATTTGTTGTTGTTTAGGGTTGTTGTTGTTGTTGTTGATATTGTTGTTGTTGTTGGTGTTCTTGTTGTTAATTAGGGTTGTTGTTATTGTTGTTGTTGTTGTTGGATTTGTTGTTGTTATTTAGGGTTGTTGTTGTTATTTAGGGTGGTTGTTGGTGTTGTTGGTGTTGTTATTGTTTTTGTTATTTAGGGTTGTTGTTGTTGTTGTTGGTATTTAGGGTTGTTGTTGTTTTTTAGGGTTGTTGATGTTGCTTTTGTTGTTGTTGTTATTTAGGGTTGTTGTTGTTGTTGTTGTTGTTATTTAGGGTTGTTGTTGTTGTTCTTGTTCTTGTTGTATTTGTTGGTAATTAGGGTTGTTGTTGTTGTTGTTGTTCTTGTTGTTCTTGTTGGTAATTAGGGTTGTTGTTGTTGTTGTTGTTGTTTTTGGTGTTGTTTAGGCTGGTTGTTGTTGTTGTTGTTGTTCTTGTTGTTAATTAGGGTTGTTATTGATTTTCGTGTTGTTGTTATTTAGGGTTATTGTTATTTAGGGTTGTAGTTGTTGTTGGTTTTATTTAGGGTTGTTGTTGTTGTTGTTTTTGTTGAGGGTTGATGTTGTTGTTATTGTTGTTTAAGGTTGTTGTTGTTGTTGGTTTTGTTGTTATTGTTTTTGTTGTTGTTATTTAGGGTGGTTGTTGTTATTGTTGTTATTTAGGATTGTTGTTGTTGTTATTTAGGGTTGATGTTGTTGTTGTTGTTGTTGATATTGTTGTTGTTGTTGGTTTTCTTGTTGTTAATTAGGGTTATTGTTATTGTTATTGTTATTGTTGTTGTTATTTAGGGTTGATGTTGTTGTTGTTGTTGATATTGTTGTTGTTGTTGGTTTTCTTGTTGTTAATTAGGGTTTTTGTTATTGTTGGTTTTGTTGTTGTTATTTACGGTTGTTGTTGTTATTTAGGGTGGTTGTTGTTGTTGTTATTTAGGGTTGTTGTTGTTGTTGGTATTTAGGGTTGTTGTTGTTGTTTAGGGTTGTTGATGTTGGTTTTGTTGTTGTTGTTATTTAGGGTTGTTGATGTTGTTTATGTTGTTGTTGTTGTTATTTAGGGTTGTTGTTGTTATTTAGGTTGTTGTTGTTGTTGTTGTTGTTGTTGTTATTTAGGGTTGTTGTTGTTGTTGTTGCTGTTGTTGTTGTTGTTGTTGTTGTAGTTCTTGTTGTTATTTAGGGTTGTTGTTGTTGTTGTTGCTGTTGTTTAGGGTTGTTGTTGTTGTTGTTGTTTTTGTTGCTCTTGTTGTTATATAGGGTTGTTGTTGTTGTTGTTGCTGTTGTTGTTGTTGTTGTTGTTGTAGTTCTTGTTGTTATTTAGGGTTGTTGTTGTTGTTGTTGCTGTTGTTTAGGGTTGTTGTTGTTGTTGTTGTTTTTGTTGCTCTTGTTGTTATTTAGGGTTGTTGTTGTAGCTTTTGTTGTTGTTTAGGGTTGTTGTTGTTGTTGTTGTTGATATTGTTGTTGTTGTTGGTGTTCTTGTTGTTAATTATTGTTGTTGTTATTGTTGTTGTTGTTGTTGGATTTGTTGTTGTTATTTAGGGTTGTTATTGTTATTTAGGGTGGTTGTTGGTGTTGTTATTGTTTTTGTTATTTAGGGTTGTTGTTGTTGTTGTTGGTATTTAGGGTTGTTGTTGTTGTTTAGGGTTGTTGATGTTGGTTTTGTTGTTGTTGTTATTTTGTTGTTGTTGTTGTTGTTGTTGTTGCTCTTGTTGTTATTTAGGGTTGTTGTTGTTGCTTTTGTAGTTGTGTAGGGTTGTTTTTGTTGTTATTTAGGGTGGTTGTTGTTGTTGTTATTTAGGGTTGTTGTTGTTGTTGTTGGTATTTAGGGTTGTTGTTGTTGTTTAGGGTTGTTGTTGTTGTTTAGGGTTGTTGATGTTGGTTTTGTTGTTATTGTTATTTAGGGTTGTTGATGTTGTTTATGTTGTTGTTGTTGATGTTGGTTTTGTTGTTGTTGTTATTTTGTTGTTGTTGTTGTTGTTGTTGTTGCTCTTGTTGTTATTTAGGGTTGTTGTTGTTGCTTTTGTAGTTGTGTAGGGTTGTTTTTGTTGTTATTTAGGGTGGTTGTTGTTGTTGTTATTTAGGGTTGTTGTTGTTGTTGTTGGTATTTAGGGTTGTTGTTGTTGTTTAGGGTTGTTGTTGTTGTTTAGGGTTGTTGTTGTTGTTTAGGGTTGTTGTTGTTGTTGCTGTTGTTTAGGGTTGTTGTTGTTGTTGTTGTTTTTGTTGCTCTTGTTGTTATTTAGGGTTGTTGTTGTAGCTTTTGTTGTTGTTTAGGGTTGTTGTTGTTGTTGTTGTTGATATTGTTGTTGTTGTTGGTGTTCTTGTTGTTAATTAGGGTTGTTGTTATTGTTGTTGTTGTTGTTGGTTTTGTTGGTGTTGTTATTTAGGGTGGTTGTTGTTGTTGTTTTTATTTAGGGTTGTTGTTGTTATTTAGGGGTTGTTGTTTTTGTTATTGTTGTTATTTAGGGTGGTTGATGTTGTTGATGTTGTTGTTAATTAGGGTTGTTGTTGTTGTTGTTGTTATTTAGGGTTGTTGTTGCTGTTATTGTTATTTAGGGTTGTTGTTGTTGTTCTTGTTCTTGTTGTTCTTGTTGTTAATTAGGGTTGTTGTTGTTGTTGATGTTGTTGTTATTGTTTTTGGTGTTGTTTAGGGTTGTTGTTGTTGTTGTTGTTATTGTTGTTTAGGGTTGTTGTTGTTGTTCTTGTTCTTGTTGTTCTTGTTGTTAATTAGAGTTGTTGTTTTTGGTGTTGTTGTTATTTAGAGTTGTTGTTGTTATTTAGGGTGGTTGTTGTTGTTGTTGTTTTTATTTAGGGTTGTTGTTGTTGTTGTTTTTATTTAGGGTTGTTGTTGTTGTTATTGTTGTTTAGGGTTGTTGTTGTTGTTGTTGTTGGTTTTGTTGTTGTTGTTGTTGTTTTTGTTGTTGTTATTTAGGGTTGTTGTTGTTGTTGTTGTTATTTAGGATTGTTGTTGTTGTTGTTATTTAGGGTTGATGTTGTTGTTGTTGTTGATATTGTTGTTGTTGTTAGTTTCATTGTTGTTAATTAGGGTTGTTGTTATTGTTGTTGTTATTTAGGGTTGATGTTGTTGTTGTTGTTGATATTGTTGTTGTTGTTGGTTTTCTTGTTGTTAATTAGGGTTGTTGTTATTGTTGTTGTTGGTATTTAGGGTTGTTGTTGTTGTTTAGGGTTGTTGATGTTGGTTTTGTCGTTATTGTTATTTAGGGTTGTTGATGTTGTTTATGTTGTTGTTGTTGTTATTTAGGGTTGTTGTTGTTATTTAGGGTTGTTGTTGTTGTTGTTGTTGTTATTTAGGGTTGTTGTTGTTGTTGTTGCTGTTGTTGTTGTTGTTGTTGTTGTAGTTCTTGTTGTTATTTAGGGTTGTTGTTGTTGTTGTTGCTGTTGTTTAGGGTTGTTGTTGTTGTTGTTTTTGTTGCTCTTGTTGTTATTTAGGGTTGTTGTTGTAGCTTTTGTTGTTGTTTAGGGTTGTTGTTGTTGTTGTTGATATTGTTGTTGTTGTTGGTGTTCTTGTTGTTAATTAGGGTTGTTGTTATTGTTGTTATTGTTGTTGTTGTTGTTGGATTTGTGGTTGTTATTTAGGGTTGTTGTTGTTATTTAGGGTGGTTGTTGGTGTTGTTGGTGTTGTTATTGTTTTGGTTATTTAGGGTTGTTGTTGTTGTTG
>OX359294.1:33294924-33322424 GCA_947179395.2 Pulicaria dysenterica | reverse complement strand
GTTGTTATTGTTTTTGGTGTTGTTTAGGGTTGTTGTTGTTATTGTTGTTTAGGGTTGTTGTTGTTGTTCTTGTTCTTGTTGTTAATTAGAGTTGTTGTTTTTGGTGTTGTTGTTATTTAGAGTTGTTGTTGTTATTTAGGGTGGTTGTTGTTGTTGTTGTTTTTATTTAGGGTTGTTGTTGTTGTTATTGTTGTTTAGGGTTGTTGTTGTTGTTGTTGTTGGTTTTGTTGTTGTTGTTGTTGTTTTTGTTGTTGTTATTTAGGGTTGTTGTTGTTATTTAGGATTGTTGTTGTTGTTATTTAGGGTTGATGTTGTTGTTGTTGTTGTTGATATTGTTGTTGTTGTTGGTTTTCTTGTTGTTAATTAGGGTTGTTGTTATTGTTATTGTTATTGTTGTTGTTATTTAGGGTTGATGTTGTTGTTGTTGTTGTTGTTGGTTTTCTTGTTGTTAATTAGGGTTGTTGTAATTGTTGGTTTTGTTGTTGTTATTTAGGGTTGTTGTTGTTATTTAGGGTGGTTGTTGTTGTTGTTATTTAGGGTTGTTGTTGTTGTTGTTGGTATTTAGGGTTGTTGTTGTTGTTTAGGGTTGTTGATGTTTGTTTTGTTGTTATTGTTATTTAGGGTTGTTGATGTTGTTTATGTTGTTGTTGTTGTTATTTAGGGTTGTTGTTGTTATTAAGGGTTATTGTTGTTGTTGTTGTTATTTAGGATTGTTGTTGTTGTTGTTATTTAGGGTTGATGTTGTTGTTGTTGTTTATATTGTTGTTGTTGTTAGTTTTCTTGTTGTTAATTAGGGTTGTTGTTATTGTTGTTGTTATTTAGGGTTGATGTTGTTGTTGTTGTTGATATTGTTGTTGTTGTTGGTTTTCTTGTTGTTAATTAGGGTTGTTGTTATTGTTGTTGTTGTTGGTTTTGTTGCTGTTATTTAGGGTTGTTGTTGTTATTTATGGTGGTTGTTGTTGTTGTTATTTAGAGTTGTTGTTGTTGTTGGTATTTAGGGTTGTTGTTGTTGTTGGTTTTGTTGTTGTTGTTATTTAGGGTGGTTGTTGTTGTTGTTATTTTTATTTAGGGTTGTTGTTGTTACTTAGGGTTGTTGTTGTTGTTCTTGTTGTTGTTGTTATTTAGGGTTGTTGTTGTTGTTCTTGTTCTTGTTGTTTTTGTTGGTAATTAGGGTTGTTGTTGTTGTTGTTGTTGTTCTTGTTGTTCTTATTGGTAATTAGGGTTGTTGTTGTTGTTGTTGTTGTTTTTGGTGTTGTTTTTGGTTGTTGTTGTTGTTGTTGTTCTTGTTGTTAATTAGGGTTGTTATTGATTTTCGTGTTGTTGGTATTTAGGGTTGTTGTTGTTGTTTAGGGTTGTTGATGTTGGTTTTGTTGTTATTGTTATTTAGGGTTGTTGATGTTGTGTATGTTGTTGTTGTTGTTATTTAGGGTTGTTGTTGTTATTTAGGGTTGTTGTTGTTGTTGTTGTTGTTGTTGTTATTTAGGGTTGTTGTTGTTGTTGTTGTTGTTGTTGTTGTTGTTGTTGTTGTTGTTGTAGTTCTTGTTGTTATTTAGGGTTGTTGTTGTTGTTGTTGCTGTTGCTTAGGGTTGTTGTTGTTGTTGTTGTTTTTGTTGCTCTTGTTGTTATTTAGGGTTGTTGTTGTAGCTTTTGTTGTTGTTTAGGGTTGTTGTTGTTGTTGTTGTTGTTGATATTGTTGTTGTTGTTGGTGTTCTTGTTGTTAATTAGGGTTGTTGTTATTGTTGTTGTTGTTGTTGGATTTGTTGGTGTTGTTAATTAGGGTGGTTGTTGTTGTTGTTTTTATTTAGGGTTGTTGTTGTTATTTAGGGGTTGTTGTTTTTGTTATTGTTGTTATTTAGGGTGGTTGATGTTGTTGATGTTGTTGTTAATTAGGGTTGTTGTTGTTGTTGTTGTTATTTAGGGTTGTTGTTGCTGTTATTGTTATTTAGGGTTGTTGTTGTTGTTCTTGTTCTTGTTGTTCTTGTTGTTAATTAGGGTTGTTGTTGTTGTTGATGTTGTTGTTATTGTTTTTGGTGTTGTTTAGGGTTGTTGTTGTTGTTGTTGTTATTGTTGTTTAGGGTTGTTGTTGTTGTTCTTGTTCTTGTTGTTCTTGTTGTTAATTAGAGTTGTTGTTTTTGGTGTTGTTGTTATTTAGAGTTGTTGTTGTTATTTAGGGTGGTTGTTGTTGTTGTTGTTTTTATTTAGGGTTGTTGTTGTTGTTATTGTTGTTTAGGGTTGTTGTTGTTGTTGTTGTTGATTTTGTTGTTGTTGTTGTTGTTTTTGTTGTTGTTATTTAGGGTTGTTGTTGTTGTTGTTGTTATTTAGGATTGTTGTTGTTGTTGTTATTTAGGGTTGATGTTGTTGTTGTTGTTGATATTGTTGTTGTTGTTAGTTTTCTTGTTGTTAATTAGGGTTGTTGTTATTGTTGTTGTTATTTAGGGTTGATGTTGTTGTTGTTGTTGATATTGTTGTTGTTGTTGGTTTTCTTGTTGTTAATTAGGGTTGTTGTTATTGTTGTTGTTGGTATTTAGGGTTGTTGTTGTTGTTTAGAGTTGTTGATGTTGGGTTTGTCGTTATTGTTATTTAGGGTTGTTGATGTTGTTTATGTTGTTGTTGTTGTTATTTAGGGTTGTTGTTGTTATTTAGGGTTGTTGTTGTTGTTGTTGCTGTTGTTGTTGTTGTTGTTGTAGTTCTTGTTGTTATTTAGGGTTGTTGTTGTTGTTGTTGCTGTTTTTTAGGGTTGTTGTTGTTGTTGTTTTTGTTGCTCTTGTTGTTATTTAGGGTTGTTGTTGTACCTTTTGTTGTTGTTTAGGGTTGTTGTTGTTGTTGTTGATATTATTGTTGTTGTTGGTGTTCTTGTTGTTAATTAGGGTTGTTGTTATTGTTGTTGTTGTTGTTGGATTTGTTGTTGTTATTTAGGGTTGTTGTTGTTACTTAGGGTGGTTGTTGGTGTTGTTGGTGTTGTTATTGTTTTTGTTATTTAGGGTTGTTGTTGTTGTTGGTGGTATTTAGGGTTGTTGTTGTTTTTTAGGGTTGTTGATGTTGGTTTTGTTGTTGTTGTTATTTAGGGTTGTTGTTGTTGTTGTTGTTATTTAGGGTTGTTGTTGTTGTTCTTGTTCTTGTTGTATTTGTTGGTAATTAGGGTTGTTGTTGTTGTTGTGGTTCTTGTTGTTCTTGTTGGTAATTAGGGTTGTTGTTGTTGTTGTTTTTGGTGTTGTTTAGGGTGGTTGTTGTTGTTGTTGTTGTTCTTGTTGTTAATTAGGGTTGTTAATTAGGGTTGTTATTGAGAGAAGTGCATGTCTTTTATAAGCCAAGCCACGACCCCAGGTCTCCCCAAGTCGGCCCAAGGCTAATCATCACGATCAACATGCATTGGTGGAAGCTAGAGGTGAAAAGATAAAGTTGTTTCTGTCAGGCAGGGTTAGCGCCGCTAAATGCCCACGGTTAGCGCCGCTAACCTCCCATGGTTAGCGCCGCTAACGCGGCTGATTTAGCGACACCAGAGTTAGCGCCGCTAACCCCTGCGGGAAACCAACTATCATTATTTATCCTTTCATACCCTCATCTTACAGGTTGTGTCAAGGTCAACCCCCGGCGTGTGACCCGATAGGCCCATACATCATCGGTAGTGATCATTTGGCGTACTTGTGTTCGTGGGCATACTCCAACAGACTCCCACTTGCACATGACTCTACGTACCCAATGCATCACAGACAAAGAGCGGCCTCTAGTAAGACATCTCTGCCCCCAAGTCTGTATGGGTTTTGTCTTCTGCACAAAAACCAATCTGCAACCCATGTGAAAAGGTCATATCGATAAGTGATCAATCATCCTTTTGTTCGCGATATCCAATGTGAACACGAGACATGGTACAAAGTCATTCTCCGTTCGTTCACGATTATGTTTCTCGATCTAGACTGGTGGTGACCAAAATATACAAGTTGCAATCAATCATAAATTATTGCAAGCTTTGAGCATGGCCATGCATTTTGGTGTCAGCGACCAATCATCGAGGGGCCCAAGGATATCTCTCTAAACAGAGGAACAAATTCCTTTGACTTACACTGCCCACCACAGTGATCATACTCTGCCCAAGTACTCCCTTTATAACAGCCAGTTACGGACTGCGTTTGAAAGCAATTAGAACAAAGCAAACCAAAGTGATGCAGCCACGTGCATCTCCAGTCTTAGGATGAACTGTTATTATCATCCTGATTTACTCATGACATGTACCATAAAGTAAAATCAGGTGTGGGTCGTCCAGTCACTTGAAACACTTTCAAGTACAGGCGAAGAATTGCGTCCCCGTGCCCCAATCCCCATTGGACACATGACCAATTACTTCCCTCAGTCTTTGTTCATACTTCCTTCCCGAGAAGAATGACCGACTGTGGACATTTAGAATGCTTGCGCATTCAGGGAAGAGCAAAACATGCTAAGTTGGAACACAGTAAATATTTAAAGAAATACCCGCAACTTGCGTATTACTAAATCCCATTTAATAATCGATAAATACAATAAATACAATACTGCTTCATGTTCCCAAAAGGGTAAATACAACAAATATACTAAACAAATACAAAGGCATGATCAAACCAAATCACTAGCAAATCTAATCCCAATAGCTCGAGTATGAGCGTCATGTTTTGCTTGCGATAAAGGTTTGGTGAACGGATCCGCTACATTGCTATCCGTGTGTACTCTGCTGATAATTATATCTCCACATTCGACCACGTCCCGGATGTAATGATACTTCCGCGGAATATGTCTCGTGAGTCGGTGAGACCTTGGTTCCTTGGCAAGAGCAACCGCACCCTCGTTGTCACAAAACACCTCAACAGGGTCAGCAATGCTAGGAACCACTCCCAGATCTTGGATGAATTTCTTCATCCACACAGCCTCCTTCACAGCTTCACTGGCCGCAATATACTCCGACTCGGTAGTAGAATCGGCCACAGTGTCTTGCTTGGAGCTTCTCCAGGAAATAGCACCACCATTGAGCAGGAACACAAACCCCGATTGAGATCGGCAGTCGTCCCGATCAGTTTGGAAGCTAGCATCGGAGTAGCCAGTCACCCGTAGCTCTTCCGCACCTCCATACACCAAGAACATCTCCTTAGTCCTCCGAAGATACTTGAGAATGTTCTTTACTGCCATCCAATGAGCTTCACCAGGATTGGCTTGATATCTACTTGTCATACTCAATGCACAAGATATATCAGGCCTAGTACATAACATGGCGTACATGATCGAGCCAATTGCCGAAGCATATGGAACTCGACTCATTACTTCCCGTTCCTCAGGGGAACTCGGGCTTTGAGCCTTGCTCAACACTAAACCATGCGACATAGGTATGAACCCCTTCTTGGAATCCTCCATCCTAAATCTCTTTAGGACCTTGTCTATGTACGTACTCTGGCTCAATCCGATTAACCTGCGGGATCTATCTCTATAGATCTTGATCCCAAGAATGTAAGCCGCATCCCCAAGATCCTTCATTGAGAAACAACTCCCTAGCCAGGTTTTTACCCCTTGCAAAGTTGGGACGTCGTTCCCAATTAGTAGAATATCATCTACATAAAGAACTAGGAATACAACTATGCTCCCACTAGCTCTAATGTAAACGCATGGCTCATCCTTGCTTTTAGAGAAGCCAAACTCTTTGACCTTCTCGTCGAAGCACAGGTTCCAGCTCCGAGAGGCTTGCTTAAGCCCATAAATGGACTTCTTAAGCTTGCAGACTTTATCCGGAAACTCAGGATGTACAAAACCCTCAGGCTGTGTCATATACACATCCTCTGCTAGTGTTCCATTAAGGAACGCGGTTTTGACGTCCATTTGCCAAATCTCATAATCATGAAATGCGGCAATGGCCAAAAGTATCCGGATAGACTTCATCATAGCCACCGGTGAAAAGGTTTCCTCATAGTCTATACCATGAGTTTGAGTGAAACCCTTAGCCACCAGTCGGGCCTTGAAGGTGTCTACCTCGCCATCCATGCCGATCTTTTTCTTGAAGACCCACTTGCACCCTACGGGTTTGCACCCCGGCATGGGATCAACCAAGTCCCAGACTTGATTATCCGACATGGACTGAATCTCGGATTCCATTGCCTCTAGCCACTTGGCGGACTCAGGGCCCACCACAGCGTCCTGGTATTTGGTAGGCTCATCAGAGACCACTACCATGTCGGTGCCTTCAGATATGTGAAAACCATATCTCTTTGGCTCATGCCGACTTCTACCAGATCTTCTAATAGGCAACGGGTTTACATCATCTCCAGCTTCATCATGCTGAGATTCAACCCTCTCAGGTTGTGAGCTAGTCCCAACATCAGGTTCTACATTGGTAGTCTCTTGAATTTCTTCAAGATCAACCTTTCTCCCACTAGTGTCTTTGGATAGCAGTTCCCTCTCAAGGAACATTGCCCTTCGAGCAACAAACACCTTGTTCTCAGAAGGTTTGTAAAACAAATATCCCATAGACCCAGCAGGATGACCAATGAAAAAGCACCTTTCGGCCCTGGGCTCCAACTTATCCTCAACCTCACGTCTCACGTAGGCAGGACAACCCCAGACCTTTAAATATGAAATGGATGGAACCTTTCCATGCCACATCTCATACGGTGTTTTCTTAACCTTCTTTGTTGGTACGAGGTTAAGGATTCTACCGGCCGTCTCAAGCGCATATCCCCAAAACGTAACGGGAACGTCCGTACGAACCATCATAGACCGAACCATATCCAACAATGTTCGGTTCCTCCTCTCGGTGACACCATTTAATTGTGGCGTCCTAGGAGGGGTTAATTGCGAGATAATCCCACAATCCCTTAGATGTTCACGGAACTCGGAACTAAGATACTCGCCGCCTCTATCAGATCGTAGCATCTTAATCCTTTTCCCTAGTTGATTTTCTACCTTGTTTTGATAAGTCTTAAATACCTCAAAGGTATCCGACTTTTGTCTCAACAAGTAGACATACCCGTATCGACTATAATCATCAATAAAGGTAACGAAGTAGCGGGAATGATCTCTTGTGGCATGCTTGAACGGACCACACACATCCGTGTGAACGATATCCAACAAGTCTTGCGCCCTCTCACAAACACCGGTGAAGGGTGCTTTGGTCATCTTGCCCAATATACAAGATTCGCATACGTCATTAGACCCGTGGTCAAATGATTCCAAGATCCCATCCACTTGGAGCTTGGCGATGCGTTTCTTGTTTATGTGGCCTAACCGACCATGCCATAGAGACAATTTATCCAAAACGTTTTTGGAACCCGAATCAACATTCATGATTGATCTAGTGCTTTGCAAGCTTACGCTTGTTTCATAAATGCCATGACATGGAAATGCTTTGAAATAAAAGACATCATCTTTGTAACATAAAATGCTACCATTCTCAAATTTAAAAGTGAATCCATCGTCATACAAGGCATACAATGAAATAATGTTTCTTGCCACGCAGGGCGCAAAAGATACATTTAACAAAACAATAGATAAGCCGGAAGGAAAGGCGAGCTCCACACTCCCAATCTTCTCAACCGGGACAACCGCCTTGTTTCCCATGATGAGATCCAGCTCTCCATCAACCAAGTCCCTACTTCTTCTTAGTACCTGCACATTATTACAAACGTGAGTACCACACCCGCTGTCTAAAACCCAGGCGTTAGAAGTAGAAGTGTTATGGAGTTCAATCATGTACGTACCGGAGGCAGCGGCACCTTTAGAGCGAAGCTTCTTGAGCTCCTCCGTGTACTTGGGGCAACTACGCCGGTAGTGACCCTTCTCCCCGCAGAAGTAGCAGGTTGCCTCTTCCGGTGAGGTGGCAGCGGGAGCCACTTGCTTTCCCTTCGGCTCAGGGGTTGAGGTAGGTTTGGGCTTCGGTCCTTGGACCTTAGCCTTCTTCTTCCCCTTGCCCTTCTTGCCCGAAGCGGGATGCTTCCGCTTGTTACCACCCTCGTTGATGGTGAGGACGGCAGTGGAGGTGGTGGGCTTTGACTTGGCAAGCTCGCCCTCGGCGGTCTTTAGCATGCCATGCAATTCCATAATGGACTTGTCCATACTATGCATGTGGAAGTTCACAATAAACGGACCATATGCAGGAGGCAAGGATTGGAGGATGATATCAACCGCCAACTCCTTCCCCATGGGAAAGCCCAACTCCTCGAGCTGATCCACGTACCCTTTCATCTTAAGTACGTGGGAGCTCACATTGCTGCCCTCCTGCATCCGGCAACCGATGAAGGCCTTGACGCACTCATAGAGTTCTTGCCTAGCTCGCTGTTGGAACATGTCCTTCAGCTGAGAAATCATCTCAAACGCACTCACTTTCTCGAATTTCCTTTGCAATTCGGGACTCATGGTCGTTAGCATAAGGCAAGTCACGTCATTTGTGTCCTTGAGGCGTTTTTCATACGCCTCGCGGACGGCCCTCGCCGCGTTGGTAGCAGGAGCCTCCGGAAGAGGTGACTCAAGGACCTCTAGCTTCATTTCATGACGTAGGACTATTCTCAAAGTCCTATGCCAATCCATAAAGTTTGGCCCCGTGAGTTTCTCCTTCTCCAAAAATGGACGGAGTGACATGTTGGTGGTGTTGGTGTTGCTAGTAGATGCCATCTACAAGCAAAGTACGAAATGGTTAGTTATTGTTGTATTAAATCCTTGTTAAGATAATTACCCTCTTGTTATAAAAACGAATTATATTAACAAGGGCTAAGAACCTCAAAATAACCTAATCCATGACGGGTTTTCCGCGGATCACTTCATAGAGCTATTTTAGGCCGGTAAACTATTTACCAATTGCAATCCGTGATCACAACTCTTAGGCACTTGCGGGATCCTAGGTACTCTTAGCACCCATTTGGCATGTTTGATCCCTCCACACCAATTCCTCATTAACCCACTTTGATAGCTCGGCTAGAGCTCGACAACTACCAATGCGTTTTAAGTCTTGGAATTGTAAATCGTCCGTCAAGATACACGGTGGTACTCTAGCCCAATGGCCGGCTCGGCTAGAGCTCGACAACCGACCTTGCGAGTTGCCACACGCGCCTTCCACACAGTTACGCAAAACCGGTCTCGGCTAGAGCTCGACAAACCGATCTTGTTTCACTAGAATCGGGCGGTGTCATCTTACGGGTGGTGTGAGTTTTACTTTTGAAAAACGGGTTTTAGTTTTTCCGGTTAAAACACTTTTAACCAATTCTTGTCTATGTGGCGCGCGGAGTTTGTAAACCAATTTAAAACTCTTTGATTTTATTATTTTGAAAATTTTTCTAGCATGCGAAGAACCTAAACATCCATGCAAGAAAAAAAAATATATAAAATAAAATCAACCACGCATGTAATATAATCCGGTAACGAGCCAAATCCTATGCGTCTTGCCCGTGAGCCAACGGGCAAGACTAAGTCATCTAAGGACTAGACCGAATGACCCGATGTGTGCTCCTCCCACTTGATCCATTGCGTCTCATACCGACCTCCGGATCCAAGTACGCCAACACACCCTTCACACGGTTCTTGTTGGTTGCTTCGGTTCACCTTTTACAATTTACAAATTTAAAAGGAAATGGCATGCAAGCCACAATTTCTATTCTAAGCTAATTCTACAAATTACAAAGAATACGAAATCGGCATGCAAGCCGTTAAAATTACAAACCGAATAAATAGATTAATTATTACAAACCAATGTGGTACAAACCACCAAATGAATTAATACATTAATCTAAATCAACCAAACACATCTCATAGGTCATATGGCTCATAATTGTTACCGGATACGCATACTACAACCACATACAAGAAATCACACATCATCACATGGTGTGCCACACAAAACCATGTAAATCTTATATGTCTTGGTTAAGATTATCTAATCACTCAAGGCACCCATAATCCTATGTACATATGCATTAGGAACCTCAAACAAGTCAAAATTCCATAGTCATATATACACAATGTAAGTATATGCAATTAATCATTTTCATGCCTAAATGTCAATCCACATATAAATACATCAACCAAGACATAAGGCAACTTTAATCTAATCACAACTCAAATCTGGAACAATTCCAGCAAGTACAAATAGCCCAAAAATCCAACAAAATTGATTTAAGGCAAAAACCATGCATTCTGCCAGTAAGGGGTTAGCGCCGCTAACTATAACGAGTTAGCGCCGCTAACCCAGTTTAGCGCCGCTATCGCGAGACGACATTAAAACAAGTCAGTTTAACAAAGAGGACTGTTGACTCCGACTTTAGCGCCGTTAACTAAGGTTTAGCGCCGCTAACATAGAAAAGTTAGCGCCGCTAAACACTGGACAGAACCAAAAATCACATTTTCCGGATTTTCTTGGCCATCTAGTGCAAAACCAGTGTAGAGCTGGCTCTGATACCACTGTTGGGGTTCGTGGTACACAGCAACGGAAGCATGCAAGCCCAAAAACGAATTTTCAAACATAAAAGGAAACCACAAGATGAACCCCACAAATGGATCTAACTCTACAAGCTAGTTAAGCAACTAAACAGAAGAGAAAAGAGGAGATTATACCCTTGATGTCTCTGATGGTTGTGTGTGTGTGGCTAGCTTCCAAGTCGTGACCTCCTTTCTCGGCTCCTTCTTACAATATCGAAGTCCACCCCGAGTGAATCGTGACCCAAGTGTACTAGCACTCCTTTAGCTTGATGAAGCTACTGGAACACAACCAAGACTCCACCAGAAATCTGCTCCCTTTCTCTCTTGATGAACTTAGCAACTCTCTTGATTTAGTTCTAAGTGTATTTCTTTTTAACAAAATGGCCAAGAGTAAGAAATGAGAGAAGTGCATGTCTTTTATAAGCCAAGCCACGACCCCAGGTCTCCCCAAGTCGGCCCAAGGCTAATCATCACGATCAACATGCATTGGTGGAAGCTAGAGGTGAAAAGATAAAGTTGTTTCTATCAGGCAGGGTTAACGCCGCTAACCGCCCACGGTTAGCGCCGCTAACCTCCCATGGTTAGCGCCGCTAACGCGGCTGATTTAGCGACACCAGAGTTAGCGCCGCTAACCCCTGCGGGAAACCAACTATCATTATTTATCCTTTCATACCCTCATCTTACAGGTTGTGTCAAGGTCAACCCCCGGCGTGTGACCCGATAGGCCCATACATCATCGGTAGTGATCATTTGGCGTACTTGTGTTCGTGGGCATACTCCAACAATTTAGGGTTGTTGTTGTTATTTAGGGTTGTTGTTGTTGTTCTTGTTGTTGTTGTTATTTAGGGTTGTTGTTGTTGTTGTTGTTCTTGTTGTTTTTGTTGGTAATTAGGGTTGTTGTTGTTGTTGTTGTTGTTCTTGTTGTTCTTATTGGTAATTAGGGTTGTTGTTGTTGTTGTTGTTGTTTTTGGTGTTGTTTAGGGTTGTTGTTGTTGTTGTTCTTGTTGTTAATTAGGGTTGTTATTGATTTTCGTGTTGTTGTTATTTAGGGTTGTTGTTATTTAGGGTTGTTGTTGTTGTTGTTATTTAGGGTTGATGTTGTTGTTGTTGTTGTTGATATTGTTGTTGTTGTTGGTTTTCTTGTTGTTAATTAGGGTTGTTGTTATTGTTGTTGTTATTTAGGGTTGATGTTGTTGTTGTTGTTGATATTGTTGTTGTTGTTGGTTTTCTTGTTGTTAATTAGGGTTGTTGTTATTGTTGGTTTTGTTGTTGTTATTTAGGGTTGTTGTTGTTATTTAGGGTGGTTGTTGTTGTTATTGTTGGTATTTAGGGTTGTTGTTGTTGTTTAGGGTTGTTGATGTTGGTTTTGTTGTTATTGTTATTTAGGGTTGTTGATGTTGTTTATGTTATTGTTGTTGTTATTTAGGGTTGTTGTTGTTATTTAGGATTGTTGTTGTTATTTAGGGTTGTTGTTGTTGTTGTTGCTGTTGTTGTTGTTGTTGTTGTTGTAGTTCTTGTTGTTATTTAGGGTTGTTGTTGTTGTTGTTGCTGTTGTTTAGGGTTGTTGTTGTTGTTTTTTTTGTTGCTCTTGTTGTTATTTAGGGTTGTTGTTGTAGCTTTTGTTGTTGTTTAGGGTTGTTGTTGTTGTTGTTGATATTGTTGTTGTTGTTGGTGTTCTTGTTGTTAATTAGGGTTGTTGTTATTGTTGTTGTTGTTGTTGGATTTCTTGTTGTTATTTAGGGTTGTTGTTGTTATTTAGGGTGGTTGTTGTTGTTGTTATTGTTTTGTTATTTAGGGTTGTTGTTGTTGTTGTTGTTGTTATTTAGGGTTGTTGTTATTGTTGTTGTTGTTGTAGTTCTTGTGGTTATTTAGGGTTGTTGTTGTTGTTGTTGTTATTTTGTTGTTGTTTTGTTGTTGTTGTTGCTCTTGTTGTTATTTAGGGTTGTTGTTGTTGCTTTTGTAGTTGTCTAGGGTTGTTGTTGTTGTTGTTGTTATTTAGGGTTGTTATTGTTGTTGTTGGTTTTGTTGGTGTTATTAATTAGGGTGGTTGTTGTTGTTGTTTTTATTTAGGGTTGTTGTTGTTATTTAGGGGTTGTTGTTTTTGTTATTGTTGTTATTTAGGGTGGTTGATGTTGTTGATGTTGTTGTTAATTAGGGTTGTTGTTGTTATTTAGGGTTGTTGTTGCTGTTATTGTTGTTTAGGGTTGTTGTTGTTGTTCTTGTTCTTGTTGTTCTTGTTGTTAATTAGGGTTGTTGTTGTTGTTGATGTTGTTGTTATTGTTTTTGGTGTTGTTTAGGGTTGTTGTTGTTGTTGTTGTTATTGTTGTTTAGGGTTGTTGTTGTTGTTCTTGTTCTTATTGTTCTTGTTGTTAATTAGAGTTGTTGTTGTTTTTGGTGTTGTTGTTATTTAGAGTTGTTGTTGTTATTTAGGGTGGTTGTTGTTGTTGTTGTTTTTATTTAGGGTTGTTGTTGTTGTTGTTTTTATTTAGGATTGTTGTTGTTGTTATTGTTGTTTAGGGTTGTTGTTGTTGTTGTTGTTCGTTTTGTTGTTGTTGTTGTTGTTGTTTTTGTTGTTGTTATTGTTTTTGTTGTTGTTATCTAGGGTTGTTATTGTTATTAAGGGTTATTGTTGTTGTTGTTGTTTTTGTTGTTGTTATTTAGGGTTGTTGTTGTTATTTAGGGTTGTTGTTGTTGTTGTTGTTATTTAGGATTGTTGTTGTTGTTGTTATTTAGGGTTGATGTTGTTGTTGTTGTTGATATTGTTGTTGTTGTTAGTTTTCTTGTTGTTAATTAGGGTTGTTGTTATTGTTGTTGTTATTTAGGGTTGATGTTGTTGTTGTTGTTGATATTGTTGTTGTTGTTGGTTTTCTTGTTGTTAATTAGGGTTGTTGTTATTGTTGTTGTTATTGGTTTTGTTGCTGTTATTTAGGGTTGTTGTTGTTATTTATGGTGGTTGTTGTTGTTGTTATTTAGAGTTGTTGTTGTTGTTGTTGGTATTTAGGGTTGTTGTTGTTGTTTGTTTTGTTGTTGTTGTTATTTAGGGTTGTTGTTGTTGTTGGTTTTGTTGTTGTTGTTATTTTTATTTAGGGTTGTTGTTGTTATTTAGGGTTGTTGTTGTTGTTGTTGTTGTTGTTGTTATTTAGGGTTGTTGTTGTTGTTCTTGTTCTTGTTATTTTTGTTGGTAATTAGGGTTGTTGTTGTTGTTCTTGTTCTTGTTGTTCTTGTTGGTAATTAGGGTTGTTGTTGTTGTTGTTGTTTTTGGTTTTGTTTAGGGTTGTTGTTGTTGTTGTTATTCTTGTTGTTAATTAGGGTTGTTATTGATTTTCGTGTTGTTGTTATTTAGGGTTGTTGTTGTTGTTGTTTTTATTTAGGGTTGTTGTTGTTGTTGTTTTTATTGAGGGTTGTTGTTGTTGTTATTGTTGTTTAGGGTTGTTGTTGTTGTTGGTTTTGTTGTTGTTGTTTTTGTTGTTGTTATTTAGGGTGGTTGTTGTTATTGTTGTTATTTACGATTGTTGTTGTTGTTGTTATTTAGAGTTGATGTTGTTGTTGTTGTTGTTGATATTGTTGTTGTTGTTGGTTTTCTTGTTGTTAATTAGGGTTGTTGTTATTGTTGTTGTTATTGTTGTTGTTATTTTGGGTTGATGTTGTTGTTGTTGTTGATATTGTTGTTGTTGTTGGTTTTCTTGTTGTTAATTAGGGTTGTTGTTATTGTTCTTGTTGTTAATTAGAGTTGTTGTTGTTTTTGGTGTTGTTGTTATTTAGAGTTGTTGTTGTTATTTAGGGTGGTTGTTGTTGTTGTTGTTTTTATTTAGGGTTGTTGTTGTTGTTGTTTTTATTTAGGGTTGTTGTTGTTGTTATTGTTGTTTAGGGTTGTTGTTGTTGTTGTTGTTGGTTTTGTTGTTGTTGTTGTTGTTGTTTTTGTTGTTGTTATTGTTTTTGTTGTTGTTATCTAGGGTTGTTATTGTTATTAAGGGTTATTGTTGTTGTTGTTGTTATTTAGGATTGTTGTTGTTGTTGTTATTTAGGGTTGATGTTCTTGTTGTTGTTGATATTGTTGTTGTTGTTAGTTTTCTTGTTGTTAATTAGGGTTGTTATTATTGTTGTTGTTATTTAGGGTTGATGTTGTTGTTGTTGTTGATATTGTTGTTGTTGTTGGTTTTCTTGTTGTTAATTAGGGTTGTTGTTATTGTTGTTGTTATTGGTTTTGTTGCTGTTATTTAGGGTTGTTGTTGTTATTTATGGTGGTTGTTGTTGTTGTTATTTAGGGTTGTTGTTGTTGTTGTTGGTATTTAGGGTTGTTGTTGTTGTTTAGGGTTGTTGTTGTTTGTTTTGTTGTTGTTGTTATTTAGGGTTGTTGTTCTTGTTGGTTTTGTTGTTGTTATTATTTTTATTTAGGGTTGTTGTTGTTATTTAGGGTTGTTGTTGTTGTTGTTGTTGTTGTTGTTATTTAGGGTTGTTGTTGTTGTTCTTGTTCTTGTTATTTTTGTTGGTAATTAGGGTTGTTGTTGTTGTTCTTGTTCTTGTTGTTCTTGTTGGTAATTAGGGTTGTTGTTGTTGTTGTTGTTTTTGGTGTTGTTTAGGGTTGTTGTTGTTGTTATTGTTGTTGTTGTTGGTTTTCTTGTTGTTAATTAGGGTTGTTGTTGTTTTTCGTGTTGTTGTTATTTAGGGTTGTTGTTGTTGTTGTTTTTATTTAGGGTTGTTGTTGTTGTTGTTTTTATTGAGGGTTGTTGTTGTTGTTATTGTTGTTTAGGGTTGTTGTTGTTGTTGGTTTTGTTGTTGTTGTTTTTGTTGTTGTTATTTAGGGTGGTTGTTGTTATTGTTGTTATTTACGATTGTTGTTGTTGTTGTTATTTAGAGTTGATGTTGTTGTTGTTGTTGTTGATATTGTTGTTGTTGTTGGTTTTCTTGTTGTTAATTAGGGTTGTTGTTATTGTTGTTGTTATTGTTGTTGTTATTTTGGGTTGATGTTGTTGTTGTTGTTGATATTGTTGTTGTTGTTGGTTTTCTTGTTGTTAATTAGGGTTGTTGTTATTGTTGGTTTTGTTGTTGTTATTTAGGGTTGTTGTTGTTATTTAGGGTGGTTATTGTTGTTGTTATTTAGGGTTGTTGTTGTTGTTGTTGGTATTTAGGGTTGTTGTTGTTGTTTAGGGTTGTTGATGTTGGTTTTGTTGTTATTGTTATTTAGGGTTGTTGATGTTGTTTATGTTGTTGTTGTTGTTATTTAGGGTTGTTATTGTTATTTAGGGTTGTTGTTGTTGTTGTTGTTGTTGTTGTTGTTGTAGTTCTTGTTGTTATTTAGGGTTGTTGTTGTTGTTGCTGTTGTTTAGGGTTGTTGTTGTTGTTGTTTTTGTTGCTCTTGTTGTTATTTAGGGTTGTTGTTGTAGCTTTTGTTGTTGTTTAGGGTTGTTGTTGTTGTTGTTGTTGATATTGTTGTTGTTGTTGGTGTTCTTGTTGTTAATTAGGGTTGTTGTTATTGTTGTTGTTGTTGTTGGATTTGTTTTTGTTATTTATAGTTGTTGTTGTTATTTAGGGTGGTTGTTGTTGTTGTTATTGTTTTTGGTATTTAGGGTTGTTGTTGTTGTTGTTGTTATTTAGGGTTGTTGTTATTGTTGTTGTTGTTGTTGTAGTTCTTGTGGTTATTTAGGGTTGTTGTTATTGTTGTTGTTATTTAGGGTTGTTGTTGTTGTTGTTATTGTTTTTGTTATTTAGGGTTGTTGTTGTTGTTGTTGTTGTTATTTAGGGTTGTTGTTATTGTTGTTGTTGTTGTTGTAGTTCTTGTGGTTATTTAGGGTTGTTGTTGTTGTTGTTGTTATTTTGTTGTTGTTGTTGTTGTTGTTGTTGCTCTTGTTGTTATTTAGGGTTGTTGTTGTTGCTTTTGTAGTTGTCTAGGGTTGTTGTTGTTGTTGTTGTTATTTAAGGTTGTTATTGTTGTTGTTGGTTTTGTTGGTGTTGTTAATTAGGGTGGTTGTTGTTGTTGTTTTTATTTAGGGTTGTTGTTGTTATTTAGGGGTTGTTGTTTTTGTTATTGTTGTTATTTAGGGTGGTTGATGTTGTTGATGTTGTTGTTAATTAGGGTTGTTGTTGTTATTTAGGGTTGTTGTTGCTGTTATTGTTGTTTAGGGTTGTTGTTGTTGTTCTTGTTCTTGTTGTTCTTGTTGTTAATTAGGGTTGTTGTTGTTGTTGATGTTGTTGTTATTGTTTTTGGTGTTGTTTAGGGTTGTTGTTGTTGTTGTTGTTATTGTTGTTTAGGGTTGTTGTTGTTGTTCTTGTTCTTATTGTTCTTGTTGTTAATTAGAGTTGTTGTTGTTTTTGGTGTTGTTGTTATTTAGAGTTGTTGTTGTTATTTAGGGTGGTTGTTGTTGTTGTTGTTTTTATTTAGGGTTGTTGTTGTTGTTGTTTTTATTTAGGGTTGTTGTTGTTGTTATTGTTGTTTAGGGTTGTTGTTGTTGTTGTTGTTGGTTTTGTTGTTGTTATTGTTGTTGTTTTTGTTGTTGTTATTGTTTTTGTTGTTGTTATCTAGGGTTGTTATTGTTATTAAGGGTTATTGTTGTTGTTGTTGTTTTTGTTGTTGTTATTTAGGGTAGTTGTTGTTATTTAGGGTTGTTGTTGTTGTTGTTGTTATTTAGGATTGTTGTTGTTGTTGTTATTTAGGGTTGATGTTGTTGTTGTTGTTGTTGATATTGTTGTTGTTGTTAGTTTTCTTGTTGTTAATTAGGGTTGTTGTTATTGTTGTTGTTATTTAGGGTTGATGTTGTTGTTGTTGTTGATATTGTTGTTGTTGTTGGTTTTCTTGTTGTTAATTAGGGTTGTTGTTATTGTTGTTGTTATTGGTTTTGTTGTTGTTATTTAGGGTTGTTGTTGTTGTTGTTGTTGTTGTTATTTAGAGTTGTTTTTGTTGTTGTTGGTATTTAGGGTTGTTGTTGTTGTTTAGGGTTGTTGTTGTTTGTTTTGTTGTTGTTGTTATTTAGGGTTGTTGTTGTTGTTGGTTTTGTTGTTGTTGTTATTTTTATTTAGGGTTGTTGTTGTTATTTAGGGTTGTTGTTGTTGTTCTTGTTGTTGTTGTTATTTAGGGTTGTTGTTGTTGTTCTTGTTCTTGTTATTTTTGTTGGTAATTAGGGTTGTTGTTGTTGTTCTTGTTCTTGTTGTTCTTGTTGGTAATTAGGGTTGTTGTTGTTGTTGTTGTTTTTGGTTTTGTTTAGGGTTGTTGTTGTTGTTGTTATTCTTGTTGTTAATTAGGGTTGTTATTGATTTTCGTGTTGTTGTTATTTAGGGTTGTTGTTGTTGTTGTTTTTATTTAGGGTTGTTGTTGTTGTTGTTTTTATTGAGGGTTGTTGTTGTTGTTATTGTTGTTTAGGGTTGTTGTTGTTGTTGGTTTTGTTGTTGTTGTTTTTGTTGTTGTTATTTAGGGTGGTTGTTGTTATTGTTGTTATTTACGATTGTTGTTGTTGTTGTTATTTAGAGTTGATATTGTTGTTGTTGTTGTTGATATTGTTGTTGTTGTTGGTTTTCTTGTTGTTAATTAGGGTTGTTGTTATTGTTGTTGTTATTGTTGTTGTTATTTTGGGTTGATGTTGTTGTTGTTGTTGATATTGTTGTTGTTGTTGGTTTTCTTGTTGTTAATTAGGGTTGTTGTTATTGTTGGTTTTGTTGTTGTTATTTAGGGTTGTTGTTGTTATTTAGGGTGGTTATTGTTGTTGTTATTTAGGGTTGTTGTTGTTGTTGTTGGTATTTAGGGTTGTTGTTGTTGTTTAGGGTTGTTGATGTTTGTTTTGTTGTTATTGTTATTTAGGGTTGTTGATGTTGTTTATGTTGTTGTTGTTGTTATTTAGGGTTGTTATTGTTATTTAGGGTTGTTGTTGTTGTTGTTGTTGTTGTTGTTGTTGTAGTTCTTGTTGTTATTTAGGGTTGTCGTTGTTGTTGCTGTTGTTTAGGGTTGTTGTTGTTGTTGTTTTTGTTGCTCTTGTTGTTATTTAGGGTTGTTGTTGTAGATTTTGTTGTTGTTTAGGGTTGTTGTTGTTGTTGTTGTTGATATTGTTGTTGTTGTTGGTGTTCTTGTTGTTAATTAGGGTTGTTGTTATTGTTGTTGTTGTTGTTGGATTTGTTTTTGTTATTTAGGGTTGTTGTTGTTATTTAGGGTGGTTGTTGTTGTTGTTATTGTTTTTGGTATTTAGGGTTGTTGTTGTTGTTGTTGTTGTTATTTAGGGTTGTTGTTATTGTTGTTGTTGTTGTTGTAGTTCTTGTTGTTATTTAGGGTTGTTGTTATTGTTGTTGTTATTTAGGGTTGTTGTTGTTGTTGTTATTGTTGTTGTTATTTAGGGTTGTTGTTGTTGTTGTTGTTGTTATTTAGGGTTGTTGTTATTGTTGTTGTTGTTGTTGTAGTTCTTGTGGTTATTTAGGGTTGTTGTTGTTGTTGTTGTTATTTTGTTGTTGTTGTTGTTGTTGTTGTTGCTCTTGTTGTTATTTAGGGTTGTTGTTGTTGCTTTTGTAGTTGTCTAGGGTTGTTGTTGTTGTTGTTGTTATTTAAGGTTGTTATTGTTGTTGTTGGTTTTGTTGGTGTTGTTAATTAGGGTGGTTGTTGTTGTTGTTTTTATTTAGGGTTGTTGTTGTTATTTAGGGGTTGTTGTTTTTGTTATTGTTGTTATTTAGGGTGGTTGATGTTGTTGATGTTGTTGTTAATTAGGGTTGTTGTTGTTATTTAGGGTTGTTGTTGCTGTTATTGTTGTTTAGGGTTGTTGTTGTTGTTCTTGTTCTTGTTGTTCTTGTTGTTAATTAGGGTTGTTGTTGTTGTTGTTGTTGTTGTTATTGTTTTTGGTGTTGTTTAGGGTTGTTGTTGTTGTTGTTGTTATTGTTGTTTAGGGTTGTTGTTGTTGTTCTTGTTCTTGTTGTTCTTGTTGTTAATTAGAGTTGTTGTTGTTTTTGGTGTTGTTGTTATTTAGAGTTGTTGTTGTTATTTAGGGTGGTTGTTGTTGTTGTTGTTTTTATTTAGGGTTGTTGTTGTTGTTGTTTTTATTTAGGGTTGTTGTTGTTGTTATTGTTGTTTAGGGTTGTTGTTGTTGTTGTTGTTGGTTTTGTTGTTGTTGTTGTTGTTGTTTTTGTTGTTGTTATTGTTTTTGTTGTTGTTATTTAGGGTTGTTATTGTTATTAAGGGTTATTGTTGTTGTTGTTGTTTTTGTTGTTGTTATTTAGGGTTGTTGTTGTTATTTAGGGTTGTTGTTGTTGTTGTTGTTATTTAGGATTGTTGTTGTTGTTGTTATTTAGGGTTGATGTTGTTGTTGTTGTTGTTGATATTGTTGTTGTTGTTAGTTTTCTTGTTGTTAATTAGGGTTGTTGTTATTGTTGTTGTTATTTAGGGTTGATGTTGTTGTTGTTGTTGATATTGTTGTTGTTGTTGGTTTTCTTGTTGTTAATTAGGGTTGTTGTTATTGTTGTTGTTATTGGTTTTGTTGCTGTTATTTAGGGTTGTTGTTGTTATTTATGGTGGTTGTTGTTGTTGTTATTTAGAGTTGTTTTTGTTGTTGTTGGTATTTAGGGTTGTTGTTGTTGTTTGTTTTGTTGTTGTTGTTATTTAGGGTTGTTGTTGTTGTTGGTTTTGTTGTTGTTGTTATTTTTATTTAGGGTTGTTGTTGTTATTTAGGGTTGTTGTTGTTGTTCTTGTTGTTGTTGTTATTTAGGGTTGTTGTTGTTGTTCTTGTTCTTGTTATTTTTGTTGGTAATTAGGGTTGTTGTTGTTGTTCTTGTTCTTGTTGTTCTTGTTGGTAATTAGGGTTGTTGTTGTTGTTGTTGTTTTTTGTTTTGTTTAGGGTTGTTGTTGTTGTTGTTATTCTTGTTGTTAATTAGGGTTGTTATTGATTTTCGTGTTGTTGTTATTTAGGGTTGTTGTTGTTGTTGTTTTTATTTAGGGTTGTTGTTGTTGTTGTTTTTATTGAGGGTTGTTGTTGTTGTTATTGTTGTTTAGGGTTGTTGTTGTTGTTGGTTTTGTTGTTGTTGTTTTTGTTGTTGTTATTTAGGGTGGTTGTTGTTATTGTTGTTATTTACGATTGTTGTTGTTGTTGTTATTTAGAGTTGATGTTGTTGTTGTTGTTGTTGTTGATATTGTTGTTGTTGTTGGTTTTCTTGTTGTTATTTAGGGTTGTTGTTGTTGTTGTTGTTATTGTTGTTGTTATTTTGGGTTGATGTTGTTGTTGTTGTTGATATTGTTGTTGTTGTTGGTTTTCTTGTTGTTAATTAGGGTTGTTGTTATTGTTGGTTTTGTTGTTGTTATTTACGGTTGTTGTTGTTGTTGTTATTTAGGGTTGTTGTTGTTGTTGTTGGTATTTAGGGTTGTTGTTGTTGTTTAGGGTTGTTGATGTTGGTTTTGTTGTTATTGTTATTTAGGGTTGTTGATGTTGTTTATGTTGTTGTTGTTGTTATTTAGGGTTGTTATTGTTATTTAGGGTTGTTGTTGTTGTTGTTGTTGTTGTTGTTGTTGTAGTTCTTGTTGTTATTTAGGGTTGTTGTTGTTGTTGCTGTTGTTTAGGGTTGTTGTTGTTGTTGTTTTTGTTGCTCTTGTTGTTATTTAGGGTTGTTGTTGTAGCTTTTGTTGTTGTTTAGGGTTGTTGTTGTTGTTGTTGTTGATATTGTTGTTGTTGTTGGTGTTCTTGTTGTTAATTAGGGTTGTTGTTATTGTTGTTGTTGTTGTTGGATTTGTTTTTGTTATTTAGGGTTGTTGTTGTTATTTAGGGTGGTTGTTGTTGTTGTTATTGTTTTTGGTATTTAGGGTTGTTGTTGTTGTTGTTGTTGTTATTTAGGGTTGTTGTTATTGTTGTTGTTGTTGTTGTAGTTCTTGTGGTTATTTAGGGTTGTTGTTATTGTTGTTGTTATTTAGGGTTGTTGTTGTTGTTGTTATTGTTTTTGTTATTTAGGGTTGTTGTTGTTGTTGTTGTTGTTATTTAGGGTTGTTGTTATTGTTGTTGTTGTTGTTGTAGTTCTTGTGGTTATTTAGGGTTGTTGTTGTTGTTGTTGTTGTTATTTTGTTGTTGTTGTTGTTGTTGTTGTTGCTCTTGTTGTTATTTAGGGTTGTTGTTGTTGCTTTTGTAGTTGTCTAGGGTTGTTGTTGTTGTTGTTGTTATTTAAGGTTGTTATTGTTGTTGTTGGTTTTGTTGGTGTTGTTAATTAGGGTGGTTGTTGTTGTTGTTTTTATTTAGGGTTGTTGTTGTTATTTAGGGGTTGTTGTTTTTGTTATTGTTGTTATTTAGGGTGGTTGATGTTGTTGATGTTGTTGTTAATTAGGGTTGTTGTTGTTATTTAGGGTTGTTGTTGTTGTTATTGTTGTTTAGGGTTGTTGTTGTTGTTCTTGTTCTTGTTGTTCTTGTTGTTAATTAGGGTTGTTGTTGTTGTTGATGTTGTTGTTATTGTTTTTGGTGTTGTTTAGGGTTGTTGTTGTTGTTGTTGTTATTGTTGTTTAGGGTTGTTGTTGTTGTTCTTGTTCTTATTGTTCTTGTTGTTAATTAGAGTTGTTGTTGTTTTTGGTGTTGTTGTTATTTAGAGTTGTTGTTGTTATTTAGGGTGGTTGTTGTTGTTGTTGTTTTTATTTAGGGTTGTTGTTGTTGTTGTTTTTATTTAGGGTTGTTGTTGTTGTTATTGTTGTTTAGGGTTGTTGTTGTTGTTGTTGTTGGTTTTGTTGTTGTTGTTGTTGTTGTTTTTGTTGTTGTTATCTAGGGTTGTTATTGTTATTAAGGGTTATTGTTGTTGTTGTTGTTTTTGTTGTTGTTATTTAGGGTTGTTGTTGTTATTTAGGGTTGTTGTTGTTGTTGTTGTTATTTAGGATTGTTGTTGTTGTTGTTATTTAGGGTTGATGTTGTTGTTGTTGTTGTTGATATTGTTGTTGTTGTTAGTTTTCTTGTTGTTAATTAGGGTTGTTGTTATTGTTGTTGTTATTTAGGGTTGATGTTGTTGTTGTTGTTGATATTGTTGTTGTTGTTGGTTTTCTTGTTGTTAATTAGGGTTGTTGTTATTGTTGTTGTTATTGGTTTTGTTGCTGTTATTTAGGGTTGTTGTTGTTATTTATGGTGGTTGTTGTTGTTGTTATTTAGAGTTGTTTTTGTTGTTGTTGGTATTTAGGGTTGTTGTTGTTGTTTAGGGTTGTTGTTGTTTGTTTTGTTGTTGTTGTTATTTAGGGTTGTTGTTCTTGTTGGTTTTGTTGTTGTTGTTATTTTTATTTAGGGTTGTTGTTGTTATTTAGGGTTGTTGTTGTTGTTCTTGTTGTTGTTGTTATTTAGGGTTGTTGTTGTTGTTCTTGTTCTGGTTATTTTTGTTGGTAATTAGGGTTGTTGTTGTTGTTCTTGTTCTTGTTGTTCTTGTTGGTAATTAGGGTTGTTGTTGTTGTTGTTGTTTTTGGTGTTGTTTAGGGTTGTTGTTGTTGTTGTTGTTCTTGTTGTTAATTAGGGTTGTTATTGATTTTCATGTTGTTGTTATTTAGGGTTGTTGTTGTTGTTGTTTTTATTTAGGGTTGTTGTTGTTGTTGTTTTTATTGAGGGTTGTTGTTGTTGTTATTGTTGTTTAGGGTTGTTGTTGTTGTTGGTTTTGTTGTTGTTGTTTTTGTTGTTGTTATTTAGGGTGGTTGTTGTTGTTGTTATTTATGGTGGTTGTTGTTGTTGTTATTTAGAGTTGATGTTGTTGTTGTTGTTGTTGATATTGTTGTTGTTGTTGGTTTTCTTGTTGTTAATTAGGGTTGTTGTTATTGTTGTTGTTGTTGTTGTTGTTATTTTGGGTTGATGTTGTTGTTGTTGTTGATATTGTTGTTGTTGTTGGTTTTCTTGTTGTTAATTAGGGTTGTTGTTATTGTTGGTTTTGTTGTTGTTATTTAGGGTTGTTGTTGTTATTTAGGGTGGTTATTGTTGTTGTTATTTAGGGTTGTTGTTGTTGTTGTTGGTATTTAGGGTTGTTGTTGTTGTTTAGGGTTGTTGATGTTGGTTTTGTTGTTATTGTTATTTAGGGTTGTTGATGTTGTTTATGTTGTTGTTGTTGTTATTTAGGGTTGTTATTGTTATTTAGGGTTGTTGTTGTTGTTGTTGTTGTTGTTGTTGTTGTAGTTCTTGTTGTTATTTAGGGTTGTCGTTGTTGTTGCTGTTGTTTAGGGTTGTTGTTGTTGTTGTTTTTGTTGCTCTTGTTGTTATTTAGGGTTGTTGTTGGAGCTTTTGTTGTTGTTTAGGGTTGTTGTTGTTGTTGTTGTTGATATTGTTGTTGTTGTTGGTGTTCTTGTTGTTAATTAGGGTTGTTGTTATTGTTGTTGTTGTTGTTGGATTTGTTTTTGTTATTTAGGGTTGTTGTTGTTATTTAGGGTGGTTGTTGTTGTTGTTATTGTTTTTGGTATTTAGGGTTGTTGTTGTTGTTGTTGTTGTTATTTAGGGTTGTTGTTATTGTTGTTGTTGTTGTTGTAGTTCTTGTGGTTATTTAGGGTTGTTGTTATTGTTGTTGTTATTTAGGGTTGTTTTTGTTGTTGTTATTGTTTTTGTTATTTAGGGTTGTTGTTGTTGTTGTTGTTGTTATTTAGGGTTGTTGTTATTGTTGTTGTTGTTGTTGTAGTTCTTGTGGTTATTTAGGGTTGTTGTTGTTGTTGTTGTTATTTTGTTGTTGTTGTTGTTGTTGTTGTTGCTCTTGTTGTTATTTAGGGTTGTTGTTGTTGCTTTTGTAGTTGTCTAGGGTTGTTGTTGTTGTTGTTGTTATTTAAGGTTGTTATTGTTGTTGTTGGTTTTGTTGGTGTTGTTAATTAGGGTGGTTGTTGTTGTTGTTTTTATTTAGGGTTGTTGTTGTTATTTAGGGGTTGTTGTTTTTGTTATTGTTGTTATTTAGGGTGGTTGATGTTGTTGATGTTGTTGTTAATTAGGGTTGTTGTTGTTATTTAGGGTTGTTGTTGCTGTTATTGTTGTTTAGGGTTGTTGTTGTTGTTCTTGTTCTTGTTGTTCTTGTTGTTAATTAGGGTTGTTGTTGTTGTTGATGTTGTTGTTATTGTTTTTGGTGTTGTTTAGGGTTGTTGTTGTTGTTGTTGTTATTGTTGTTTAGGGTTGTTGTTGTTGTTCTTGTTGTTATTGTTCTTGTTGTTAATTAGAGTTGTTGTTGTTTTTGGTGTTGTTGTTATTTAGAGTTGTTGTTGTTATTTAGGGTGGTTGTTGTTGTTGTTGTTTTTATTTAGGGTTGTTGTTGTTGTTGTTTTTATTTAGGGTTGTTGTTGTTGTTATTGTTGTTTAGGGTTGTTGTTGTTGTTGTTGTTGGTTTTGTTGTTGTTGTTGTTGTTGTTTTTGTTGTTGTTATTGTTTTTGTTGTTGTTATCTAGGGTTGTTATTGTTATTAAGGGTTATTGTTGTTGTTGTTGTTTTTGTTGTTGTTATTTAGGGTTGTTGTTGTTGTTGTTGTTATTTAGGATTGTTGTTGTTGTTGTTATTTAGGGTTGATGTTGTTGTTGTTGTTGTTGATATTGTTGTTGTTGTTAGTTTTCTTGTTGTTAATTAGGGTTGTTGTTATTGTTGTTGTTATTTAGGGTTGATGTTGTTGTTGTTGTTGATATTGTTGTTGTTGTTGGTTTTCTTGTTGTTAATTAGGGTTGTTGTTATTGTTGTTGTTATTGGTTTTGTTGTTGTTATTTAGGGTTGTTGTTGTTATTTATGGTGGTTGTTGTTGTTGTTATTTAGAGTTGTTTTTGTTGTTGTTGGTATTTAGGGTTGTTGTTGTTGTTTAGGGTTGTTGTTGTTTGTTTTGTTGTTGTTGTTATTTAGGGTTGTTGTTCTTGTTGGTTTTGTTGTTGTTGTTATTTTTATTTAGGGTTGTTGTTGTTATTTAGGGTTGTTGTTGTTGTTCTTGTTGTTGTTGTTATTTAGGGTTGTTGTTGTTGTTCTTGTTCTGGTTGTTTTTGTTGGTAATTAGGGTTTTTGTTGTTGTTCTTTTTCTTGTTGTTCTTGTTGGTAATTAGGGTTGTTGTTGTTGTTGTTGTTTTTGGTGTTGTTTAGGGTTGTTGTTGTTGTTGTTGTTCTTGTTGTTAATTAGGGTTGTTATTGATTTTCATGTTTTTGTTATTTAGGGTTGTTTTTGTTGTTGTTTTTATTTAGGGTTGTTGTTGTTGTTGTTTTTATTGAGGGTTGTTGTTGTTGTTATTGTTGTTTAGGGTTGTTGTTGTTGTTGGTTTTGTTGTTGTTGTTTTTGTTGTTGTTATTTAGGGTGGTTGTTGTTATTGTTGTTATTTACGATTGTTGTTGTTGTTGTTATTTAGAGTTGATGTTGTTGTTGTTGTTGTTGATATTGTTGTTGTTGTTGGTTTTCTTGTTGTTAATTAGGGTTGTTGTTATTGTTGTTGTTATTGTTGTTGTTATTTTGGGTTGATGTTGTTGTTGTTGTTGATATTGTTGTTGTTGTTGGTTTTCTTGTTGTTAATTAGGGTTGTTGTTATTGTTGGTTTTGTTGTTGTTATTTAGGGTTGTTGTTGTTATTTAGGATGGTTATTGTTGTTGTTATTTAGGGTTGTTGTTGTTGTTGTTGGTATTTAGGGTTGTTGTTGTTGTTTAGGGTTGTTGATGTTGGTTTTGTTGTTATTGTTATTTAGGGTTGTTGATGTTGTTTATGTTGTTGTTGTTGTTATTTAGGGTTGTTATTGTTATTTAGGGTTGTTGTTGTTGTTGTTGTTGTTGTTGTTGTTATTGTTGTAGTTCTTGTTGTTATTTAGGGTTGTCGTTGTTGTTGCTGTTGTTTAGGGTTGTTGTTGTTGTTGTTTTTGTTGCTCTTGTTGTTATTTAGGGTTGTTGTTGTAGCTTTTGTTGTTGTTTAGGGTTGTTGTTGTTGTTGTTGTTGATATTGTTGTTGTTGTTGGTGTTCTTGTTGTTAATTAGGGTTGTTGTTATTGTTGTTGTTGTTGTTGTTGGATTTGTTTTTGTTATTTAGGGTTGTTGTTGTTGTTGTTGTTGTTATTTAGGGTTGTTGTTATTGTTGTTGTTGTTGTTGTAGTTCTTGTGGTTATTTAGGGTTGTTGTTATTGTTGTTGTTATTTAGGGTGGTTGTTGTTGTTGTTATTGTTTTTGTTATTTAGGGTTGTTGTTGTTGTTGTTGTTGTTATTTAGGGTTGTTGTTATTGTTGTTGTTGTTGTTGTAGTTCTTGTGGTTATTTAGGGTTGTTGTTGTTGTTGTTGTTATTTTGTTGTTGTTGTTGTTGTTGGTGTTGCTCTTGTTGTTATTTAGGGTTGTTGTTGTTGCTTTTGTAGTTGTCTAGGGTTGTTGTTGTTGTTGTTGTTATTTAAGGTTGTTATTGTTGTTGTTGGTTTTGTTGGTGTTGTTAATTAGGGTGGTTGTTGTTGTTGTTTTTATTTAGGGTTGTTGTTGTTATTTAGGGGTTGTTGTTTTTGTTATTGTTGTTATTTAGGGTGGTTGATGTTGTTGATGTTGTTGTTAATTAGGGTTGTTGTTGTTATTTAGGGTTGTTGTTGCTGTTATTGTTGTTTAGGGTTGTTGTTGTTGTTCTTGTTCTTGTTGTTCTTGTTGTTAATTAGGGTTGTTGTTGTTGTTGATGTTGTTGTTATTGTTTTTGGTGTTGTTTAGGGTTGTTGTTGTTGTTGTTGTTATTGTTGTTTAGGGTTGTTGTTGTTGTTCTTGTTCTTATTGTTCTTGTTGTTAATTAGAGTTGTTGTTGTTTTTGGTGTTGTTGTTATTTAGAGTTGTTGTTGTTATTTAGGGTGGTTGTTGTTGTTGTTGTTTTTATTTAGGGTTGTTGTTGTTGTTGTTTTTATTTAGGGTTGTTGTTGTTGTTATTGTTGTTTAGGGTTGTTGTTGTTGTTGTTGTTGGTTTTGTTGTTGTTGTTGTTGTTGTTTTTGTTGTTGTTATTGTTTTTGTTGTTGTTATCTAGGGTTGTTATTGTTATTAAGGGTTATTGTTGTTGTTGTTGTTTTTGTTGTTGTTATTTAGGGTTGTTGTTGTTATTTAGGGTTGTTGTTGTTGTTGTTGTTATTTAGGATTGTTGTTGTTGTTGTTATTTAGGGTTGATGTTGTTGTTGTTGTTGATATTGTTGTTGTTGTTAGTTTTCTTGTTGTTAATTAGGGTTGTTGTTATTGTTGTTGTTATTTAGGG
>OX359294.1:33197424-33284924 GCA_947179395.2 Pulicaria dysenterica | reverse complement strand
TGTTGATGTTGTTTATGTTGTTGTTGTTGTTATTTAGGGTTGTTATTGTTATTTAGGGTTGTTGTTGTTGTTGTTGTTGTTGTTGTTGTTGTTGTTGTAGTTCTTGTTGTTATTTAGGGTTGTTGTTGTTGTTGTTGCTGTTGTTTAGGGTTGTTGTTGTTGTTGTTTTTGTTGCTCTTGTTGTTATTTAGGGTTGTTGTTGTAGCTTTTGTTGTTGTTTAGGGTTGTTGTTGTTGTTGTTGTTGATATTGTTGTTGTTGTTGGTGTTCTTGTTGTTAATTAGGGTTGTTGTTATTGTTGTTGTTGTTGTTGGATTTGTTTTTGTTATTTAGGGTGGTTGTTGTTGTTGTTATTGTTTTTGTTATTTAGGGTTGTTGTTGTTGTTGTTGTTGTTGTTTAGGGTTTTGTTATTGTTGTTGTTGTTGTTGTAGTTCTTGTGGTTATTTAGGGTTGTTGTTGTTGTTGTTGTTATTTTGTTGTTGTTGTTGTTGTTGTTGCTCTTGTTGGTATTTAGGGTTGTTGTTGTTGCTTTTGTAGTTGTCTAGGGTTGTTGTTGTTGTTGTTGTTATTTAGAGTTGTTATTGTTGTTGTTGGTTTTGTTGGTGTTGTTAATTAGGGTGGTTGTTGTTGTTGTTTTTATTTAGGGTTGTTGTTGTTATTTAGGGGTTATTGTTTTTGTTATTGTTGTTATTTAGGGTGGTTGATGTTGTTGATTTTGTTGTTAATTAGGGTTGTTGTTGTTATTTAGGGTTGTTGTTGCTGTTATTGTTGTTTAGGGTTGTTGTTGTTGTTCTTGTTCTTGTTGTTCTTGTTGTTAATTAGGGTTGTTGTTGTTGTTGATGTTGTTGTTATTGTTTTTGGTGTTGTTTAGGGTTGTTGTTGTTATTGTTGTTATTGTTGTTTAGGGTTGTTGTTGTTGTTGTTGTTCTTATTGTTCTTGTTGTTAATTAGAGTTGTTGTTGTTTTTGGTGTTGTTGTTATTTAGAGTTGTTGTTGTTATTTAGGGTGGTTGTTGTTGTTGTTGTTTTTATTTAGGGTTGTTGTTGTTGTTGTTTTTATTTAGGGTTGTTGTTGTTGTTATTGTTGTTTAGGGTTGTTGTTGTTGTTGTTGTTGGTTTTGTTGTTGTTGTTGTTGTTGTGTTTGTTGTTGTTATCGTTTTTGTTGTTGTTATCTAGGGTTGTTATTGTTATTAAGGGTTATTATTGTTGTTGTTGTTATTTAGGGTTGATGTTGTTGTTGTTGTTGATATTGTTGTTGTTGTTAGTTTTCTTGTTGTTAATTAGGGTTGTTGTTATTGTTGTTGTTATTTAGGGTTGATGTTGTTGTTGTTGTTGATATTGTTGTTGTTGTTGGTTTTCTTGTTGTTAATTAGGGTTGTTTTTATTGTTGTTGTTATTGGTTTTGTTGTTGTTATTTAGGGTTGTTGTTGTTATTTATGGTGGTTGTTGTTGTTGTTATTTAGAGTTGTTGTTGTTGTTGTTGGTATTTAGGGTTGTTGTTGTTGTTTAGGGTTGTTGTTGTTGGTTTTGTTGTTGTTGTTATTTAGGGTTGTTGTTGTTGTTGGTTTTGTTGTTGTTGTTATTTTTATTTAGGGTTGTTGTTGTTATTTAGGGTTGTTGTTGTTGTTGGTGTTGTTGTTGTTATTTAGGGTTGTTGTTGTTGTTGTTGTTCTTGTTCTTGTTGTTCTTCTTGTTAATTAGGGTTGTTGTTGTTGTTGTTCTTGTTCTTGTTGTTCTTGTTGGTAATTAGGGTTGTTGTTGTTGTTGTTATTTAGGGTTGTTGTTGTTGTTGTTGTTCTTGTTGTTAATTAGGGGTGTGATTGATTTTCGTGTTGTTGTTATTTAGGGTTGTTGTTGTTGTTGTTTTTATTGAGGGTTGTTGTTGTTGTTATTGTTGTTTAGGGTTGTTGTTGTTGTTGGTTTTGTTGTTGTTGTTTTTGTTGTTGTTATTTAGGGTGGTTGTTGTTATTGTTGTTATTTTGGATTGTTGTTGTTGTTGTTATTTAGAGTTGATGTTGTTGTTGTTGTTGTTGATATTGTTGTTGTTGTTGGTTTTCTTGTTGTTAATTAGGGTTGTTGTTATTGTTGTTGTTATTTAGAGTTGTTGTTGTTATTTAGGGTTGATGTTGTTGTTGTTGTTGATATTGTTGTTGTTATTGGTTTTCTTGTTGTTAATTATGGTTGTTGTTATTGTTGGTTTTGTTGGTTTTGTTGTTGTTATTTAGGGTTGTTGTTGTTATTTAGGGTGGTTGTTGTTGTTGTTATTTAGGGTTGTTGTTGTTGTTGTTGGTATTTAGGGTTGTTGTTGTTGTTTAGGGTTGTTGATGTTGGTTTTGTTGTTGTTGTTATTTAGGGTTGTTGATGTTGTTTATGGTGTTGTTGTTGTTATTTAGGGTTGTTATTGTTATTTAGGGTTGTTGTCGTTGTTGTTGTTGTTGTTGTTGTTGTTGTTGTTGTTGTTGTTATTGTTTTTGTTATTTAGGGTTGTTGTTGTTGTTGTTGTTGTTATTTAGGGTTGTTGTTATTGTTGTTGTTGTTGTTATTGTTGTTTAGGGTTGTTGTTGTTGTTCTTGTTCTTATTGTTCTTGTTGTTAATTAGAGTTGTTGTTGTTTTTGGTGTTGTTGTTATTTAGAGTTGTTGTTGTTATTTAGGGTGGTTGTTGTTGTTGTTGTTTTTATTTAGGGTTGTTGTTGTTGTTGTTTTTATTTAGGGTTGTTGTTGTTGTTATTGTTGTTTAGGGTTGTTGTTGTTGTTGTTGTTGGTTTTGTTGTTGTTGTTGTTGTTGTTTTTGTTGTTGTTATTGTTTTTGTTGTTGTTATCTAGGGTTGTTATTGTTATTAAGGGTTATTGTTGTTGTTGTTGTTATTTAGGATTGTTGTTGTTGTTGTTATTTAGGGTTGATGTTGTTGTTGTTGTTGATATTGTTGTTGTTGTTGGTTTTCTTGTTGTTAATTAGGGTTTTTGTTGTTGTTATTTAGGGTTGATGTTGTTGTTGTTGTTGATATTGTTGTTGTTGTTGGTTTTCTTGTTGTTAATTAGGGTTGTTGTTATTGTTGTTGTTATTGGTTTTGTTGTTGTTATTTAGGGTTGTTGTTGTTATTTATGGTGGTTGTTGTTGTTGTTATTTAGAGTTGTTGTTGTTGTTGTTGGTATTTAGGGTTGTTGTTGTTGTTTAGGGTTGTTGTTGTTTGTTTTGTTGTTGTTGTTATTTAGGGTTGTTGTTCTTGTTGGTTTTGTTGTTGTTGTTATTTTTATTTAGGGTTGTTGTTGTTATTTAGGGTTGTTGTTGTTGTTGTTGTTGTTGTTGTTATTTAGGGTTGTTGTTGTTGTTCTTGTTCTTGTTATTTTTGTTGGTAATTAGGGTTGTTGTTGTTGTTGTTCTTGTTCTTGTTGTTCTTGTTGGTAATTAGGGTTGTTGTTGTTGTTGTTGTTTTTTGTCTTGTTTAGGGTTGTTGTTGTTGTTGTTGTTCTTGTTGTTAATTAGGGTTGTTATTGATTTTCGTGTTGTTGTTATTTAGGGTTGTTGTTGTTGTTGTTTTTATTGAGGGTTGTTGTTGTTGTTGTTTTTATTGAGGGTTGTTGTTGTTGTTATTGTTGTTTAGGGTTGTTGTTGTTGTTGGTTTTGTTGTTGTTGTTTTTGTTGTTGTTATTTAGGGTGGTTGTTGTTATTGTTGTTATTTACGATTGTTGTTGTTGTTATTGTTGTTTAGGGTTGTTGTTGATGTTGTTGTTATTGTTTTTGGTGTTGTTTAGGGTTGTTGTTGTTGTTGTTGTTATTGTTGTTTAGGGTTGTTGTTGTTGTTCTTGTTCTTATTGTTCTTGTTGTTAATTAGAGTTGTTGTTGTTTTTGGTGTTGTTGTTATTTAGAGTTGTTGTTGTTATTTAGGGTGGTTGTTGTTGTTGTTGTTTTTATTTAGGGTTGTTGTTGTTGTTGTTTTTATTTAGGGTTGTTGTTGTTGTTATTGTTGTTTAGGGTTGTTGTTGTTGTTGTTGTTGGTTTTGTTGTTGTTGTTGTTGTTGTTTTTGTTGTTGTTATTGTTTTTGTTGTTGTTATCTAGGGTTGTTATTGTTATTAAGGGTTATTGTTGTTGTTGTTGTTATTTAGGATTGTTGTTGTTGTTGTTATTTAGGGTTGATGTTGTTGTTGTTGTTGATATTGTTGTTGTTGTTAGTTTTCTTGTTGTTAATTAGGGTTGTTATTATTGTTGTTGTTATTTAGGGTTGATGTTGTTGTTGTTGTTGATATTGTTGTTGTTGTTGGTTTTCTTGTTGTTAATTAGGGTTGTTTTTATTGTTGTTGTTATTGGTTTTGTTGTTGTTATTTAGGGTTGTTGTTGTTATTTATGGTGGTTGTTGTTGTTGTTATTTAGAGTTGTTGTTGTTGTTGTTGGTATTTAGGGTTGTTGTTGTTGTTTAGGGTTGTTGTTGTTTGTTTTGTTGTTGTTGTTATTTAGGGTTGTTGTTGTTGTTGGTTTTGTTGTTGTTATTATTTTTATTTAGGGTTGTTGTTGTTATTTAGGGTTGTTGTTGTTGTTGTTGTTGTTGTTGTTATTTAGGGTTGTTGTTGTTGTTCTTGTTCTTGTTATTTTTGTTGGTAATTAGGGTTGTTGTTGTTGTTCTTGTTCTTGTTGTTCTTGTTGGTAATTAGGGTTGTTGTTGTTGTTGTTGTTTTTGGTGTTGTTTAGGGTTGTTGTTGTTGTTGTTGTTCTTGTTGTTAATTAGGGTTGTTATTGATTTTCGTGTTGTTGTTATTTAGGGTTGTTGTTGTTGTTGTTGTTATTTAGGGTTGTTGTTGTTGTTGTTTTTATTGAGGGTTGTTGTTGTTGTTATTGTTGTTTAGGGTTGTTGTTGTTGTTGGTTTTGTTGTTGTTGTTTTTGTTGTTGTTATTTAGGGTGGTTGTTGTTATTGTTGTTATTTACGATTGTTGTTGTTGTTGTTATTTAGAGTTGATGTTGTTGTTGTTGTTGTTGATATTGTTGTTGTTGTTGGTTTTCTTGTTGTTAATTAGGGTTGTTGTTATTGTTGTTGTTATTTTGGGTTGATGTTGTTGTTGTTGTTGATATTGTTGTTGTTGTTGGTTTTCTTGTTGTTAATTAGGGTTGTTGTTATTTATGGTTTTGTTGTTGTTATTTAGGGTTGTTGTTGTTATTTAGGGTGGTTATTGTTGTTGTTATTTAGGGTTGTTGTTGTTGTTGTTGGTATTTAGGGTTGTTGTTGTTGTTTAGGGTTGTTGATGTTGGTTTTGTTGTTATTGTTATTTAGGGTTGTTGATGTTGTTTATGTTGTTGTTGTTGTTATTTAGGGTTGTTATTGTTATTTAGGGTTGTTGTTGTTGTTGTTGTTGTTGTTGTTGTTGTTGTTGTTGTAGTTCTTGTTGTTATTTAGGGTTGTTGTTGTTGTTGTTGCTGTTGTTTAGGGTTGTTGTTGTTGTTGTTTTTGTTGCTCTTGTTGTTATTTAGGGTTGTTGTTGTAGCTTTTGTTGTTGTTTAGGGTTGTTGTTGTTGTTGTTGTTGATATTGTTGTTGTTGTTGGTGTTCTTGTTGTTAATTAGGGTTGTTGTTATTGTTGTTGTTGTTGTTTGATTTGTTTTTGTTATTTAGGGTGGTTGTTGTTGTTGTTATTGTTTTTGTTATTTAGGGTTGTTGTTGTTGTTGTTGTTGTTGTTTAGGGTTTTGTTATTGTTGTTGTTGTTGTTGTAGTTCTTGTGGTTATTTAGGGTTGTTGTTGTTGTTGTTGTTATTTTGTTGTTGTTGTTGTTGTTGTTGCTCTTGTTGGTATTTAGGGTTGTTGTTGTTGCTTTTGTAGTTGTCTAGGGTTGTTGTTGTTGTTGTTGTTATTTAGGGTTGTTATTGTTGTTGTTGGTTTTGTTGGTGTTGTTAATTAGGGTGGTTGTTGTTGTTGTTTTTATTTAGGGTTGTTGTTGTTATTTAGGGGTTATTGTTTTTGTTATTGTTGTTATTTAGGGTGGTTGATGTTGTTGATTTTGTTGTTAATTAGGGTTGTTGTTGTTATTTAGGGTTGTTGTTGCTGTTATTGTTGTTTAGGGTTGTTGTTGTTGTTCTTGTTCTTGTTGTTCTTGTTGTTAATTAGGGTTGTTGTTGTTGTTGATGTTGTTGTTATTGTTTTTGGTGTTGTTTAGGGTTGTTGTTGTTATTGTTGTTATTGTTGTTTAGGGTTGTTGTTGTTGTTGTTGTTCTTATTGTTCTTGTTGTTAATTAGAGTTGTTGTTGTTTTTGGTGTTGTTGTTATTTAGAGTTGTTGTTGTTATTTAGGGTGGTTGTTGTTGTTGTTGTTTTTATTTAGGGTTGTTGTTGTTGTTGTTTTTATTTAGGGTTGTTGTTGTTGTTATTGTTGTTTAGGGTTGTTGTTGTTGTTGTTGTTGTTGGTTTTGTTGTTGTTGTTGTTGTTGTGTTTGTTGTTGTTATCGTTTTTGTTGTTGTTATCTAGGGTTGTTATTGTTATTAAGGGTTATTATTGTTGTTGTTGTTATTTAGGGTTGATGTTGTTGTTGTTGTTGATATTGTTGTTGTTGTTAGTTTTCTTGTTGTTAATTAGGGTTGTTATTATTGTTGTTGTTATTTAGGGTTGATGTTGTTGTTGTTGTTGATATTGTTGTTGTTGTTGGTTTTCTTGTTGTTAATTAGGGTTGTTTTTATTGTTGTTGTTATTGGTTTTGTTGTTGTTATTTAGGGTTGTTGTTGTTATTTATGGTGGTTGTTGTTGTTGTTATTTAGAGTTGTTGTTGTTGTTGTTGGTATTTAGGGTTGTTGTTGTTGTTTAGGGTTGTTGTTGTTTGTTTTGTTGTTGTTGTTATTTAGGGTTGTTGTTATTGTTGGTTTTGTTGTTGTTGTTATTTTTATTTAGGGTTGTTGTTGTTATTTAGGGTTGTTGTTGTTGTTGTTGTTGTTGTTGTTATTTAGGGTTGTTGTTGTTGTTCTTGTTCTTGTTATTTTTGTTGGTATTTAGGGTTGTTGTTGTTGTTGTTCTTGTTCTTGTTGTTCTTGTTGGTAATTAGGGTTGTTGTTGTTGTTGTTGTTTTTTGTGTTGTTTAGGGTTGTTGTTGTTGTTGTTGTTCTTGTTGTTAATTAGGGTTGTGGTTGTTTTTCGTGTTGTTGTTATTTAGGGTTGTTGTTGTTGTTGTTGTTGTTGATATTGTTGTTGTTGTTGTTATTGTTGTTTAGGGTTGTTGTTGTTGTTGGTTTTGTTGTTGTTGTTTTTGTTGTTGTTATTTAGGGTGGTTGTTGTTATTGTTGTTATTTACGATTGTTGTTGTTGTTGTTATTTAGAGTTGATGTTGTTGTTGTTGTTGTTGTTGATATTGTTGTTGTTGTTGGTTTTCTTGTTGTTAATTAGGGTTGTTGTTATTGTTGTTGTTATTGTTGTTGTTATTTAGGGTTGATGTTGTTGTTGTTGTTGATATTGTTGTTGTTGTTGGTTTTCTTGTTGTTAATTATGGTTGTTGTTATTGTTGGTTTTGTTGGTTTTGTTGTTGTTATTTAGGGTTGTTGTTGTTATTTAGGGTGGTTGTTGTTGTTGTTATTTAGGGTTGTTGTTGTTGTTGTTGGTATTTAGGGTTGTTGTTGTTGTTTAGGGTTGTTGATGTTGGTTTTGTTGTTATTGTTATTTAGGGTTGTTGATGTTGTTTATGGTGTTGTTGTTGTTATTTAGGGTTGTTATTGTTATTTAGGGTTGTTGTCGTTGTTGTTGTTGTTGTTGTTGTTGTTGTTGTTGTTGTTGTTATTGTTTTTGTTATTTAGGGTTGTTGTTGTTGTTGTTGTTGTTATTTAGGGTTGTTGTTATTGTTGTTGTTGTTGTTGTAGTTCTTGTGGTTATTTAGGGTTGTTGTTGTTGTTGTTGTTATTTTGTTGTTGTTGTTGTTGTTGTTGTTGCTCTTGTTGTTATTTAGGGTTGTTGTTGTTGCTTTTGTAGTTGTCTAGGGTTGTTGTTGTTGTTATTGTTATTTAGGGTTGTTATTGTTGTTGTTGGTTTTGTTGGTGTTGTTAATTAGGGTGGTTGTTGTTGTTGTTTTTATTTAGGGTTGTTGTTGTTATTTAGGGGTTGTTGTTTTTGTTATTGTTGTTATTTAGGGTGGTTGATGTTGTTGATGTTGTTGTTAATTAGGGTTGTTGTTGTTATTTAGGGTTGTTGTTGCTGTTATTGTTGTTTAGGGTTGTTGTTGTTGTTCTTGTTCTTGTTGTTCTTGTTGTTAATTAGGGTTGTTGTTGTTGTTGATGTTGTTGTTATTGTTTTTGGTGTTGTTTAGGGTTGTTGTTGTTGTTGTTGTTATTGTTGTTTAGGGTTGTTGTTGTTGTTCTTGTTCTTATTGTTCTTGTTGTTAATTAGAGTTGTTGTTGTTTTTGGTGTTGTTGTTATTTAGAGTTGTTGTTGTTATTTAGGGTGGTTGTTGTTGTTGTTGTTTTTATTTAGGGTTGTTGTTGTTGTTGTTTTTATTTAGGGTTGTTGTTGTTGTTATTGTTGTTTAGGGTTGTTGTTGTTGTTGTTGTTGGTTTTGTTGTTGTTGTTGTTGTTGTTTTTGTTGTTGTTATTGTTTTTCTTGTTGTTATCTAGGGTTGTTATTTTTATTAAGGGTTATTGTTGTTGTTGTTGTTATTTAGGATTGTTGTTGTTGTTGTTATTTAGGGTTGATGTTGTTGTTGTTGTTGATATTGTTGTTGTTGTTAGTTTTCTTGTTGTTAATTAGGGTTGTTATTATTGTTGTTGTTATTTAGGGTTGATGTTGTTGTTGTTGTTGATATTGTTGTTGTTGTTGGTTTTCTTGTTGTTAATTAGGGTTGTTGTTATTGTTGTTGTTATTGGTTTTGTTGCTGTTATTTAGGGTTGTTGTTGTTATTTATGGTGGTTGTTGTTGTTGTTATTTAGAGTTGTTGTTGTTGTTGGTATTTAGGGTTGTTGTTGTTGTTTAGGGTTGTTGTTGTTTGTTTTGTTGTTGTTGTTATTTAGGGTTGTTGTTCTTGTTGGTTTTGTTGTTGTTATTATTTTTATTTAGGGTTGTTGTTGTTATTTAGGGTTGTTGTTGTTGTTCTTGTTGTTGTTGTTATTTAGGGTTGTTGTTGTTGTTCTTGTTCTTGTTATTTTTGTTGGTAATTAGGGTTGTTGTTGTTGTTCTTGTTCTTGTTGTTCTTGTTGGTAATTAGGGTTGTTGTTGTTGTTGTTGTTTTTGGTGTTGTTTAGGGTTGTTGTTGTTGTTGTTGTTCTTGTTGTTAATTAGGGTTGTTATTGTTGTTGTTATTTAGGGTTGTTGTTGTTGTTGTTTTTATTTAGGGTTGTTGTTGTTGTTGTTTTTATTGAGGGTTGTTGTTGTTGTTATTGTTGTTTAGGGTTGTTGTTGTTGTTGGTTTTGTTGTTGTTGTTTTTGTTGTTGTTATTTAGGGTGGTTGTTGTTATTGTTGTTATTTTGGATTGTTGTTGTTGTTGTTATTTAGAGTTGATGTTGTTGTTGTTGTTGTTGATATTGTTGTTGTTGTTGGTTTTCTTGTTGTTAATTAGGGTTGTTGTTATTGTTGTTGTTATTTTGGGTTGATGTTGTTGTTGTTGTTGATATTGTTGTTGTTGTTGGTTTTCTTGTTGTTAATTAGGGTTGTTGTTATTGTAGGTTTTGTTGTTGTTATTTAGGGTTGTTGTTGTTATTTAGGGTGGTTATTGTTGTTGTTATTTAGGGTTGTTGTTGTTGTTGTTGGTATTTAGGGTTGTTGTTGTTGTTTAGGGTTGTTGATGTTGGTTTTGTTGTTATTGTTATTTAGGGTTGTTGATGTTGTTTATGTTGTTGTTGTTGTTATTTAGGGTTGTTATTGTTATTTAGGGTTGTTGTTGTTGTTGTTGTTGTTGTTGTTGTTGTAGTTCTTGTTGTTATTTAGGGTTGTTGTTGTTGTTGTTGCTGTTGTTTAGGGTTGTTGTTGTTGTTGTTTTTGTTGCTCTTGTTGTTATTTAGGGTTGTTGTTGTAGCTTTTGTTGTTGTTTAGGGTTGTTGTTGTTGTTGTTGTTGATATTGTTGTTGTTGTTGGTGTTCTTGTTGTTAATTAGGGTTGTTGTTATTGTTGTTGTTGTTGTTGGATTTGTTTTTGTTATTTAGGGTGATTGTTGTTGTTGTTATTGTTTTTGTTATTTAGGGTTGTTGTTGTTGTTGTTGTTGTTGTTTAGGGTTTTGTTATTGTTGTTGTTGTTGTTGTAGTTCTTGTGGTTATTTAGGGTTGTTGTTGTTGTTGTTGTTATTTTGTTGTTGTTGTTGTTGTTGTTGCTCTTGTTGGTATTTAGGGTTGTTGTTGTTGCTTTTGTAGTTGTCTAGGGTTGTTGTTGTTGTTGTTGTTATTTAGGGTTGTTATTGTTGTTGTTGGTTTTGTTGGTGTTGTTAATTAGGGTGGTTGTTGTTGTTGTTTTTATTTAGGGTTGTTGTTGTTATTTAGGGGTTATTGTTTTTGTTATTGTTGTTATTTAGGGTGGTTGATGTTGTTGATTTTGTTGTTAATTAGGGTTGTTGTTGTTATTTAGGGTTGTTGTTGCTGTTATTGTTGTTTAGGGTTGTTGTTGTTGTTCTTGTTCTTGTTGTTCTTGTTGTTAATTAGGGTTGTTGTTGTTGTTGATGTTGTTGTTATTGTTTTTGGTGTTGTTTAGGGTTGTTGTTGTTATTGTTGTTATTGTTGTTTAGGGTTGTTGTTGTTGTTCTTGTTCTTATTGTTCTTGTTGTTAATTAGAGTTGTTGTTGTTTTTGGTGTTGTTGTTATTTATTTAGGGTTGTTGATGTTATTTAGGGTGGTTGTTGTTGTTGTTGTTTTTATTTAGGGTTGTTGTTGTTGTTTAGGGTTGTTGTTGTTGTTGTTGTTGGTTTTGTTGTTGTTGTTGTTGTTGTGTTTGTTGTTGTTATTGTTTTTGTTGTTGTTATCTAGGGTTGTTATTGTTATTAAGGGTTATTGTTGTTGTTGTTGTTATTTAGGGTTGATGTTGTTGTTGTTGTTGATATTGTTGTTGTTGTTAGTTTTCTTGTTGTTAATTAGGGTTGTTATTATTGTTGTTGTTATTTAGGGTTGATGTTGTTGTTGTTGTTGATATTGTTGTTGTTGTTGGTTTTCTTGTTGTTAATTAGGGTTGTTGTTATTGTTGTTGTTATTGGTTTTGTTGCTGTTATTTAGGGTTGTTGTTGTTATTTATGGTGGTTGTTGTTGTTGTTATTTAGAGTTGTTGTTGTTGTTGTTGGTATTTAGGGTTTTTGTTGTTGTTTAGGGTTGTTGTTGTTTGTTTTGTTGTTGTTGTTATTTAGGGTTGTTGTTCTTGTTGGTTTTGTTGTTGTTGTTATTTTTATTTAGGGTTGTTGTTGTTGTTCTTGTTGTTGTTGTTATTTAGGGTTGTTGTTGTTGTTCTTGTTCTTGTTATTTTTGTTGGTAATTAGGGTTGTTGTTGTTGTTCTTGTTCTTGTTGTTCTTGTTGGTAATTAGGGTTGTTGTTGTTGTTGTTGTTTTTTGTCTTGTTTAGGGTTGTTGTTGTTGTTGT
Source organism: Pulicaria dysenterica (assembly GCA_947179395.2). NCBI lineage: Eukaryota > Viridiplantae > Streptophyta > Magnoliopsida > Asterales > Asteraceae > Pulicaria > Pulicaria dysenterica. The sequence continues at coordinate 33,273,420 of OX359294.1, read as the reverse complement.
TGTTCTTGTTGTTAATTAGGGTTGTTATTGATTTTCGTGTTGTTGTTATTTAGGGTTGTTGTTGTTGTTGTTTTTATTGAGGGTTGTTGTTGTTGTTATTGTTGTTTAGGGTTGTTGTTGTTGTTGGTTTTGTTGTTGTTGTTTTTGTTGTTGTTATTTAGGGTGGTTGTTGTTATTGTTGTTATTTACGATTGTTGTTGTTGTTGTTATTTAGAGTTGATGTTGTTGTTGTTGTTGTTGATATTGTTGTTGTTGTTGGTTTTCTTGTTGTTAATTAGGGTTGTTGTTATTGTTGTTGTTATTGTTGTTGTTATTTAGGGTTGATGTTGTTGTTGTTGTTGATATTGTTGTTGTTATTGGTTTTCTTGTTGTTAATTATGGTTGTTGTTATTGTTGGTTTTGTTGGTTTTGTTGTTGTTATTTAGGGTTGTTGTTGTTATTTAGGGTGGTTGTTGTTGTTGTTATTTAAGGTTGTTGTTGTTGTTGTTGGTATTTAGGGTTGTTGTTGTTGTTTAGGGTTGTTGATGTTGGTTTTGTTGTTATTGTTATTTAGGGTTGTTGATGTTGTTTATGGTGTTGTTGTTGTTATTTAGGGTTGTTATTGTTATTTAGGGTTGTTGTCGTTGTTGTTGTTGTTGTTGTTGTTGTTGTTATTGTTGTTGTAGTTCTTGTTGTTATTTAGGGTTGTTGTTGTTGTTGTTGCTGTTGTTTAGGGTTGTTGTTGTTGTTGTTTTTGTTGCTCTTGTTGTTATTTAGGGTTGTTGTTGTAGCTTTTGTTGTTGTTTAGGGTTGTTGTTGTTGTTGTTGTTGATATTGTTGTTGTTGTTGGTGTTCTTGTTGTTAATTAGGGTTGTTGTTATTGTTGTTGTTGTTGTTGGATTTGTTGTTGTTATTTAGGGTTGTTGTTGTTATTTAGGGTGGTTGTTGTTGTTGTTATTGTTTTTGTTATTTAGGGTTGTTGTTGTTGTTGTTGGTATTTAGGGTTGTTGTTGTTGTTTAGGGTTGTTGATGTTGGTTTTGTTGTTGTTGTTATTTAGGGTTGTTGTTGTTGTTGTTGTTGTTATTTAGGGTTGTTGTTATTTTTGTTGTTGTTGTTGTAGGTCTTGTGGTTATTTAGGGTTGTTGTTGTTATTTTGTTGTTGTTGTTGTTGTTGCTATTGTTGTTATTTAGGGTTGTTGTTGTTGCTTTTGTAGTTGTGTAGGGTTGTTGTTGTTGTTGTTGTTGTTATTTAGGGTTGTTATTGTTGTTGTTGTTGTTGTTGGTTTTGTTGGTGTTGTTAATTAGGGTGGTTGTTGTTGTTGTTTTTATTTAGGGTTGTTGTTGTTATTTAGGGGTTGTTGTTTTTGTTATTGTTGTTATTTAGGGTGGTTGATGTTGTTGATGTTGTTGTTAATTAGGGTTGTTGTTGTTGTTGTTATTTAGGGTTGTTGTTGCTGTTATTGTTGTTTAGGGTTGTTGTTGTTGTTGTTGTTCTTGTTGTTAATTAGTGTTGTTGTTGTTGTTGATGTTGTTGTTATTGTTTTTGGTGTTGTTTAGGGTTGTTGTTGTTGTTGTTGTTATTGTTGTTCTTGTTGTTAATTAGAGTTGTTGTTGTTTTTGGTGTTGTTGTTATTTAGAGTTGTTGTTGTTATTTAGGGTGGTTGTTGTAGCTTTTGTTGTTATTTAGGGTTGTTGTTGTAGCTTTTGTTGTTGTTTAGGGTTGTTGTTGTTGTTGTTGTTGATATTGTTGTTGTTGTTGGTGTTCTTGTTGCTAATTAGGGTTGTTGTTATTGTTGTTGTTGTTGTTGTTGGATTTGTTGCTGTTATTTAGGGTTGTTGTTGTTATTTAGGGTGGTTGTTCTTGTTGTTATTGTTTTTGTTATTTAGGGTTGTTGTTGTTGTTGTTGGTATTTAGGGTTGTTGTTGTTGTTTAGGGTTGTTGATGTTGGTTTTGTTGTTGTTGTTATTTAGGGTTGTTGTTGTTGTTGTTGTTGTTATTTAGGGTTGTTGTTATTTTTGTTGTTGTTGTTGTAGTTCTTGTGGTTATTTAGGGTTGTTGTTGTTATTTTTTTGTTGTTGTTGTTGTTGTTGTTGCTCTTGTTGTTATTTAGGGTTGTTGTTGTTGCTTTTGTAGTTGTGTAGGGTTGTTGTTGTTATTGTTGTTGTTATTTAGGGTTGTTATTGTTGTTGTTGTTGTTGTTGTTGTTGGTTTTGTTGGTGTTGTTAATTAGGGTGGTTGTTGTTGTTGTTTTTATTTAGGGTTGTTGTTGTTATTTAGGGGTTGTTGTTTTTGTTATTGTTATTATTTAGGGTGGTTGATGTTGTTGATGTTGTTGTTAATTAGGGTTGTTGTTGTTGTTGTTGTTGTTATTTAGGGTTGTTGTTGCTGTTATTGTTGTTTAGGGTTGTTGTTGTTGTTGTTGTTCTTGTTGTTAATTAGGGTTGTTGTTGTTGTTGATGTTGTTGTTATTGTTTTTGGTGTTGTTTAGGGTTGTTGTTGTTGTTGTTGTTATTGTTGTTCTTGTTGTTAATTAGAGTTGTTGTTGTTTTTGGTGTTGTTGTTATTTAGAGTTGTTGTTGTTATTTAGGGTGGTTGTTGTTGTTGTTGTTTTTATTTAGGGTTGTTGTTGTTGTTGTTTTTATTTAGGGTTGTTGTTGTTGTTGTTGTTGGTTTTGTTGTTGTTGTTGTTGTTTTTGTTGTTGTTATTTAGGGTTGTTGTTGTTATTTAGGGTTATTGTTGTTGTTGTTGTTGTTGTTATTTAGGATTGTTGTTGTTGTTATTTAGGGTTGATGTTGTTGTTGTTGTTGATATTGTTGTTGTTGTTAGTTTTCTTGTTGTTAATTAGGGTTGTTGTTAATTTGGTTCCAGAGATTGATCCTTGCTCGAGGGTTGTTGTTTTCCTACCGATTTTCTACTGTGAAGAATCGAAGGGAGCTTGCTAGCTAAAGAGATTTGGCGTGTTGCCGGGGTATCCACTCGATAATCGATCGTTCAAGTCACAAGGAGCAAAATCAATCACTTCATCACCTTTTGCTGGAGCTAAGGAGCTGGTATAATCTCCTTTACCCTCTGTTTTGTTGCATTTCATTCCATAGAGATTGGTCCATTATTGGGGTTTTCGCTTTTTATGCTTTATGTGCTTGTACTTTGGGCATTTTATGTTGTACCTTTGCTTCCGCTGCTTGCCCTGAGAACCCCAACAGTGGTATCAGAGCCACCTCTATGATTGTTATGCACTTGGTGGCTTTGAAAACCCGAAATCAAAATTGTTTGTTTTCTGTCGAACAGGGTTAGCGGCGCTAACTAATTTTAGATAGCGGCGCTATCGTCGCTGGTCAGTTTTTGTTCAAATTTAAAAACAGTTTTTGGTCTCGGGTTTTTAGCCATGTTTTGAGCTTCTGGAAATTTTAATCTTGTTATTTTGATGTTTAAATTCCAGTAGCATGTATGTATGTTTGGTTGTATGTGAAGATGTTAGTTGGTAACCTTGCCTAGACCCTTTGGTTGTTTTGTGTGTTTGGATGCAAATTTGGTTGTATTATTATTCTTATGATAAATTTGTAATAATAATGTGGCTTGCATGCCATTTCATTCATCCATGTAATTGTAATAGATAGATAGGTATCTTATGGCTTGTATGCCATTTTATTCTATTGTATGTATTTTTATGATGGATGAAGAACACACAAGACGGGTCAAAGGAGATGGAGCTAGGAGCCCATGAAGCCCACGATGGAGTCCAATGGAGATGATGGGATTAATGGGAGCTCGCATCGAAGATTTTGTCCCTAGAATTGACCAAGTTCTTCCCGTTCGGCTCACGGGAAGAACGCATAGGTTTTTATGGCAAGGGTTACCAATTTTAATATTTTATGCGTGTGATGTGATTTTGTATGCATGGATTGTGTAGGATTCGCATGCTAGATAATTTTTCCAAAAAATTAACAAAATCAAAAGAGATTTGATAAAAATGGTTTACAACTCTCTCGCGCGCTCACATACAAGATTAACCCACCTAGTGAAAATAGGCTTTTGTCACTTGCATGTTAATCTAAAAGCAAACCGGAAACAAAAGCCCGTCTTTCCACGAAACGTAAATAATGCACCATCCGTAAGATGATACCACCCGAATCTAGTCTTATGGGTTTTGGTTGTCGAGCTTAGCACGAGCCAACTCCCATAAAACTGTGTGGAAGGTGAGTGTGGAAATTCACAATTTTGGTTGTCGAGCTTAGCACGAGCCAACTTTGGTGAATTTATCACCGTATGTCTTGACGGACTATTTGCAATTTTGGATTTGAAATCTTGGTTAGTTGTCGAGCTTAGCACGAGCTAACCAAAATTTCAAGATTCAAAATTGGTGCAAGAAGGGATCAAACATGCCAAACGACCATTGGATGTCGTAGGATCCCGCAAGGCGCTAAGGATTGCAATAGAGATTGCAATTGGCAAAATGGTTGCCGACCTAAATAATTTTATCGTGTGATCCGCGGTAACCCCGTCACATGGTGGGATGAAATACGGTTCTTAGCCTTGTTAAAGTTAATTCTTTATGGGTAAATTAATTTAACAAGATAATACATATCTATAACAAACTAATTTAAGTCTACTTTGCAATTTTAGATGGCATCAACAAGCGCAAACACCACCACCACCAACGTTTCTCTTAGAGTTTTCCTTGAAAAGGAGAAGCTCGATGGGAGCAATTTCATGGATTGGTATAGGCAACTCAAACTTGTCCTACGCTATGAAGGGAAGATGCACACCATAGAGGAACCCTTACCCGAGGCACCTCCAAGCGGTGCAACTAGGGCAATCCGAGAGGCATATGAAAAACGCCTCAAGGAGACTGAGGAGATTACATGGCTCATGCTGAGCACCATGAGTACCGATTTGCAAAAGCAAATGGACCACTTAAGTGCTCACGACTTGATCGTGCAGCTGCGGGATATGTTCCAGCAGTAAGCGAGGCAAGAGAGGTATGAATGCTTCAAGTCGGCCCTCGCTTGCAAGCTTCAAGATGGAGGGAACGTGAGTGCTCATGTTTTGCGTATGAAAGCAAACATTGAGCGGATGGAGAAGCTAGGATTTACCATCGGGAGGGAGATGGCGGTCGATTTGATCCTCCAATCCCTGCCCAGTGCATATGACCAATTCACTATGAGTTATCATATGCATAGCATGGATAAATCCTTGATGGAGTTGCATGGTATGCTCAAGACTGCCGAAGCGAGCATGACCAAGAGCAAGCCATCCTCCTCCTCCACTCCCGTTCTTGCCATCCGGGAAGGCCGCATAACCAAAAGGAAGGCCACCCCTTCCAAGAAAAGGAAGGGTAAGGGAAAGGTTGGTGCAACCAAGCCTGCCCCGGCCTCCGAGGGTAAGGGTAAGGGGAAGACTCCCCAAGCCAAGACTCCGGAGGATGCGGAGTGCTTCTTTTGTGGGGGCAAGGGCCACTACCGCCGAAGCTGCCCCAAGTACTTGGAGGGACTCAATAAGCTCAAGGCAATGAGCATATCGGGCCCGGAAACTTCAGGTACGTTCATGATAGAACTTCACCATACTTCTACTTCTAGAGGCTGGGTTTTAGATACTGGCTGTGGCACTCACATATGTAATATGGTGCAGGTGCTAAGGGCAAGTAGGAGCTTGAGCAAGATCTTCACAGGAAACCTTACTCAAGAACAGCAAAATAGTCTCTGGACCACGAGATCTCTGGCTCACGAAATCACCAACCCAAGGTATCCAAGTGAGAGAGAGATATATGTGAGTTTGTATGCTAGAGAGAGAGTTTGGCCAAGAGGTGGTAATGTTCCAGGAACAACTCTTTATAAAGACCTTAGGAATGTCACTTAAGCTTCCCAAAGCCGGCCAAGATGATTCTAGATACTCTCCCCAATTGGCTGTTAGTGGAGACCGATATGACATAAAACCCATGCAGGGTTAGCGGCGCTAACCAAGAGTTAGCGGCGCTAACCTTAACCCGCTAGCGACGCTAACGCGGCCTGACTTCGATATGACATAAAGCACATGCAGCCTTAGCGGCGCTAACCTCTAACAGTTAGCGGCGCTAACTCGTTATAGTTAGCGGCGCTAACGTGGCCTGCATTGCCAACTTCCACTTTTGCCATCTTTGGTCCCTCAACCTTATTTGCTGTCATGTTAGACCCCGGTTTGTGACCCTTATAGGCTCATACATCATCGGCAGTGCTTTAAGGCGTACATATATTATCGGGCAGATCCTAACAACTATTATATGCTTTAAAGATAACATTGTTTATTTTAAAGCTTTACCATGTCATGGCATTTATGAAGCAACTGCATACATTAATTCAACAAAGTCTATCATGAACATTGATTCTAGTTCCAAAGATGGTTTGGATAAGTATTCCTTATGGCATGGTCGTCTTGGCCACATAAACAAGACTCGCATCACCAAGCTTCAAGTGGAAGGAATCTTGGAGACATTTGACCAAGGGTCGAATGATGTATGTGATTCTTGTTTACTAGGCAAGATGACAAAGGCACCCTTCACGGGGACAAATGAGAGAGGTAAAGACCTCTTGGACATCATCCATACGGATGTATGTGGGCCTTTTAAACATGTTACAAGGAATAACTCGAGATACTTCGTAACCTTTATAGATGACTATAGTAGGTATGGATATGTCTATCTTGTCAAGCACAAGAATGAAACTTTTGAAGTGTTCAAGACATTCCAAAACGAGGTTGAGAATCAATTGGGCAAAACAATAAAGATACTCCGGTCTGATAGAGGAGGAGAGTATCTAAGTACCGAGTTTATCGATCATCTTAAGAATTGTGGAATTATTTCGCAATTAACACCTCCAAGGACTCCACAATTGAATGGAGTCGCTGAGAGGAGGAACCGGACTTTACTAGATATGGTAAGGTCCATGATGAGTCGAACTGAGGTACCTATTAGTTTCTGGGGATATGCCCTAGAAACGGCGGTAAGGATCCTTAACCTTGCACCAACCAAGAAAGTATCGAAAACACCTTATGAAATGTGGCATAATAAGAAGCCGACACTTTCATATCTATGAGTTTGGGGTTGTCAAGCTTACGTGAGACGTGAGACTGAGGACAAACTTGAACCTCGATCGGAAAGGTGTTACTTTATCGGATATCCTTCTGCCGGTGTTGGATATAATTTTTATAAACCTTCTGAGAACAAAGTTTTTGTTGCTCGAAGAGCATTCTTCTTAGAAAGAGAATTGCTATCCAAACAAAGAGGCAACAAGGAAATTGATCTTGAGGAAGTTCAAGGATCAACCGATAAAGAACTTGAGGTTGGCACTATCTCTCAACCTAGGACGGTTGAAACTGAGCAAGAAAATGCTGCAATACCTGACACTACTTCATCTCTTACTCCAAGGCGTTCCAGTAGAACTCGTTTCGAGCCAGAGAGATATGGTTTCTACATATCTGAGGGCAGCGAGTTAGTAGTGGACTCTGATGAGCCCTCTAACTATAAGGAAGCCATGGCGGGCCCTGAGTCTGCACATTGGAAAGAAGCGATGGAAAGTGAGATGCAATCCATGTCGGATAACCAAGTTTGGGAACTGGTTGATCCTACACCCGGGGTTAGACCCGTAGGGTGTAAATGGGTCTTCAAGAAGAAGACCGGCATGGACGGAACCTTGGATACTTTCAAAGCTCGACTTGTGACAAAGGGTTTCACTCAAACACCCGGTGTTGATTATGATGAAACCTTCTCCCCAGTGGCTATGTTGAAATCAATCCGGATACTTCTGGCCATTGCCGCATTTTATGACTATGAAATATGGCAAATGGATGTTAAAACCGCCTTCCTTAACGGGAAGCTTTCCGAAGAGGTGTATATGACACAACCTGATGGTTTTGAACATCCAAAATATCCGAACAAGGTCTGTAAACTTAAAAAGTCCATTTATGGACTTAAGCAAGCATCTCGCAGTTGGAATCTATGCTTTGATGAGAAAATCAAGGAATTTGGATTTTCGAAAAGCAAAGATGAACCATGTGTATATGTCAGGGCTAGTGGGAGCACTATTGTCTTCTTAGTCCTATATGTGGATGACATATTACTCATTGGAAACCATGTTCCGAGCCTTAAGAGTGTAAAAGCTTGGCTCGGGAATTGTTTCTCAATGAAGGACTTAGGCGATGCGAGCTATATTCTGGGAATCAAGATCTATAGAGATAGATCTAGAAAGCTACTTGGGCTTTCTCAAAGTGCATACATAGATAAGGTCGTGAGACGCTTTAATATGGAGGAATCCAAGAAAGGAAACCTCCCTATGGCACAAGGCTTGATGTTGAGCAAGACTCAATGTCCTACATCCGAAGAGGAGATAGAAGTGATGAGGCGAAAACCATATGCTTCGGCTGTGGGATTGATCATGTACGCCATGTTATGCACTCGTCCTGATGTGTCATGTGCTTTGAGCATGACTAGTAGATATCAGGCGAATCCCGGGGAACCTCATTGGAAAGCTGTAAAGAGCATTCTTAAGTACCTTAGGCGTACAAAAGAAATGTTCTTGGTATATGGTGGGGAAGAGGAGCTAAGAGTAAAGGGTTACTCAGACGCTAGCTTCCAAACGGATATGGATGACTGCCGATCTCAATCGGGGTTTGTATTCCTTTTAAATGGTGGTGATGTCAGCTTGAGGAGCTCCAAGCAAGACACGGTGGCTGATTCGACTACTGAGTCGGGATACATTGCGGCAAGTGAAGCTGCAAAAGAGGCCGTGTGGATGAAGAAATTCATCCAAGATCTACAAGTGGTTCCAAGCATTACTGACCCTATTGAGATATTTTGTGACTATGAGGGTGTAGTGGCTTTGGCAAAGGAACCAAGAGCTCATAAGAGGACAAGACATATTTTGCGCAAATACCATCTCATACGAGAAGTGGTTGAGAGTGGTGAAATCGTCATAAGCAGAGTAGCAACGGATAAGAACCTTGCAGATCCGTTCACGAAGCCATTATCGCAAGCAGCTCATGATTGTCACACTAGTGCTATATGTGTAAGATTTGCTAGCGATTTGGTTTGAGTTATGTATTTAGTTTGTTTGATATGTAACCTTTATTTCATATTTTGGGAACGATATAGACAGTATTGTAACTTATGCTTGTTTCGATATATAATAGAGATTATATATACGTATGATACGGTTACATTCATGAGACTCTACTGTGTTCCATCTTAGCATGTTTAATCACTTCCGGAAATATTTTATATTTCAAACTTTCCACGGTCAGTCAATCTTGTGGAAGGAAGATTGAATTAAGACCGAGATAAGCATGTGACCTTGAATTCAATGTGGTCGAATTAAGGAGCAATGTCTATCTATACTTGAAAAGAGTTTCAAGTGATTGGAAGACCCGCACCCAAGTATACTCCATGGATTATAGTCACGAGTAACTTGGGATGATAATATCTTACGTCCTTAGACCTGAGATGTATGAACTGCTATATCATATTTCTTTCTTACTTTAGTCATTTTCAAAAGCAGTTTGTAACTGGCTGTGATAAAGGAAGTGGCTAAATAAGATAAGGGGTATGGTTTAGGGTTATACAGTTGAAAAGGGATTTGTTCCTCTGATATGAGAGATATCACTGGGCCCCTCGATGATTGGAAGCTAACATCAAAATTTTGCATGGCCATGCGCAAGGAATATTGATTTAGAATCAGATATGTCCTTAACTTTTGGTCACCACCAATCAAGATCGAGAAACACAATCGTGGACGATCTGGAGATTGACACTCAATCCATGTCTCGTGTTCACATTGATATCGTGAACAAAAGGATGTTTAAGATCACTTATCAATAGGACCTTTCTTTGTGAACAGGTTTCATTCGTATAACGAAACCCATACTGACTTGTGGGCAATGATGCTTATGCTAGAGGCCGCTCATTGTCTGTGGTTTATTAGAAATGGTACATCGTGTGCAAGTGGGAGTTTGTTAGAATATGCCCACCGATGCACGTACACCGTTTGGAATCACTACCGATGATGTATGGGCCTATTGGGTCATACACCGGGGTCAAATCTGACAACAACTTAAGTAAAGGGATCAAAGATGACAAAAGAGAAAAGTTGACTTCGCAGGCCGCGTTAGCGCCGCTAACTATTAGGGGTTAGCGCCGCTAAGTCCTAGAGGTTAGCGCCGCTACGGCTGCATGGGCTTTATGTCATGTCAACTGACAAGCCGCGTTAGCGCCGCTAACTTTCATAAGTTAGCGCCGCTACGTTTGGGTTAGCGCCGCTAAGTCCAAACGGCACCTTTTTGTCAAATCACCTCACAAGTTGGCCAATGCATGTGGGTTGCGTCTAGAACTTACTTGGCCGGCTGTGGGAGACTATGAGTCGACTAAAGGCTTATAAAAGAGGACATAAACTCTCTCCTTTGGGTCTCTTGGCAATACACACATTTGAGAGAAATCTTTAGTGCTTATATAGACTTTGTGAGTTCAAGAGAGGGTTTTGGTTCCAGAGATTGATCCTTGCTCGTGGGTTGTTGTTTTCCTACCGATTTTCTACTGTGAAGAATCGAAGGGAGCTTGCTAGCTAAAGAGATTTGGCGTGTTGCCGGGGTATCCACTCGATAGTCGATCGTTCAAGTCACAAGGAGCAAAATCAATCACTTCATCACCTTTTGCTGGAGCTAAGGAGCTGGTATAATCTCCTTTACCCTCTGTTTTGTTGCATTTCATTCCATAGAGATTGGTCCATTATTGGGGTTTTCGCTTTTTATGCTTTATGTGCTTGTACTTTGGGCATTTTATGTTGTACCTTTGCTTCCGCTGCGTGCCCTGAGAACCCCAACAGTTATTTAGGGTTGATGTTGTTGTTGTTGGTTTTCTTGTTGTTAATTAGGGTTGTTGTTATTGTTGTTGTTGTTGGTTTTGTTGTTGTTATTTAGGGTTGTTGTTGTTATTTATGGTGGTTGTTGTTGTTGTTATTTAGAGTTGTTGTTGTTGTTGTTGGTATTTAGGGTTGTTGTTGTTGTTTAGGGTTGTTGATGTTGGTTTTGTTGTTTTTATTTAGGGTTGTTGTTGTTTTTTATGTTGTTGTTGTTATTTAGGGTTGTTGTTGTTGTTGTTGCTGCTGTTGTTGTTGTTGTTGTTGTAGTTCTTGTTGTTATTTAGGGTTGTTGTTGTTGTTGTTGCTGTTGTTTAGGGTTGTTGTTGTTGTTGTTTTTGTTGCTCTTGTTGTTATTTAGGGTTGTTGTTGTAGCTTTTGTTGTTGTTTAGGGTTGTTGTTGTTGTTGTTGTTGATATTGTTGTTGTTGTTGGTGTTCTTGTTGTTAATTAGGGTTATTGTTATTGTTGTTGTGGTTGTTGGATTTGTTGTTGTTATTTAGGGTTGTTGTTGTTATTTAGGGTGGTTGTTGTTGTTGTTATTGTTTTTGTTATTTAGGGTTGTTGTTGTTGTTGTTGGTATTTATGGTTGTTGTTGTTGTTTAGGGTTGTTGATGTTGGTTTTGTTGTTGTTGTTATTTAGGGTTGTTGTTGTTGTTGTTGTTGTTGTTGTTATTTAGGGTTGTTGTTATTGTTGTTGTTGTTGTTGTAGTTCTTGTGGTTATTTAGGGTTGTTGTTGTTGTTGTTGTTATTTTGTTGTTGTTGTTGTTGTTGTTGTTGTTGTTGCTCTTGTTGTTATTTAGGGTTGTTGTTGTTGCTTTTGTAGTTGTGTAGGGTTGTTGTTGTTGTTGTTGTTGTTATTTAGGGTTGTTATTGTTGTTGTTGTTGTTGTTCTTGGTTTTGTTGGTTTTCTTGTTGTTAATTAGGGTTGTTGTTATTGTTGGTTTTGTTGTTGTTGTTTAGGGTTGTTGTTGTTATTTAGGGTGGTTGTTGTTGTTGTTATTTAGGGTTGTTGTTGTTGTTGTTGGTATTTAGGGTTGTTGTTGTTGTTTAGGGTTGTTGATGTTGGTTTTGTTGTTATTGTTATTTAGGGTTGTTGATGTTGTTTATGTTGTTGTTGTTGTTATTTAGGGTTGTTGTTGTTATTTAGGGTTGTTGTTGTTATTTACGGTTGTTGTTGTTGTTGTTGTTGTTGTTGTTGTTGTAGTTCTTGTTGTTACTTAGGGTTGTTGTTGTTGTTGTTGCTGTTGTTTAGGGTTGTTGTTGTTGTTGTTTTTGTTGCTCTTGTTGTTATTTAGGGTTGTTGTTGTAGCTTTTGTTGTTGTTTAGGGTTGTTGTTGTTGTTGATATTGTTGTTGTTGTTGGTGTTCTTGTTGTTAGTTAGGGTTGTTGTTATTGTTGTTGTTGTTGTTGGATTTGTTGTTGTTATTTAGGGTGGTTGTTGTTGTTGTTATTGTTTTTGTTATTTAGGGTTGTTGTTGTTGTTGTTGGTATTTAGGGTTGTTGTTGTTGTTTAGGGTTGTTGATGTTGGTTTTGTTGTTGTTGTTATTTAGGGTTGTTGTTGTTGTTGTTGTTGTTATTTAGGGTTGTTGTTATTTTTGTTGTTGTTGTTGTAGTTCTTGTGGTTATTTAGGGTTGTTGTTGTTATTTTGTTGTTGTTGTTGTTGTTGTTGTTGTTGCTCTTGTTGTTATTTAGGGTTGTTGTTGTTGCTTTTGTAGTTGTGTAGGGTTGTTGTTGTTGTTGTTGTTGTTATTTAGGGTTGTTATTGTTGTTGTTGTTGTTGTTGTTGGTTTTGTTGGTGTTGTTAATTAGGGTGGTTGTTGTTGTTGTTTTTATTTAGGGTTGTTGTTGTTATTTAGGGGTTGTTGTTTTTGTTATTGTTGTTATTTAGGGTGGTTGATGTTGTTGATGTTGTTGTTAATTAGGGTTGTTGTTGTTGTTGTTGTTGTTATTTAGGGTTGTTGTTGCTGTTATTGTTGTTTAGGGTTGTTGTTGTTGTTGTTGTTCTTGTTGTTAATTAGGGTTGTTGTTGTTGTTGATGTTGTTGTTATTGTTTTTGGGGTTGTTTAGGGTTGTTGTTGTTGTTGTTGTTATTGTTGTTCTTGTTGTTAATTAGAGTTGTTGTTGTTTTTGGTGTTGTTGTTATTTAGAGTTGTTGTTGTTATTTAGGGTGGTTGTTGTTGTGGTTGTTTTTATTTAGGGTTGTTGTTGTTGTTGTTTTTATTTAGGGTTGTTGTTGTTGTTATTGTTGTTTAGGGTTGTTGTTGTTGTTGTTGTTGGTTTTGTTGTTGTTGTTGTTGTTTTTGTTGTTGTTATTTACGAATATTGTTGTTGTTGTTGTTATTTAGGATTGTTGTTGTTGTTATTTAGGGTTGATGTTGTTGTTGTTGTTGATATTGTTGTTGTTGTTAGTTTTCTTGTTGTTAATTAGGGTTGTTGTTATTGTTGTTGTTATTTAGGGTTGATGTTGTTGTTGTTGTTGATATTGTTGTTGTTGTTGGTTTTCTTGTTGTTAATTAGGGTGGTTGTTATTGTTGTTGTTGTTGGTTTTGTTGTTGTTATTTAGGGTTGTTGTTGTTATTTATGGTGGTTGTTGTTGTTGTTATTTAGAGTTTTTGTTGTTGTTGTCGGTATTTAGGGTTGTTGTTGTTGTTTAGGGTTGTTGATGTTGGTTTTGTTGTTGTTATTTAGGGTTGTTGTTGTTTTTTATGTTGTTGTTGTTATTTAGGGTTGTTGTTGTTGTTGTTGCTGTTGTTGTTGTTGTTGTAGTTGTAGTTCTTGTTGTTATTTAGGGTTGTTGTTGTTGTTGTTGTTGTTGTTGTTGTTGTTGTTCTTGTTGTTATTTAGGGTTGTTGTTGTTGTTGTTGTTGTTTAGGGTTGTTGTTGTTGTTGTTTTTGTCGCTCTTGTTGTTATTTAGGGTTGTTGTTGTAGCTTTTGTTGTTGTTTAGGGTTGTTGTTGTTGTTGTTGTTGATATTGTTGTTGTTGTTGGTGTTCTTGTTGTTAATTAGGGTTGTTGTTATTGTTGTTGTTGTTGTTGGATTTGTTGTTGTTATTTAGGGTTGTTTTTGTTATTTAGGGTGGTTGTTGTTGTTGTTATTGTTTTTGTTATTTAGGGTTGTTGTTGTTGTTGTTGGTATTTAGGGTTGTTGTTGTTGTTTAGGGTTGTTGATGTTGGTTTTGTTGTTGTTGTTATTTAGGGTTGTTGTTGTTGTTATTTAGGGTTGTTGTTATTGTTGTTGTTGTTGTTGTAGTTCTTGTGGTTATTTAGGGTTGTTGTTGTTGTTGTTGTTATTTTGTTGTTGTTATTTAGGGTTGTTGCTCTTGTTGTTATTTAGGGTTTTTGTTGTTGCTTTTGTAGTTGTGTAGGGTTGTTGTTGTTGTTGTTGTTGTTGTTATTTAGGGTTGTTATTGTTGTTGTTGTTGTTGTTGTTGGTTTTGTTGGTGTAGTTAATTAGGGTGGTTGTTTTTGTTGTTTTTATTTAGGGTTGTTGTTGTTATTTAGGGGTTGTTGTTTTTGTTATTGTTGTTATTTAGGGTGGTTGATGTTGTTGATGTTGTTGTTAATTAGGGTTGTTGTTGTTGTTGTTGTTGTTGTTATTTAGGGTTGTTGTTGCTGTTATTGTTGTTTAGGGTTGTTGTTGTTGTTCTTGTTCTTGTTGTTCTTGTTGTTAATTAGGGTTGTTGTTGTTGTTGATGTTTTTGTTATTGTTTTTGGTGTTGTTTAGGGTTGTTGTTGTTGTTGTTGTTATTGTTGTTCTTGTTGTTAATTAGAGTTGTTGTTGTTTTTGGTGTTGTTGTTATTTAGAGTTGTTGTTGTTATTTAGGATGGTTGTTGTTGTTGTTGTTTTTATTTAGGGTTGTTGTTGTTGTTGTTTTTATTTAGGGTTGTTGTTGTTGTTATTGTTGTTTAGGGTTGTTGTTGTTGTTGTTGTTGTTGGTTTTGTTGTTGTTGTTGTTGTTTTTGTTGTTGTTATTTAGGGTTGTTGTTGTTATTTAGGGTTGTTGTTGTTGTTGTTATTTAGGATTGTTGTTGTTGTTATTTAGGGTTGATGTTGTTGTTGTTGTTGATATTGTTGTTGTTGTTAGTTTTCTTGTTGTTAATTAGGGTTGTTGTTATTCTTGTTGTAATTTAGGGATGATGTTGTTGTTGTTGTTGATATTGTTGTTGTTGTTGGTTTTCTTGTTGTTAATTAGGGTTGTTGTTATTGTTGTTGTTGTTGGTTTTGTTGTTGTTATTTAGGGTTGTTGTTGTTATTTATGGTGGTTGTTGTTGTTGTTATTTAGAGTTTTTGTTGTTGTTGTCGGTATTTAGGGTTGTTGTTGTTGTTTAGGGTTGTTGATGTTGGTTTTGTTGTTGTTATTTAGGGTTGTTGTTGTTTTTTAAGTTGTTGTTGTTATTTAGGGTTGTTGTTGTTGTTGTTGCTGTTGTTGTTGTTGTTGTAGTTGTAGTTCTTGTTGTTATTTAGGGTTGTTGTTGTTGTTGTTGTTGTTGTTGTTGTTGTTGTTGTTGTTCTTGTTGTTATTTAGGGTTGTTGTTGTTGTTGTTGTTGTTGTTGTTTAGGGTTGTTGTTGTTGTTGTTGTTGTTGCTCTTGTTGTTATTTAGGGTTGTTGTTGTAGCTTTTGTTGTTGTTTAGGGTTGTTGTTGTTGTTGTTGTTGATATTGTTGTTGTTGTTGGTGTTCTTGTTGTTAATTAGGGTTGTTGTTATTGTTGTTGTTGTTGTTGGATTTGTTGTTGTTATTTAGGGTTGTTTTTGTTATTTAGGGTGGTTGTTGTTGTTGTTATTGTTTTTGTTATTTAGGGTTGTTGTTGTTGTTGTTGGTATTTAGGGTTGTTGTTGTTGTTTAGGGTTGTTGATGTTGGTTTTGTTGTTGTTGTTATTTAGGGTTGTTGTTGTTGTTGTTATTTAGGGTTGTTGTTATTGTTGTTGTTGTTGTTGTAGTTCTTGTGGTTATTTAGGGTTGTTGTTGTTGTTGTTATTTTGTTGTTGTTGTTGTTGTTGTTGTTGCTCTTGTTGTTATTTAGGGTTTTTGTTGTTGCTTTTGTAGTTGTGTAGGGTTGTTGTTGTTGTTGTTGTTGTTGTTATTTAGGGTTGTTATTGTTGTTGTTGTTGTTGTTGTTGTTGTTGGTTTTGTTGGTGTAGTTAATTAGGGTGGTTGTTTTTGTTGTTTTTATTTAGGGTTGTTGTTGTTATTTAGGGGTTGTTGTTTTTGTTATTGTTGTTATTTAGGGTGGTTGATGTTGTTGATGTTGTTGTTAATTAGGGTTGTTGTTGTTGTTATTTAGGGTTGTTGTTGCTGTTATTGTTGTTTAGGGTTGTTGTTGTTGTTCTTGTTCTTGTTGTTCTTGTTGTTAATTAGGGTTGTTGTTGTTGTTGATGTTTTTGTTATTGTTTTTGTTGTTGTTTAGGGTTGTTGTTGTTGTTGTTGTTATTGTTGTTCTTGTTGTTAATTAGAGTTGTTGTTGTTTTTGGTGTTGTTGTTATTTAGAGTTGTTGTTGTTATTTAGGATGGTTGTTGTTGTTGTTGTTTTTATTTAGGGTTGTTGTTGTTGTTGTTTTTATTTAGGGTTGTTGTTGTTGTTATTGTTGTTTAGGGTTGTTGTTGTTGTTGTTGTTGTTGGTTTTGTTGTTGTTGTTGTTGTTTTTGTTGTTGTTATTTAGGGTTGTTGTTGTTATTTAGGGTTATTGTTGTTGTTGTTATTTAGGATTGTTGTTGTTGTTATTTAGGGTTGATGTTGTTGTTGTTGTTGATATTGTTGTTGTTGTTAGTTTTCTTGTTGTTAATTAGGGTTGTTGTTATTGTTGTTGTTGTTGATATTGTTGTTGTTGTTAGTTTTCTTGTTGTTAATTAGCGTTGTTGTTATTGTTGTTGTTGTTGGTTTTGTTGTTGTTATTTAGGGTTGTTGTTGTTATTTATGGTGGTTGTTGTTGTTGTTATTTAGAGTTGTTGTTGTTGTTGTTGGTATTTAGGGTTGTTGTTGTTGTTTAGGGTTGTTGATGTTGGTTTTGTTGTTGTTATTTAGGGTTGTTGTTGTTTTTTATGTTGTTGTTGTTATTTAGGGTTGTTGTTGTTGTTGTTGTTGTTGTTGTTGTTGTTGTTGTTGTAGTTCTTGTTGTTATTTAGGGTTGTTGTTGTTGTTGTTGCTGTTGTTTAGGGTTGTTGTTGTTGTTGTTTTTGTTGCTCTTGTTGTTATTTAGGGTTGTTGTTGTAGCTTTTGTTGTTGTTTAGGGTTGTTGTTGTTGTTGTTGTTGATATTGTTGTTGTTGTTGGTGTTCTTGTTGTTAATTAGGGTTATTGTTATTGTTGTTGTTGTTGTTGGATTTGTTGTTGTTATTTAGGGTTTAGGGTTGTTGGTTATTTTGGGTTGTTGTTGTTGGATTTGTTGTTGTTATTTAGGGTTGTTGTTGTTATTTAGGGTGGTTGTTGTTGTTGTTATTGTTTTTGTTATTTAGGGTTGTTGTTGTTGTTGTTGGTATTTAGGGTTGTTGTTGTTGTTTAGGGTTGTTGATGTTGGTTTTGTTGTTGTTGTTATTTAGGCTTGTTGATGTTGATGTTGTTGTTGTTGTTGTTGTTATTTAGGGTTGTTGTTATTTTTGTTGTTGTTGTTGTAGTTCTTGTGGTTATTTAGGGTTGTTGTTGTTATTTTGTTATTTTGTTATTTTGTTGTTGTTATTTTGTTGTTGTTATTTTGTTGTTGTTGTTGTTGTTATTTAGGGTGGTTGTTGTTGTTGTTATTTAGGGTTGTTGTTGTTGTTGGTATTTAGGGTTGTTGTTGTTGTTTAGGGTTGTTGATGTTGGTTTTGTTGTTGTTGTTATTTAGGGTTGTTGATGTTGTTTATGTTGTTGTTGTTGTTATTTAGGGTTGTTGTTGTTATTTAGGGTTGTTGTTGTTGTTGTTGTTGTTGTTGTTGTAGTTCTTGTTGTTATTTAGGGTTGTTGTTGTTGTTGTTGGTATTTAGGGTTGTTGTTGTTGTTTAGGGTTGTTGATGTTGGTTTTGTTGTTGTTGTTATTTAGGGTTGTTGTTGTTGTTGTTATTTAGGGTAGTTGTTATTGTTGTTGTTGTTGTTGTAGTTCTTGTGGTTATTTAGGGTTGTTGTTGTTGTTGTTATTTTGTTGTTGTTGTTGTTGTTGTTGTTGCTCTTGTTGTTATTTAGGGTTTTTGTTGTTGCTTTTGTAGTTGTGTAGGGTTGTTGTTGTTGTTGTTGTTGTTGTTATTTAGGGTTGTTATTGTTGTTGTTGTTGTTGTTGTTGGTTTTGTTGGTGTAGTTAATTAGGGTGGTTGTTTTTGTTGTTTTTATTTAGGGTTGTTGTTGTTATTTAGGGGTTGTTGTTTTTGTTATTGTTGTTATTTAGGGTGGTTGATGTTGTTGATGTTGTTGTTAATTAGGGTTGTTGTTGTTGTTGTTGTTGTTGTTATTTAGGGTTGTTGTTGCTGTTATTGTTGTTTAGGGTTGTTGTTGTTGTTCTTGTTCTTGTTGTTCTTGTTGTTAATTAGGGTTGTTGTTGTTGTTGATGTTTTTGTTATTGTTTTTGTTGTTGTTTAGGGTTGTTGTTGTTGTTGTTGTTATTGTTGTTCTTGTTGTTAATTAGAGTTGTTGTTGTTTTTGGTGTTGTTGTTATTTAGAGTTGTTGTTGTTATTTAGGATGGTTGTTGTTGTTGTTGTTTTTATTTAGGGTTGTTGTTGTTGTTGTTTTTATTTAGGGTTGTTGTTGTTGTTATTGTTGTTTAGGGTTGTTGTTGTTGTTGTTGTTGTTGGTTTTGTTGTTGTTGTTGTTGTTTTTGTTGTTGTTATTTAGGGTTGTTGTTGTTATTTAGGGTTATTGTTGTTGTTGTTATTTAGGATTGTTGTTGTTGTTATTTAGGGTTGATGTTGTTGTTGTTGTTGATATTGTTGTTGTTGTTAGTTTTCTTGTTGTTAATTAGGGTTGTTGTTATTCTTGTTGTAATTTAGGGATGATGTTGTTGTTGTTGTTGATATTGTTGTTGTTGTTGGTTTTCTTGTTGTTAATTAGGGTTGTTGTTATTGTTGTTGTTGTTGGTTTTGTTGTTGGTTTTGTTGTTGTTATTTAGGGTTGTTGTTGTTATTTATGGTGGTTGTTGTTGTTGTTATTTAGAGTTGTTGTTGTTGTTGTTGGTATTTAGGGTTGTTGTTGTTGTTTAGGGTTGTTGATGTTGGTTTTGTTGTTGTTATTTAGGGTTGTTGTTGTTTTTTATGTTGTTGTTGTTATTTAGGGTTGTTGTTGTTGTTGTTGCTGTTGTTTTGTTGTTGTTGTTGTAGTTCTTGTTGTTATTTAGGGTTGTTGTTGTTGTTGTTGCTGTTGTTTAGGGTTGTTGTTGTTGTTGTTTTTGTTGCTCTTGTTGTTATTTAGGGTTGTTGTTGTAGCTTTTGTTGTTGTTTAGGGTTGTTGTTGTTGTTGTTGTTGATATTGTTGTTGTTGTTGGTGTTCTTGTTGTTAATTAGGGTTATTGTTATTGTTGTTGTTGTTGTTGGATTTGTTGTTGTTATTTAGGGTTTAGGGTTGTTGGTTATTTTGGGTTGTTGTTGTTGGATTTGTTGTTGTTATTTAGGGTTGTTGTTGTTATTTAGGGTGGTTGTTGTTGTTGTTATTGTTGTTGTTATTTAGGGTTGTTGTTGTTGTTGTTGGTATTTAGGGTTGTTGTTGTTGTTTAGGGTTGTTGATGTTGGTTTTGTTGTTGTTGTTATTTAGGGTTTGTTGTTGTTGTTGTTGTTGTTATTTAGGGTTGTTGTTATTTTTGTTGTTGTTGTTGTAGTTCTTGTGGTTATTTAGGGTTGTTGTTGTTATTTTGTTATTTTGTTATTTTGTTGTTGTTATTTTGTTGTTGTTATTTTGTTGTTGTTGTTGTTGTTATTTAGGGTGGTTGTTGTTGTTGTTATTTAGGGTTGTTGTAGTTGTTGGTATTTAGGGTTGTTGTTGTTGTTTAGGGTTGTTGATGTTGGTTTTGTTGTTGTTGTTATTTAGGGTTGTTGATGTTGTTTATGTTGTTGTTGTTGTTATTTAGGGTTGTTGTTGTTATTTAGGGTTGTTGTTGTTGTTGTTGTTGTTGTTGTTGTAGTTCTTGTTGTTATTTAGGGTTGTTGTTGTTGTTGTTGTTGTTGTTTAGGGTTGTTGTTGTTGTTGTTTTTGTTGCTCTTGTTGTTATTTAGGGTTGTTGTTGTAGCTTTTGTTGTTGTTTAGGGTTGTTGTTGTTGTTTTTGTTGATATTGTTGTTGTTGTTGTTGGTGTTCTTGTTGTTAATTAGGGTTGTTGTTATTGTTGTTGGTTTTGTTGTCGTTATTTAGGGTGGTTGTTGTTGTTGTTATTTAGGGTTGTTGTTGTTGTTGTTGGTATTTAGGGTTGTTGTTGTTGTTTAGGGTTGTTGATGTTGGTTTTGTTGTTATTGTTATTTAGGGTTGTTGTTGAAGCTTTTGTTGTTGTTTAGGGTTGTTGTTGTTGTTGTTGTTGATATTGTTGTTGTTGTTGGTGTTCTTGTTGTTAATTAGGGTTGTTGTTATTGTTGTTGTTGTTGTTGGATTTGTTGTTGTTATTTAGGGTGGTTGTTGTTGTTGTTATTGTTTTTGTTATTTAGGGTTGTTGTTGTTGTTGTTGTTGATATTGTTGTTGTTGTTGGTGTTCTTGTTGTTAATTAGGGTTATTGTTATTGTTGTTGTTGTTGTTGGATTTGTTGTTGTTATTTAGGGTTTAGGGTTGTTGGTTATTTTGGGTTGTTGTTGTTGGATTTGTTGTTGTTATTTAGGGTTGTTGTTGTTATTTAGGGTGGTTGTTGTTGTTGTTATTGTTTTTGTTATTTAGGGTTGTTGTTGTTGTTGTTGGTATTTAGGGTTGTTGTTGTTGTTTAGGGTTGTTGATGTTGGTTTTGTTGTTGTTGTTATTTAGGGTTTGTTGTTGTTGTTGTTGTTGTTATTTAGGGTTGTTGTTATTTTTGTTGTTGTTGTTGTAGTTCTTGTGGTTATTTAGGGTTGTTGTTGTTATTTTGTTATTTTGTTATTTTGTTGTTGTTATTTTGTTGTTGTTATTTTGTTGTTGTTGTTGTTGTTATTTAGGGTGGTTGTTGTTGTTGTTATTTAGGGTTGTTGTAGTTGTTGGTATTTAGGGTTGTTGTTGTTGTTTAGGGTTGTTGATGTTGGTTTTGTTGTTGTTGTTATTTAGGGTTGTTGATGTTGTTTATGTTGTTGTTGTTGTTATTTAGGGTTGTTGTTGTTATTTAGGGTTGTTGTTGTTGTTGTTGTTGTTGTTGTTGTAGTTCTTGTTGTTATTTAGGGTTGTTGTTGTTGTTGTTGTTGTTGTTTAGGGTTGTTGTTGTTGTTGTTTTTGTTGCTCTTGTTGTTATTTAGGGTTGTTGTTGTAGCTTTTGTTGTTGTTTAGGGTTGTTGTTGTTGTTTTTGTTGATATTGTTGTTGTTGTTGTTGGTGTTCTTGTTGTTAATTAGGGTTGTTGTTATTGTTGTTGGTTTTGTTGTCGTTATTTAGGGTGGTTGTTGTTGTTGTTATTTAGGGTTGTTGTTGTTGTTGTTGGTATTTAGGGTTGTTGTTGTTGTTTAGGGTTGTTGATGTTGGTTTTGTTGTTATTGTTATTTAGGGTTGTTGTTGTTGTTGTTGTTTAGGGTTGTTGTTGTTGTTGTTGTTGATATTGTTGTTGTTGTTGGTGTTCTTGTTGTTAATTAGGGTTGTTGTTATTGTTGTTGTTGTTGTTGGATTTGTTGTTGTTATTTAGGGTGGTTGTTGTTGTTGTTATTGTTTTTGTTATTTAGGGTTGTTGTTGTTGTTGTTGGTATTTAGGGTTGTTGTTGTTGTTTAGGGTTGTTGATGTTGGTTTTGTTGTTGTTGTTATTTAGGGTTTGTTGTTGTTGTTGTTGTTGTTATTTAGGGTTGTTGTTATTTTTGTTGTTGTTGTTGTAGTTCTTGTGGTTATTTAGGGTTGTTGTTGTTATTTTGTTATTTTGTTATTTTGTTGTTGTTATTTTGTTGTTGTTATTTTGTTGTTGTTGTTGTTGTTATTTAGGGTGGTTGTTGTTGTTGTTATTTAGGGTTGTTGTTGTTGTTGGTATTTAGGGTTGTTGTTGTTGTTTAGGGTTGTTGATGTTAGTTTTGTTGTTGTTGTTATTTAGGGTTGTTGATGTTGTTTATGTTGTTGTTGTTGTTATTTAGGGTTGTTGTTGTTATTTAGGGTTGTTGTTGTTGTTGTTGTTGTTGTTGTAGTTCTTGTTGTTATTTAGGGTTGTTGTGGTTGTTGTTGGTATTTAGGGTTGTTGTTGTTGTTTAGGGTTGTTGATGTTGGTTTTGTTGTTGTTGTTATTTAGGGTTGTTGTTGTTGTTGTTATTTAGGGTTGTTGTTATTGTTGTTGTTGTTGTTGTAGTTCTTGTGGTTATTTAGGGTTGTTGTTGTTGTTGTTATTTTGTTGTTGTTGTTGTTGTTGTTGTTGTTGTTGCTCTTGTTGTTATTTAGGGTTTTTGTTGTTGCTTTTGTAGTTGTGTAGGGTTGTTGTTGTTGTTGTTGTTGTTGTTATTTAGGGTTGTTATTGTTGTTGTTGTTGTTGTTGTTGGTTTTGTTGGTGTAGTTAATTAGGGTGGTTGTTTTTGTTGTTTTTATTTAGGGTTGTTGTTGTTATTTAGGGGTTGTTGTTTTTGTTATTGTTGTTATTTAGGGTGGTTGATGTTGTTGATGTTGTTGTTAATTAGGGTTGTTGTTGTTGTTGTTGTTGTTGTTATTTAGGGTTGTTGTTGCTGTTATTGTTGTTTAGGGTTGTTGTTGTTGTTCTTGTTCTTGTTGTTCTTGTTGTTAATTAGGGTTGTTGTTGTTGTTGATGTTTTTGTTATTGTTTTTGTTGTTGTTTAGGGTTGTTGTTGTTGTTGTTGTTATTGTTGTTCTTGTTGTTAATTAGAGTTGTTGTTGTTTTTGGTGTTGTTGTTATTTAGAGTTGTTGTTGTTATTTAGGATGGTTGTTGTTGTTGTTGTTTTTATTTAGGGTTGTTGTTGTTGTTGTTTTTATTTAGGGTTGTTGTTGTTGTTATTGTTGTTTAGGGTTGTTGTTGTTGTTGTTGTTGTTGGTTTTGTTGTTGTTGTTGTTGTTTTTGTTGTTGTTATTTAGGGTTGTTGTTGTTATTTAGGGTTGTTGTTGTTGTTGTTATTTAGGATTGTTGTTGTTGTTATTTAGGGTTGATGTTGTTGTTGTTGTTGATATTGTTGTTGTTGTTAGTTTTCTTGTTGTTAATTAGGGTTGTTGTTATTCTTGTTGTAATTTAGGGATGATGTTGTTGTTGTTGTTGATATTGTTGTTGTTGTTGGTTTTCTTGTTGTTAATTAGGGTTGTTGTTATTGTTGTTGTTGTTGGTTTTGTTGTTGTTATTTAGGGTTGTTGTTGTTATTTATGGTGGTTGTTGTTGTTGTTATTTAGAGTTGTTGTTGTTGTTGTTGGTATTTAGGGTTGTTGTTGTTGTTTAGGGTTGTTGATGTTGGTTTTGTTGTTGTTATTTAGGGTTGTTGTTGTTTTTTATGTTGTTGTTGTTATTTAGGGTTGTTGTTGTTGTTGTTGCTGTTGTTGTTGTTGTTGTTGTTGTAGTTCTTGTTGTTATTTAGGGTTGTTGTTGTTGTTGTTGCTGTTGTTTAGGGTTGTTGTTGTTGTTGTTTTTGTTGCTCTTGTTGTTATTTAGGGTTGTTGTTGTAGCTTTTGTTGTTGTTTAGGGTTGTTGTTGTTGTTGTTGTTGATATTGTTGTTGTTGTTGGTGTTCTTGTTGTTAATTAGGGTTATTGTTGTTGTTGTTGTTGTTGTTGGATTTGTTGTTGTTATTTAGGGTTTAGGGTTGTTGGTTATTTTGGGTTGTTGTTGTTGGTTTTGTTGTTGTTATTTAGGGTTGTTGTTGTTATTTAGGGTGGTTGTTGTTGTTGTTATTTAGGGTTGTTGTTGTTGTTGTTGGTATTTAGGGTTGTTGTTGTTGTTTAGGGTTGTTGATGTTGGTTTTGTTGTTGTTGTTATTTAGGGTTTGTTGTTGTTGTTGTTGTTGTTATTTAGGGTTGTTGTTATTTTTGTTGTTGTTGTTGTAGTTCTTGTGGTTATTTAGGGTTGTTGTTGTTATTTTGTTATTTTGTTATTTTGTTGTTGTTATTTTGTTGTTGTTGTTGTTGTTATTTAGGGTGGTTGTTGTTGTTGTTATTTAGGGTTGTTGTTGTTGTTGGTATTTAGGGTTGTTGTTGTTGTTTAGGGTTGTTGATGTTGGTTTTGTTGTTGTTGTTATTTAGGGTTGTTGATGTTGTTTATGTTGTTGTTGTTGTTATTTAGGGTTGTTGTTGTTATTTAGGGTTGTTGTTGTTGTTGTTGTTGTTGTTGTTGTAGTTCTTGTTGTTATTTAGGGTTGTTGTTGTTGTTGTTGCTGTTGTTTAGGGTTGTTGTTGTTGTTGTTTTTGTTGCTCTTGTTGTTATTTAGGGTTGTTGTTGTAGCTTTTGTTGTTGTTTAGGGTTGTTGTTGTTGTTTTTGTTGATATTGTTGTTGTTGTTGTTGGTGTTCTTGTTGTTAATTAGGGTTGTTGTTATTGTTGTTGGTTTTGTTGTCGTTATTTAGGGTGGTTGTTGTTGTTGTTATTTAGGGTTGTTGTTGTGGTTGTTGGTATTTAGGGTTGTTGTTGTTGTTTAGGGTTGTTGATGTTGGTTTTGTTGTTATTGTTATTTAGGGTTGTTGTTGAAGCTTTTGTTGTTGTTTAGGGTTGTTGTTGTTGTTGTTGTTGATATTGTTGTTGTTGTTGGTGTTCTTGTTGTTAATTAGGGTTGTTGTTATTGTTGTTGTTGTTGTTGGATTTGTTGTTGTTATTTAGGGTGGTTGTTGTTGTTGTTATTGTTTTTGTTATTTAGGGTTGTTGTTGTTGTTGTTGGTATTTAGGGTTGTTGTTGTTGTTTAGGGTTGTTGATGTTGGTTTTGTTGTTGTTGCTATTTAGGGTTGTTGTTGTTGTTGTTGTTGTTATTTAGGGTTGTTGTTATTTTTGTTGTTGTTGTTGTAGTTCTTGTGGTTATTTAGGGTTGTTGTTGTTATTTTGTTGTTGTTATTGTTGTTGTTGTTGCTCTTGTTGTTATTTAGGGTTGTTGTTGTTGCTTTTGTAGTTGTGTAGGGTTGTTGTTGTTGTTGTTGTTGTTATTTAGGGTTGTTATTGTTGTTGTTGTTGTTGTTGTTGTTGGTTTTGTTGGTGTTGTTAATTAGGGTGGTTGTTGTTGTTGTTTTTATTTAGGGTTGTTGTTGTTATTTAGGGGTTGTTGTTTTTGTTATTGTTGTTATTTAGGGTGGTTGATGTTGTTGATGTTGTTGTTAATTAGGGTTGTTGTTGTTGTTGTTATTTAGGGTTGTTGTTGCTGTTATTGTTGTTTTGGGTTGTTGTTTTTGTTGTTGTTCTTGTTGTTAATTAGGGTTGTTGTTGTTGTTGATGTTGTTGTTATTGTTTTTGGTGTTGTTTAGGGTTGTTGTTGTTGTTGTTGTTATTGTTGTTCTTGTTGTTAATTAGAGTTGTTGTTGTTTTTGGTGTTGTTGTTATTTAGAGTTGTTGTTGTTATTTAGGGTGGTTGTTGTAGCTTTTGTTGTTATTTAGGGTTGTTGTTGTTTAGGGTTTTTGTTGTTGTTGTTGTCGATATTGTTGTTGTTGTTGGTGTTCTTGTTGCTAATTAGGGTTGTTGTTATTGTTGTTGTTGTTGTTGGATTTGTTGTTGTTATTTAGGGTTGTTGTTGTTATTTAGGGTGGTTGTTCTTGTTGTTATTGTTTTTGTTATTTAGGGTTGTTGTTGTTGTTGTTGGTATTTAGGGTTGTTGTTGTTGTTTAGGGTTGTTGATGTTGGTTTTGTTGTTGTTGTTATTTAGGGTTGATGTTGTTGTTGTTGTTGTTATTTAGGGTTGTTGTTATTTTTGTTGTTGTTGTTGTAGTTCTTGTGGTTATTTAGGGTTGTTGTTGTTATTTTGTTGTTGTTGTTGTTGTCGTTGTTGCTCTTGTTGTTATTTAGGGTTGTTGTTGTTGCTTTTGTAGTTGTGTAGGGTTGTTGTTGTTGTTGTTGTTGTTATTTAGGGTTGTTATTGTTGTTGTTGTTGTTGTTGTTGTTGGTTTTGTTGGTGTTGTTAATTAGGGTGGTTGTTGTTGTTGTTTTTATTTACGGTTGTTGTTGTTATTTAGGGGTTGTTGTTTTTGTTATTGTTGTTATTTAGGGTGGTTGATGTTGTTGATGTTGTTGTTAATTAGGGTTGTTGTTGTTGTTGTTGTTGTTATTTAGGGTTGTTGTTGCTGTTATTGTTGTTTAGGGTTGTTGTTGTTGTTCTTGTTCTTGTTGTTAATTAGGGTTGTTGTTGTTGTTGATGTTGTTGTTATTGTTTTTGGTGTTGTTTAGGGTTGTTGTTGTTGTTGTTGTTATTGTTGTTCTTGTTGTTAATTAGAGTTGTTGTTGTTTTTGGTGTTGTTGTTATTTAGAGTTGTTGTTGTTATTTAGGGTGGTTGTTGTTGTTGTTGTTTTTATTTAGGGTTGTTGTTGTTGTTGTTTTTGTTTAGGGTTGTTGTTGTTGTTGTTGGTTTTGTTGTTGTTGTTGTTGTTTTTGTTGTTGTTATTTAGGGTTGTTGTTGTTATTTAGGGTTATTGTTGTTGTTGTTGTTATTTAGGATTGTTGTTGTTGTTATTTAGGGTTGATGTTGTTGTTGTTGTTGATATTGTTGTTGTTGTTAGTTTTCTTGTTGTTAATTAGGGTTGTTGTTATTGTTGTTGTTATTTAGGGTTGATGTTGTTGTTGTTGTTGATATTGTTGTTGTTGTTGGTTTTCTTGTTGTTAATTAGGGTTGTTGTTATTGTTGTTGTTGTTGGTTTTCTTGTTGTTATTTAGGGTTGTTGTTGTTATTTATGGTGGTTGTTGTTGTTGTTATTTAGAGTTGTTGTTGTTGTTGTTGGTATTTAGGGTTGTTGTTGTTGTTTAGGGTTGTTGATGTTGGTTTTGTTGTTGTTATTTAGGGTTGTTGTTGTTTTTTATGTTGTTGTTGTTATTTAGGATTGTTGTTGTTGTTGTTGCTGCTGTTGTTGTTGTTGTAGTTTTTGTTGTTATTTAGGGTTGTTGTTGTTGTTGTTGCTGTTGTTTAGGGTTGTTGTTGTTGTTGTTTTTGTTGCTCTTGTTGTTATTTAGGGTTGTTGTTGTAGCTTTTGTTGTTGTTTAGGGTTGTTGTTGTTGTTGTTGTTGATATTGTTGTTGTTGTTGGTGTTCTTGTTGTTAATTATGGTTGTTGTTATTGTTGTGGTGGTTGTTGGATTTGTTGTTGTTATTTAGGGTTGTTGTTGTTATTTAGGGTGGTTGTTGTTGTTGTTATTGTTTTTGTTATTTAGGGTTGTTGTTGTTGTTGTTGGTATTTATGGTTGTTGTTGTTGTTTAGGGTTGTTGATGTTGATTTTGTTGTTGTTGTTATTTAGGGTTGTTGTTGTTGTTGTTGTTGTTGTTATTTAGGGTTGTTGTTATTGTTGTTGTTGTTGTAGTTATTGTTGTTATTTAGGGTTGTTGTTATTGTTGTTGTTGTTGTTATTTAGGGTTGTTGTTGCTGTTATTGTTGTTTAGGGTTGTTGTTGTTGTTGTTGTTCTTGTTGTTAATTAGGGTTGTTGTTGTTGTTGATGTTGTTGTTATTGTTTTTGGTGTTGTTTAGGGTTGTTGTTGTTGTTGTTGTTATTGTTGTTCTTGTTGTTAATTAGAGTTGTTGTTGTTTTTGGTGTTGTTGTTATTTAGAGTTGTTGTTGTTATTTAGGGTGGTTGTTGTTGTTGTTGTTTTTATTTAGGGTTGTTGTTGTTGTTGTTTTTGTTTAGGGTTGTTGTTGTTGTTGTTGGTTTTGTTGTTGTTGTTGTTGTTTTTGTTGTTGTTATTTAGGGTTGTTGTTGTTATTTAGGGTTATTGTTGTTGTTGTTGCTATTTAGGATTGTTGTTGTTGTTATTTAGGGTTGATGTTGTTGTTGTTGTTGATATTGTTGTTGTTGTTAGTTTTCTTGTTGTTAATTAGGGTTGTTGTTATTGTTGTTGTTATTTAGGGTTGATGTTGTTGTTGTTGTTGATATTATTGTTGTTGTTGGTTTTCTTGTTGTTAATTAGGGTTGTTGTTATTGTTGTTGTTGTTGGTTTTCTTGTTGTTATTTAGGGTTGTTGTTGTTATTTATGGTGGTTGTTGTTGTTGTTATTTAGAGTTGTTGTTGTTGTTGTTGGTATTTAGGGTTGTTGTTGTTGTTTAGGGTTGTTGATGTTGGTTTTGTTGTTGTTATTTAGGGTTGTTGTTGTTTTTTATGTTGTTGTTGTTATTTAGGATTGTTGTTGTTGTTGTTGCTGCTGTTGTTGTTGTTGTAGTTCTTGTTGTTATTTAGGGTTGTTGTTGTTGTTGTTGCTGTTGTTTAGGGTTGTTGTTGTTGTTGTTTTTGTTGCTCTTGTTGTTATTTAGGGTTGTTGTTGTAGCTTTTGTTGTTGTTTAGGGTTGTTGTTGTTGTTGTTGTTGATATTGTTGTTGTTGTTGGTGTTCTTGTTGTTAATTATGGTTGTTGTTATTGTTGTGGTGGTTGTTGGATTTGTTGTTGTTATTTAGGGTTGTTGTTGTTATTTAGGGTGGTTGTTGTTGTTGTTATTGTTTTTGTTATTTAGGGTTGTTGTTGTTGTTGTTGGTATTTATGGTTGTTGTTGTTGTTTAGGGTTGTTGATGTTGATTTTGTTGTTGTTGTTATTTAGGGTTGTTGTTGTTGTTGTTGTTGTTATTTAGGGTGGTTGTTGTTGTTGTTATTTAGGGTGGTTGTTGTTGTTGTTATTTAGGGTTGTTGTTGTTGTTGTTGTTGGTATTTAGGGTTGTTGTTGTTGTTTAGGGTTGTTGATGTTGGTTTTGTTGTTATTGTTATTTAGGGTTGTTGTTGAAGCTTTTGTTGTTGTTTAGGGTTGTTGTTGTTGTTGTTGTTGATATTGTTGTTGTTGTTGGTGTTCTTGTTGTTAATTAGGGTTGTTGTTATTGTTGTTGTTGTTGTTGGATTTGTTGTTGTTATTTAGGGTGGTTGTTGTTGTTGTTATTGTTTTTGTTATTTAGGGTTGTTGTTGTTGTTGTTGGTATTTAGGGTTGTTGTTGTTGTTTAGGGTTGTTGATGTTGGTTTTGTTGTTGTTGCTATTTAGGGTTGTTGTTGTTGTTGTTGTTGTTATTCAGGGTTGTTGTTATTTTTGTTGTTGTTGTTGTAGTTCTTGTGGTTATTTAGGGTTGTTGTTGTTATTTTGTTGTTGTTATTGTTGTTGTTGTTGCTCTTGTTGTTATTTAGGGTTGTTGTTGTTGCTTTTGTAGTTGTGTAGGGTTGTTGTTGTTGTTGTTGTTGTTATTGTTGTTGTTGTTGTTGTTGTTGTTGGTTTTGTTGGTGTTGTTAATTAGGGTGGTTGTTGTTGTTGTTTTTATTTAGGGTTGTTGTTGTTATTTAGGGGTTGTTGTTTTTGTTATTGTTGTTATTTAGGGTGGTTGATGTTGTTGATGTTGTTGTTAATTAGGGTTGTTGTTGTTGTTGTTATTTAGGGTTGTTGTTGTTGTTATTGTTGTTTTGGGTTGTTGTTTTTGTTGTTGTTCTTGTTGTTAATTAGGGTTGTTGTTGTTGTTGATGTTGTTGTTATTGTTTTTGGTGTTGTTTAGGGTTGTTGTTGTTGTTGTTGTTATTGTTGTTCTTGTTGTTAATTAGAGTTGTTGTTGTTTTTGGTGTTGTTGTTATTTAGAGTTGTTGTTGTTATTTAGGGTGGTTGTTGTAGCTTTTGTTGTTATTTAGGGTTGTTGTTGTTTAGGGTTTTTGTTGTTGTTGTTGTTGATATTGTTGTTGTTGTTGGTGTTCTTGTTGCTAATTAGGGTTGTTGTTATTGTTGTTGTTGTTGTTGGATTTGTTGTTGTTATTTAGGGTTGTTGTTGTTATTTAGGGTGGTTGTTCTTGTTGTTATTGTTTTTGTTATTTAGGGTTGTTGTTGTTTTGTTGGTATTTAGGGTTGTTGTTGTTGTTTAGGGTTGTTGATGTTGGTTTTGTTGTTGTTGTTATTTAGGGTTGTTGTTGTTGTTGTTGTTGTTATTTAGGGTTGTTGTTATTTTTGTTGTTGTTGTTGTAGTTCTTGTGGTTATTTAGGGTTGTTGTTGTTATTTTGTTGTTGTTGTTGTTGTCGTTGTTGCTCTTGTTGTTATTTAGGGTTGTTGTTGTTGCTTTTGTAGTTGTGTAGGGTTGTTGTTGTTGTTGTTGTTGTTATTTAGGGTTGTTATTGTTGTTGTTGTTGTTGTTGTTGTTGGTTTTGTTGGTGTTGTTAATTAGGGTGGTTGTTGTTGTTGTTTTTATTTACGGTTGTTGTTGTTATTTAGGGGTTGTTGTTTTTGTTATTGTTGTTATTTAGGGTGGTTGATGTTGTTGATGTTGTTGTTAATTAGGGTTGTTGTTGTTGTTGTTGTTATTTAGGGTTGTTGTTGCTGTTATTGTTGTTTAGGGTTGTTGTTGTTCTTGTTGTTCTTGTTGTTAATTAGGGTTGTTGTTGTTGTTGATGTTGTTGTTATTGTTTTTGGTGTTGTTTAGGGTTGTTGTTGTTGTTGTTGTTATTGTTGTTCTTGTTGTTAATTAGAGTTGTTGTTGTTTTTGGTGTTGTTGTTATTTAGAGTTGTTGTTGTTATTTAGGGTGGTTGTTGTTGTTGTTGTTTTTATTTAGGGTTGTTGTTGTTGTTGTTTTTGTTTAGGGTTGTTGTTGTTGTTGTTGGTTTTGTTGTTGTTGTTGTTGTTTTTGTTGTTGTTATTTAGGGTTGTTGTTGTTATTTAGGGTTATTGTTGTTGTTGTTGCTATTTAGGATTGTTGTTGTTGTTGCTATTTAGGATTGTTGTTGTTGTTGTTTAGGGTTCATGTTGTTGTTGTTGTTGATATTGTTGTTGTTGTTAGTTTTCTTGTTGTTAATTAGGGTTGTTGTTATTGTTGTTGTTATTTAGGGTTGATGTTGTTGTTGTTGTTGATATTGTTGTTGTTGTTGGTTTTCTTGTTGTTAATTAGGGTTGTTGTTATTGTTGTTGTTGTTGGTTTTCTTGTTGTTATTTAGGGTTGTTGTTGTTATTTATGGTGGTTGTTGTTGTTGTTATTTAGAGTTGTTGTTGTTGTTGGTATTTAGGGTTGTTGTTGTTGTTTAGGGTTGTTGTTGTTTGTTTTGTTGTTGGTTTTTGGTGTTGTTGTTATTTAGAGTTGTTGTTGTTATTTAGGGTGGTTGTTGTTGTTGTTGTTTTTATTTAGGGTTGTTGTTGTTGTTGTTTTTGTTTAGGGTTGTTGTTGTTGTTGTTGGTTTTGTTGTTGTTGTTGCTGTTTTTGTTGTTGTTATTTAGGGTTGTTGTTGTTATTTAGGGTTATTGTTGTTGTTGTTGCTATTTAGGATTGTTGTTGTTGTTATTTAGGGTTGATGTTGTTGTTGTTGTTGATATTGTTGTTGTTGTTAGTTTTCTTGTTGTTAATTAGGGTTGTTGTTATTGTTGTTGTTATTTAGGGTTGATGTTGTTGTTGTTGTTGATATTGTTGTTGTTGTTGGTTTTCTTGTTGTTAATTAGGGTTGTTGTTATTGTTGTTGTTGTTGGTTTTCTTGTTGTTATTTAGGGTTGTTGTTGTTATTTATGGTGGTTGTTGTTGTTGTTATTTAGAGTTGTTGTTGTTGTTGTTGGTATTTAGGGTTGTTGTTGTTGTTTAGGGTTGTTGATGTTGGTTTTGTTGTTGTTATTTAGGGTTGTTGTTGTTTTTTATGTTGTTGTTGTTATTTAGGATTGTTGTTGTTGTTGTTGCTGCTGTTGTTGTTGTTGTAGTTCTTGTTGTTATTTAGGGTTGTTGTTGTTGTTGTTGCTGTTGTTTAGGGTTGTTGTTGTTGTTGTTTTTGTTGCTCTTGTTGTTATTTAGGGTTGTTGTTGTAGCTTTTGTTGTTGTTTAGGGTTGTTGTTGTTGTTGTTGTTGATATTGTTGTTGTTGTTGGTGTTCTTGTTGTTAATTATGGTTGTTGTTATTGTTGTGGTGGTTGTTGGATTTGTTGTTGTTATTTAGGGTTGTTGTTGTTATTTAGGGTGGTTGTTGTTGTTGTTATTGTTTTTGTTATTTAGGGTTGTTGTTGTTGTTGTTGGTATTTATGGTTGTTGTTGTTGTTTAGGGTTGTTGATGTTGATTTTGTTGTTGTTGTTATTTAGGGTTGTTGTTGTTGTTGTTGTTGTTATTTAGGGTTGTTGTTATTGTTGTTGTTGTTGTAGTAGTTCTTGTTGTTATTTAGGGTTGTTGTTGTTGTTGTTGTTATTTTGTTGTTGTTGTTGTTGTTGTTGTTGCTCTTGTTGTTATTTAGGGTTGTTGTTGTTGCTTTTGTAGTTGTGTAGGGTTGTTGTTGTTGTTGTTGTTGTTATTTAGGGTTGTTGTTGTTGTTGTTGTTGTTGTTGTTGGTTTTGTTGGTTTTCTTGTTGTTAATTAGGGTTGTTGTTATTGTTGGTTTTGTTGTTGTTATTTAGGGTGGTTGTTGTTGTTGTTATTTAGGGTTGTTGTTGTTGTTGTTGTTGGTATTTAGGGTTGTTGTTGTTGTTTAGGGTTGTTGATGTTGGTTTTGTTGTTGTTGTTATTTAGGGTTGTTGATGTTGTTTATGTTGTTGTTGTTGTTATTTAGGGTTGTTGTTGTTGTTGTTGTTGTTGTAGTTCTTGTTGTTATTTAGGGTTGTTGTTGTTGTTGTTGCTGTTGTTTAGGGTTGTTGTTGTTGTTGTTTTTGTTGCTCTTGTTGTTATTTAGGGTTGTTGTTGTAGCTTTTGTTGTTGTTTAGGGTTGTTGTTGTTGTTGTTGTTGAAATTGTTGTTGTTGTTGGTGTTCTTGTTGTTAATTAGGGTTGTTGTTATTGTTGTTGTTGTTGTTGGATTTGTGGTTGTTATTTAGGGTGGTTGTTTTTGTTGTTGTTATTGTTTTTGTTATTTAGGGTTGTTGTTGTTGTTGTTGGTATTTAGGGTTGTTGTTGTTGTTTAGGGTTGTTGATGTTGGTTTTGTTGTTGTTGTTATTTAGGGTTGTTGTTGTTGTTGTTGTTGTTGTTGTTATTTAGGGTTGTTGTTATTTTTGTTGTTGTTGTTGTAGTTCTTGTGGTTATTTAGGGTTGTTGTTGTTATTTTGTTGTTGTTGTTGTTGTTGTTGTTGCTCTTGTTGTTATTTAGGGTTGTTGTTGTTGCTTTTGTAGTTGTGTAGGGTTGTTGTTGTTGTTGTTGTTGTTATTTAGGGTTGTTATTGTTGTTGTTGTTGTTGTTGTTGGTTTTGTTGGTGTTGTTAATTAGGGTGGTTGTTGTTGTTGTTTTTATTTAGGGTTGTTGTTGTTATTTAGGGGTTGTTGTTTTTGTTATTGTTGTTATTTAGGGTGGTTGATGTTGTTGATGTTGTTGTTAATTAGGGTTGTTGTTGTTGTTGTTGTTGTTATTTAGGGTTGTTGTTGATGTTATTGTTGTTTAGGGTTGTTGTTGTTGTTGTTGTTCTTGTTGTTAATTAGGGTTGTTGTTGTTGTTGCTGCTGTTGTTGTTGTTGTAGTTCTTGTTGTTATTTAGGGTTGTTGTTGTTGTTGTTGCTGTTGTTTAGGGTTGTTGTTGTTGTTGTTTTTGTTGCTCTTGTTGTTATTTAGGGTTGTTGTTGTAGCTTTTGTTGTTGTTTAGGGTTGTTGTTGTTGTTGTTGTTGATATTGTTGTTGTTGTTGGTGTTCTTGTTGTTAATTAGCGTTGTTGTTATTGTTGGGGTGGTTGTTGGATTTGTTGTTGTTATTTAGGGTTGTTGTTGTTATTTAGGGTGGTTGTTGTTGTTGTTATTGTTTTTGTTATTTAGGGTTGTTGTTGTTGTTGTTGGTATTTATGGTTGTTGTTGTTGTTTAGGGTTGTTGATGTTGGTTTTGTTGTTGTTGTTATTTAGGGTTGTTGTTGTTGTTGTTGTTGTTATTTAGGGTTGTTGTTATTGTTGTTGTTGTTGTTGTAGTTCTTGTGGTTATTTAGGGTTGTTGTTGTTGTTGTTATTTTGTTGTTGTTGTTGTTGTTGTTGTTGCTCTTGTTGTTATTTAGGGTTGTTGTTGTTGTTGTTGCTGTTGTTTAGGGTTGTTGTTGTTGTTGTTTTTGTTGCTCTTGTTGTTATTTAGGGTTGTTGTTGTAGCTTTTGTTGTTGTTTAGGATTGTTGTTGTTGTTGTTGTTGATATTGTTGTTGTTGTTGGTGTTCTTGTTGTTAATTATGGTTGTTGTTATTGTTGTGGTGGTTGTTGGATTTGTTGTTGTTATTTAGGGTTGTTGTTGTTATTTAGGGTGGTTGTTGTTGTTGTTATTGTTTTTGTTATTTAGGGTTGTTGTTGTTGTTGTTGGTATTTATGGTTGTTGTTGTTGTTTAGGGTTGTTGATGTTGATTTTGTTGTTGTTGTTATTTAGGGTTGTTGTTGTTGTTGTTGTTGTTATTTAGGGTTGTTGTTATTGTTGTTGTTGTTGTAGTAGTTCTTGTGGTTATTTAGGGTTGTTGTTGTTGTTGTTGTTATTTTGTTGTTGTTGTTGTTGTTGTTGTTGCTCTTGTTGTTATTTAGGGTTGTTGTTGTTGCTTTTGTAGTTGTGTAGGGTTGTTGTTGTTGTTGTTGTTGTTATTTAGGGTTGTTATTGTTGTTGTTGTTGTTGTTGTTGGTTTTGTTGGTTTTCTTGTTGTTAATTAGGGTTGTTGTTATTGTTGGTTTTGTTGTTGTTATTTAGGGTGGTTGTTGTTGTTGTTATTTAGGGTTGTTGTTGTTGTTGTTGTTGGTATTTAGGGTTGTTGTTGTTGTTTAGGGTTGTTGATGTTGGTTTTGTTGTTGTTGTTATTTAGGGTTGTTGATGTTGTTTATGTTGTTGTTGTTGTTATTTAGGGTTGTTGTTGTTGTTGTTGTTGTTGTAGTTCTTGTTGTTATTTAGGGTTGTTGTTGTTGTTGTTGCTGTTGTTTAGGGTTGTTGTTGTTGTTGTTTTTGTTGCTCTTGTTGTTATTTAGGGTTGTTGTTGTAGCTTTTGTTGTTGTTTAGGGTTGTTGTTGTTGTTGTTGTTGATATTGTTGTTGTTGTTGGTGTTCTTGTTGTTAATTAGGGTTGTTGTTATTGTTGTTGTTGTTGTTGGATTTGTTGTTGTTATTTAGGGTGGTTGTTTTTGTTGTTGTTATTGTTTTTGTTATTTAGGGTTGTTGTTGTTGTTGTTGGTATTTAGGGTTGTTGTTGTTGTTTAGGGTTGTTGATGTTGGTTTTGTTGTTGTTGTTATTTAGGGTTGTTGTTGTTGTTGTTGTTGTTGTTGTTATTTAGGGTTGTTGTTATTTTTGTTGTTGTTGTTGTAGTTCTTGTGGTTATTTAGGGTTGTTGTTGTTATTTTGTTGTTGTTGTTGTTGTTGTTGTTGCTCTTGTTGTTATTTAGGGTTGTTGTTGTTGCTTTTGTAGTTGTGTAGGGTTGTTGTTGTTGTTGTTGTTGTTATTTAGGGTTGTTATTGTTGTTGTTGTTGTTGTTGTTGGTTTTGTTGGTGTTGTTAATTAGGGTGGTTGTTGTTGTTGTTTTTATTTAGGGTTGTTGTTGTTATTTAGGGTTGTTGTTGTTGTTATTGTTGTTATTTAGGGTGGTTGATGTTGTTGATGTTGTTGTTAATTAGGGTTGTTGTTGTTGTTGTTGTTGTTATTTAGGGTTGTTGTTGTTGTTATTGTTGTTTAGGGTTGTTGTTGTTGTTGTTGTTCTTGTTGTTAATTAGGGTTGTTGTTGTTGTTGCTGCTGTTGTTGTTGTTGTAGTTCTTGTTGTTATTTAGGGTTGTTGTTGTTGTTGTTGCTGTTGTTTAGGGTTGTTGTTGTTGTTGTTTTTGTTGCTCTTGTTGTTATTTAGGGTTGTTGTTGTAGCTTTTGTTGTTGTTTAGGGTTGTTGTTGTTGTTGTTGTTGATATTGTTGTTGTTGTTGGTGTTCTTGTTGTTAATTAGCGTTGTTGTTATTGTTGGGGTGGTTGTTGGATTTGTTGTTGTTATTTAGGGTTGTTGTTGTTATTTAGGGTGGTTGTTGTTGTTGTTATTGTTGTTGTTATTTAGGGTTGTTGTTGTTGTTGTTGGTATTTATGGTTGTTGTTGTTGTTTAGGGTTGTTGATGTTGGTTTTGTTGTTGTTGTTATTTAGGGTTGTTGTTGTTGTTGTTGTTGTTATTTAGGGTTGTTGTTGTTGTTGTTGTTGTTGTTGTAGTTCTTGTGGTTATTTAGGGTTGTTGTTGTTGTTGTTATTTTGTTGTTGTTGTTGTTGTTGTTGTTGCTCTTGTTGTTATTTAGGGTTGTTGTTGTTGCTTTTGTAGTTGTGTAGGGTTGTTGTTGTTGCTTTTGTAGTTGTGTAGGGTTGTTGTTGTTGTTGTTGTTGTTATTTAGGGTTGTTATTGTTGTTGTTGTTGTTGTTGTTGGTTTTGTTGGTGTTGTTAATTAGGGTGGTTGTTGTTGTTGTTATTTTGTTGTTGTTGTTGTTGTTGTTGTTGCTCTTGTTGTTATTTAGGGTTGTTGTTGTTGCTTTTGTAGTTGTGTAGGGTTGTTGTTGTTGCTTTTGTAGTTGTGTAGGGTTGTTGTTGTTGTTGTTGTTGTTATTTAGGGTTGTTATTGTTGTTGTTGTTGTTGTTGTTGGTTTTGTTGGTGTTGTTAATTAGGGTGGTTGTTGTTGTTGTTTTTATTTAGGGTTGTTGTTGTTATTTAGGGGTTGTTGTTTTTGTTATTGTTGTTATTTAGGGTGGTTGATGTTGTTGATGTTGTTGTTAATTAGGGTTGTTGTTGTTGTTGTTGTTGTTATTTAGGGTTGTTGTTGTTGTTATTGTTGTTTAGGGTTGTTGTTGTTGTTGTTGTTCTTGTTGTTAATTAGGGTTGTTGTTGTTGTTGCTGCTGTTGTTGTTGTTGTAGTTCTTGTTGTTATTTAGGGTTGTTGTTGTTGTTGTTGCTGTTGTTTAGGGTTGTTGTTGTTGTTGTTTTTGTTGCTCTTGTTGTTATTTAGGGTTGTTGTTGTAGCTTTTGTTGTTGTTTAGGGTTGTTGTTGTTGTTGTTGTTGATATTGTTGTTGTTGTTGGTGTTCTTGTTGTTAATTAGCGTTGTTGTTATTGTTGGGGTGGTTGTTGGATTTGTTGTTGTTATTTAGGGTTGTTGTTGTTATTTAGGGTGGTTGTTGTTGTTGTTATTGTTGTTGTTATTTAGGGTTGTTGTTGTTGTTGTTGGTATTTATGGTTGTTGTTGTTGTTTAGGGTTGTTGATGTTGGTTTTGTTGTTGTTGTTATTTAGGGTTGTTGTTGTTGTTGTTGTTGTTATTTAGGGTTGTTGTTATTGTTGTTGTTGTTGTTGTAGTTCTTGTGGTTATTTAGGGTTGTTGTTGTTGTTGTTATTTTGTTGTTGTTGTTGTTGTTGTTGTTGCTCTTGTTGTTATTTAGGGTTGTTGTTGTTGCTTTTGTAGTTGTGTAGGGTTGTTGTTGTTGTTGTTGTTGTTATTTAAGGTTGTTATTGTTGTTGTTGTTGTTGTTGTTGGTTTTGTTGGATTTCTTGTTGTTAATTAGGGTTGTTGTTATTGTTGGTTTTGTTGTTGTTATTTAGGGTTGTTGTTGTTATTTAGGGTGGTTGTTGTTGTTGTTATTTAGGGTTGTTGTTGTTGTTGTTGGTATTTAGGGTTGTTGTTGTTGTTTAGGGTTGTTGATGTTGGTTTTGTTGTTATTGTTAATTAGGGTTGTTGATGTTGTTTATGTTGTTGTTGTTGTTATTTAGGGTTGTTGTTGTTGTTGTTGTTGTTGTTGTTGTTGTTGTTGTAGTTCTTGTTGTTATTTAGGGTTGTTGTTGTTGTTGTTGCTGTTGTTTAGGGTTGTTGTTGTTGTTGTTTTTGTTGCTCTTGTTGTTATTTAGGGTTGTTGTTGTAGCTTTTGTTGTTGTTTAGGGTTGTTGTTGTTGTTGTTGTTGATATTGTTGTTGTTGTTGGTGTTCTTGTTGTTAATTAGGGTTGTTGTTATTGTTGTTGTTGTTGTTGGATTTGTTGTTGTTATTTAGGGTGGTTGTTATTGTTGTTGTTATTGTTTTTGTTATTTAGGGTTGTTGTTGTTGTTGTTGGTATTTAGGGTTGTTGTTGTTGTTTAGGGTTGTTGATGTTGGTTTTGTTGTTGTTGTTATTTAGGGTTATTGTTGTTGTTGTTGTTGTTATTTAGGGTTGTTGTTATTTTTGTTGTTGTTGTTGTAGTTCTTGTGGTTATTTAGGGTTGTTGTTATTTTGCTTTTGTAGTTGTGTAGGGTTGTTGTTGTTGTTGTTGTTGTTATTTAAGGTTGTTATTGTTGTTGTTGTTGTTGTTGTTGGTTTTGTTGGTGTTGTTAATTAGGTTGGTTGTTGTTGTTGTTTTTATTTAGGGTTGTTGTTGTTATTTAGGGGTTGTTGTTTTTGTTATTGTTGTTATTTAGGGTGGTTGATGTTGTTGATGTTGTTGTTAATTAGGGTTGTTGTTGTTGTTGTTGTTGTTATTTAGGGTTGTTGTTGATGTTATTGTTGTTTAGGGTTGTTGTTGTTGTTGTTCTTCTTGTTGTTAATTAGGGTTGTTGTAGTTGTTGATGTTGTTGTTATTGTTTTTGGGGTTGTTTAGGGTTGTTGTTGTTGTTGTTGTTATTGTTGTTCTTGTTGTTAATTAGAGTTGTTGTTGTTTTTGGTGTTGTTGTTATTTAGAGTTGTTGTTGTTATTTAGGGTGGTTGTTGTTGTTGTTGTTTTTATTTAAGGTTGTTGTTGTTGTTGTTTTTATTTAGGGTTGTTGTTGTTGTTATTGTTGTTTAGGGTTGTTGTTGTTGTTGTTGTTGGTTTTGTTGTTCTTGTAGTTGTTTTTGTTGTTGTTATTTACGGTTATTGTTGTTGTTGTTGTTATTTAGGATTGTTGTTGTTGTTATTTAGGGTTGATGTTGTTGTTGTTGTTGATATTGTTGTTGTTGTTAGTTTTCTTGTTGTTAATTAGGGTTGTTGTTATTGTTGTTGTTATTTAGGGTTGACGTTGTTGTTGTTGTTATTATTGTTGTTGTTGTTGGTTTTCTTGTTGTTAATTAGGGTTGTTGTTATTGTTGTTGTTGTTGGTTTTGTTGTTGTTATTGTGGGTTATTGTTGTTATTTATGGTGGTTGTTGTTGTTGTTATTTAGAGTTGTTGTTGTTGTTGTTGGTATTTAGGGTTGTTGTTGTTGTTTAGGGTTGTTGATGTTGGTTTTGTTGTTGTTATTTAGGGTTGTTGTTGTTTTTAATGTTGTTGTTGTTATTTAGGGTTGTTGTTGTTGTTGTTGCAGTTGTTGTTGTTGTTGTAGTTGTAGTTCTTGTTGTTATTTAAGGTTGTTGTTGTTGTTGTTGCTGTTGTTGTTGTTGTTGTTGTTGTTGTTGTTGTTCTTGTTGTTATTTAGGGTTGTTGTTTCTTGTTGTTGTTGTTGTTGTTTAGGGTTGTTGTTGTTGTTGTTTTTGTCGCTCTTGTTGTTATTTAGGGTTGTTGTTGTAGCTTTTGTTGTTGTTTAGGGTTGTTGTTGTTGTTGTTGTTGATATTGTTGTTGTTGTTGGTGTTCTTGTTGTTAATTAGGGTTGTTGTTATTGTTGTTGTTGTTGTTGGATTTGTTGTTGTTATTTAGGGTTGTTGTTGTTATTTAGGGTGGTTGTTGTTGTTGTTATTGTTTTTGTTATTTAGGGTTGTTGTTGTTGTTGTTGGTATTTAGGGTTGTTGTTGTTGTTTAGGGTTGTTGATGTTGGTTTTGTTGTTGTTGTTATTTAGGGTTGTTGTTGTTGTTGTTATTTAGGGTTGTTGTTATTGTTGTTGTTGTTGTTGTAGTTCTTGTGGTTATTTAGCGTTGTTGTTGTGGTTGTTGTTATTTTGTTGTTGTTGTTGTTGTTGTTGCTCTTGTTGTTATTTAGGGTTGTTGTTGTTGCTTTTGTAGTTGTGTAGGGTTGTTGTTGTTGTTGTTGTTGTTGTTATTTAGGGTTGTTATTGTTGTAGTTGTTGTTGTTGTTGGTTTTGTTGGTGTAGTTAATTAGGGTGGTTGTTTTTGTTGTTTTTATTTAGGGTTGTTGTAGTTATTTACGGGTTGTTGTTTTTGTTATTGTTGTTATTTAGGGTGGTTGATGTTGTTGATGTTGTTGTTAATTAGGGTTGTTGTTGTCGTTGTTGTTGTTATTTAGGGTTGTTGTTGCTGTTATTGTTGTTTAGGGTTGTTGTTGTTGTTGTTGTTCTTGTTGTTCTTGTTGTTAATTAGGGTTGTTGTTGTTGTTGATGTTGTTGTTATTGTTTTTGGTGTTGTTTAGGGTTGTTGTTGTTGTTGTTGTTATTGTTGTTCTTGTTGTTAATTAGAGTTGTTGTTGTTTTTGGTGTTGTTGTTATTTAGAGTTGTTGTTGTTATTTAGGGTGGTTGTTGTTGTTGTTGTTTTTATTTAGGGTTGTTGTTGTTGTTGTTTTTATTTAGGGTTGTTGTTGTTCTTATTGTTTTTTAGGGTTGTTGTTGTTGTTGTTGTTGTTGTTTTTGTTGTTGTTATTTAGGGTTGTTGTTGTTATTTAGGGTTGATGTTGTTTTTGTTGTTGATATTGTTGCTGTTGTTAGTTTTCTTGTTGTTAATTAGGGTTGTTGTTATTGTTGTTGTAATTTAGGGTTGATGTTGTTGTTGTTGTTGATATTGTTGTTGTTGTTGGCCTTCTTGTTGTTAATTAGGGTTGTTGTTATTGTTGTTGTTGTTGGTTTTGTTGTTGTTATTTATGGTGGTTGTTGTTGTTGTTATTTAGAGTTATTGTTGTTGTTGTTGGTATTTAGGGTTGTTGTTGTTGTTTAGGGTTGTTGATGTTGGTTTTGTTGTTGTTATTTAGGGTTGTTGTTGTTTTTTATGTTGTTGTTGTTATTTAGGGTTGTTGTTGTTGTTGTTGCTGTTGTTGTTGTTGTTGTTGTTGTTGTAGTTCTTGTTGTTATTTAGGGTTGTTGTTGTTGTTGTTGCTGTTGTTTAGGGTTGTTGTTGTTGTTGTTTTTGTTTCTCTTGTTGTTATTTAGGGTTGTTGTTGTAGCTTTTGTTGTTGTTTAGGGTTGTTGTTGTTGTTGTTGTTGATATTGTTGTTGTTGTTGGTGTTCTTGTTGTTAATTAGGGTTGTTGTTATTGTTGTTGTTGTTTTTGGATTTGTTGTTGTTATTTAGGGTTGTTGTTGTTATTTAGGGTGGTTGTTGTTGTTGTTATTGTTTTTGTTATTTAGGGTTGTTGTTGTTGTTGTTGGTATTTAGGGTTGTTGTTGTTGTTTAGGGTTGTTGATGTTGGTTTTCTTGTTGTTGTTATTTAGGGTTGTTGTTGTTGTTGTTGTTATTTAGGGTTGTTGTTGTTGTTGTAGTTCTTGTGGTTATTTAGGGTTGTTGTTGTTGTTGTTATTATTTTGTTGTTGTTGTTGTTGCTCTTGTTGTTATTTAGGGTTGTTGTTGTTGCTTTTGTAGTTGTGTAGGGTTGTTGTTGTTGTTGTTGTTGTTGTTATTTAGGGTTGTTATTGTTGTTGTTGTTGTTGTTGTTGTTGGTTTTGTTGGTGTTGTTAATTAGGGTGGTTGTTTTTGTTGTTTTTATTTAGGGTTGTTGTTGTTATTTAGGGGTTGTTGTTTTTGTTATTGTTGTTATTTAGGGTGGTTGATGTTGTTGATGTTGTTGTTAATTAGGGTTGTTGTTGTTGTTGTTGTTATTTAGGGTTGTTGTTGCTGTTATTGTTGTTTAGGGTTGTTGTTGTTGTTCTTGTTCTTGTTGTTCTTGTTGTTAATTAGGGTTGTTGTTGTTGTGGATGTTGTTGTTATTGTTTTTGGTGTTGTTTAGGGTTGTTGTTGTTGTTGTTGTTATTGTTGTTTAGGGTTGTTGTTGTTGTTCTTGTTCTTGTTGTTCTTGTTGTTAATTAGAGTTGTTGTTGTTTTTGGTGTTGTTGTTATTTAGAGTTGTTGTTGTTATTTAGGGTGGTTGTTGTTGTTGTTGTTTTTATTTAGGGTTGTTGTTGTTGTTGTTTTTATTTAGGGTTGTTGTTGTTGTTAATGTTGTTTAGGGTTGTTGTTGTTGTTGTTGTTGGTTTTGTTGTTGTTGTTGTTATTTTTGTTGTTGTTATTTAGGGTTGTTGTTGTTATTTAGGGTTATTGTTGTTGTTGTTGTTATTTAGGATTGTTGTTGTTGTTATTTAGGGTTGATGTTGTTGTTGTTGTTGATATTGTTGTTGTTGTTAGTTTTCTTGTTGTTAATTAGGGTTGTTGTTATTGTTGTTGTTATTTAGGGTTGATGTTGTTGTTGTTATTTAGGGTTGTTGTTATTGTTTTTGTTGTTGTTGTAGTTCTTGTGGTTATTTAGGGTTGTTGTTGTTGTTGTTGTTATTTTGTTGTTGTTGTTGTTGTTGTTGTTGCTCTTGTTGTTATTTAGGGTTGTTGTTGTTGCTTTTGTAGTTGTGTAGGGTTGTTGTTGTTGTTGTTGTTATTTAGGGTTGTTATTGTTGTTGTTGTTGTTGTTGTTGGTTTTGTTGGTGTTGTTAATTAGGGTGGTTGTTGTTGTTGTTTTTATTTAGGGTTGTTGTTGTTATTTAGGGGTTGTTGTTTTTGTTATTGTTGTTATTTAGGGTGGTTGATGTTGTTGATGTTGTTGTTAATTAGGGTTGTTGTTGTTGTTGTTGTTGTTATTTAGGGTTGTTGTTGCTGTTATTGTTGTTTAGGGTTGTTGTTGTTGTTGTTGTTCTTGTTGTTCTTGTTGTTAATTAGGGTTGTTGTTGTTGTTGATGTTGTTGTTATTATTTTTGGTGTTGTTTAGGGTTGTTGTTGTTGTTGTTGTTATTGTTGTTTAGGGTTGTTGTTGTTGTTCTTGTTCTTGTTGTTCTTGTTGTTAATTAGAGTTGTTGTTGTTTTTGGTGTTGTTGTTATTTAGAGTTGTTGTTGTTATTTAGGGTGGTTGTTGTTGTTGTTGTTTTTATTTAGGGTTGTTGTTGTTGTTGTTTTTATTTAGGGTTGTTGTTGTTGTTATTGTTGTTTAGGGTTGTTGTTGTTGTTGTTGTTGGTTTTGTTGTTGTTGTTGTTGTTTAGGATTGTTGTTGTTGTTATTGTTGTTTAGGGTTGTTGTTGTTGTTGTTGTTGTTGGTTTTTTTGTTTTTGTTGTTGTAATTAAGGGTTATTGTTGTTGTTGTTGTTATTTAGGGTTGATGTTGTTGTTGTTGTTGATATTGTTGTTGTTGTTAGTTTTCTTGTTGTTAATTAGGGTTGTTGTTATTGTTGTTGTTATTTAGGGTTGATGTTGTTGTTGTTGTTGATATTGTTGTTGTTGTTGGTTTTCTTGTTGTTAATTAGGGTTGTTGTTATTGTTGTTGTTGTTGGTTTTGTTGTTTTTATTTAGGGTTGTTGTTGTTGTTGTTTTTGTTTAGGGTTGTTGTT
The DNA here is from genome assembly GCA_947179395.2 of Pulicaria dysenterica. Classification (NCBI taxonomy): domain Eukaryota; kingdom Viridiplantae; phylum Streptophyta; class Magnoliopsida; order Asterales; family Asteraceae; genus Pulicaria; species Pulicaria dysenterica. The sequence continues at coordinate 33,230,173 of OX359294.1, read as the reverse complement.
GTTGTTGTTGGTTTTGTTGTTGTTGTTGTTGTTTTTGTTGTTGTTATTTAGGGTTGTTGTTGTTATTTAGGGTTATTGTTGTTGTTGTTGTTATTTAGGATTGTTGTTGTTGTTATTTAGGGTTGATGTTGTTGTTGTTGTTGATATTGTTGTTGTTGTTAGTTTTCTTGTTGTTAATTAGGGTTGTTGTTATTGTTGTTGTTATTTAGGGTTGATGTTGTTGTTGTTGTTGATATTGTTGTTGTTGTTGGTTTTCTTGTTGTTAATTAGGGTTGTTGTTATTGTTGTTGTTGTTGGTTTTGTTGTTGTTATTTAGGGTTGTTGTTGTTATTTATGGTGGTTGTTGTTGTTGTTATTTAGAGTTGTTGTTGTTGTTGTTGGTATTTAGGGTTGTTGTTGTTGTTTAGGGTTGTTGATGTTGGTTTTGTTGTTGTTATTTAGGGTTGTTGTTGTTTTTTATGTTGTTGTTGTTGTTATTTAGGGTTGTTGTTGTTGTTGTTGTTGTTCTAGTTCTTGTTGTTATTTAGGGTTCTTGTTGTTGTTATTGTTGTTGTTATTTAGGGTTGTTGTTGTTGTTGGTATTTAGGGTTGTTGTAGTTGTTATTTAGGGTTGCTGTTGTTATTGTTGTTGTTGTTGTTGTTATTTAGGGTTGTTGTTGGTGTTGTTTTTGTTGTTATTTAAGGTTGTTGTTGTTATTTAGTGTTGTTTTTTTGTTGTTGTTGTTATTTAGGGTTGTTGTTGTTGTTTAGGGTTGTTGTTGTTGGTTTTGTTGTTGTTGTTATTTACGGTTGTTGTTGTTGTTGGTTTTGTTGTTGTTGTTATTTAGTGTTGTTGTTGTTATTTAGGGTGGTGGTTGTTGTTGTTGTTGTTATTTAGGGTTGTTGTTGTTGTTATTGTTGTTTAGGGTTGTTGTTGTTGTTCTTGTTGTTCTTCTTGTTATTTAGGGTTGTTGTTGTTGTTGTTTTTGGTGTTGTTGTAGTTCTTGTTGTTATTTAGGGTTGTTGTTTTTGTTGTTGTTTAGGGTTGTTGTTGTTGTTGTTATTTAGGGTTGTTGTTGTTGTTGTTGTTGTTGTTGTTGTTGCTCTTGTTGTTATTTAGGGTTGTTGTTGCTGTTTAGGGTTGTTGTTGTTGGTTTTGTTGTTGTTATTTAGGGTTGTTATTGTTGTTGGTTTTGTTGTTGTTGTCGTTCTTGTTGTTGTTATTTTTATTTAGGGCTGTTGTAGTTATTTAGGGTTGTTGTTGTTGTTGTTGTTGTTGTTGTTGTTGTTGCTCTTGTTGTTATTTAGGGTTGTTGTTGCCGTTTAGGGTTGTTGTTGTTATTTTGTTGTAGTTATTTAGGGTTGTTGTTGTTGTTGGTTTTGTTGTTGTTGTTATTTAGGGTTGTTGTTGTTATTTAGGGTGGTTGTTGTTGTCGTTCTTGTTGTTGTTATTTTTATTTAGGGTTGTTGTTGTTATTTAGGGTTGTTGTTGTTGTTGTTGTTGTTATTTAGGGTTGTTGTTGTTGTTATTGTTGTTTAGGGTTGTTGTTGTTGTTCTTGTTCTTGTTGTTCTTGTTGGTAATTAGGGTTGTTGTTGTTGTTGTTGTTGTTTTTGGTGTTGTTTAGGGTTGTTGTTGTTGTTGTTGTTATTGTTGTTTAGGGTTGTTGTTGTTGTTGTTCTTGTTGTTAATTAGGGTTGTGGTTGTTTTTCGTGTTGTTGTTATATAGGGTTGTTGTTATTTAGGGTGGTTGTTGTTGTTGTTGTTGTTTAGGGTTGTTATTGTTGTTGTTGTTTAGGGTTGTTGTTGTTGTTGTTGTTGTTGTTGATATTGTTGTTGTTGTTGGTTTTGTTGTTGTTAATTAGGGTTGTTGTTATTGTTGTTGTTATTTAGGGTTGATGTTGTTGTTGTTGTTGATATTGTTGTTGTTGTTGGTTTTCTTGTTGTTAATTAGGGTTATTGTTATTGTTGGTTTTGTTGTTGTTATTTACGGTTGTTGTTGTTATTTAGGGTGGTTGTTGTTGTTGTTATTTAGGGTTGTTGTTGTTGTTGTTGGTATTTAGGGTTGTTGTTGTTGTTTAGGGTTGTTGATGTTGGTTTTGTTGTTGTTGTTATTTAGGGTTGTTGATGTTGTTTATGTTGTTGTTGTTGTTATTTAGGGTTGTTGTTGTTGTTGTTATTTAGGGTTGTTGTTGTTGTTGTTGTTGTTGTAGTTCTTGTTGTTCTTGTTGTTAATTAGGGTTGTTGTTGTTGTTGATGTTGTTGTTATTATTTTTGGTGTTGTTTAGGGTTGTTGTTGTTGTTGTTGTTATTGTTGTTTAGGGTTGTTGTTGTTGTTCTTGTTCTTGTTGTTCTTGTTGTTAATTAGAGTTGTTGTTGTTTTTGGTGTTGTTGTTATTTAGAGTTGTTGTTGTTATTTAGGGTGGTTGTTGTTGTTGTTGTTTTTATTTAGGGTTGTTGTTGTTGTTGTTTTTATTTAGGATTGTTGTTGTTGTTATTGTTGTTTAGGGTTGTTGTTGTTGTTGTTGTTGGTTTTGTTGTTGTTGTTGTTGTTTAGGATTGTTGTTGTTGTTATTGTTGTTTAGGGTTGTTGTTGTTGTTGTTGTTGTTGGTTTTTTTGTTTTTGTTGTTGTAATTAAGGGTTATTGTTGTTGTTGTTGTTATTTAGGGTTGATGTTGTTGTTGTTGTTGATATTGTTGTTGTTGTTAGTTTTCTTGTTGTTAATTAGGGTTGTTGTTATTGTTGTTGTTATTTAGGGTTGATGTTGTTGTTGTTGTTGATATTGTTGTTGTTGTTGGTTTTCTTGTTGTTAATTAGGGTTGTTGTTATTGTTGTTGTTGTTGGTTTTGTTGTTTTTATTTAGGGTTGTTGTTGTTGTTGTTTTTGTTTAGGGTTGTTGTTGTTGTTGTTGGTTTTGTTGTTGTTGTTGTTGATTTTGTTGTTGTTATTTAGGGTTGTTGTTGTTATTTAGGGTTATTGTTGTTGTTGTTGCTATTTAGGATTGTTGTTGTTGTTATTTAGGGTTGATGTTGTTGTTGTTGTTGATATTGTTGTTGTTGTTAGTTTTCTTGTTGTTAATTAGGGTTGTTGTTATTGTTGTTGTTATTTAGGGTTGATGTTGTTGTTGTTGTTGATATTGTTGTTGTTGTTGGTTTTCTTGTTGTTAATTAGGGTTGTTGTTATTGTTGTTGTTGTTGGTTTTGTTGTTGTTATTTAGGGTTGTTGTTGTTATTTATGGTGGTTGTTGTTGTTGTTATTTAGAGTTGTTGTTGTTGTTGTTGGTATTTAGGGTTGTTGTTGTTGTTTAGGGTTGTTGATGTTGGTTTTGTTGTTGTTATTTAGGGTTGTTGTTGTTATTTATGTTGTTGTTGTTGTTATTTAGGGTTGTTGTTGTTGTTGTTGTTGTTGTTGTTGTTCTAGTTCTTGTTGTTATTTAGGGTTCTTGTTGTTGTTATTGTTGTTGTTATTTAGGGTTGTTGTTGTTGTTGTTGGTATTTAGGGTTGTTGTAGTTGTTATTTAGGGTTGCTGTTGTTATTGTTGTTGTTGTTGTTGTTATTTAGGGTTGTTGTTGGTGTTGTTTTTGTTGTTATTTAAGGTTGTTGTTGTTATTTCGTGTTTTTTTTTTGTTGTTTTTGTTATTTAGGGTTGTTGTTGTTGTTTAGGGTTGTTGTTGTTGGTTTTGTTGTTGTTGTTATTTACGGTTGTTGTTGTTGTTGGTTTTGTTGTTGTTGTTATTTAGTGTTGTTGTTGTTATTTAGGGTGGTGGTTGTTGTTGTTGTTGTTATTTAGGGTTGTTGTTATTCAGGGTTGTTGTTGTTATTGTTGTTTAGGGTTGTTGTTGTTGTTCTTGTTGTTCTTCTTGTTATTTAGGGTTGTTGTTGTTGTTGTTTTTGGTGTTGTTGTAGTTCTTGTTGTTATTTAGGGTTGTTGTTTTTGTTGTTGTTTAGGGTTGTTGTTGTTGTTGTTATTTAGGGTTGTTGTTGTTGTTGTTGTTGTTGTTGTTGTTGCTCTTGTTCTTATTTAGGGTTGTTGTTGCTGTTTAGGGTTGTTGTTGTTGGTTTTGTTGTTGTTATTTAGGGTTGTTATTGTTGTTGGTTTTGTTGTTGTTGTCGTTCTTGTTGTTGTTATTTTTATTTAGGGCTGTTGTAGTTATTTAGGGTTGTTGTTGTTGTTGTTGTTGTTGTTGTTGTTGTTGCTCTTGTTGTTATTTAGGGTTGTTGTTGCCGTTTAGGGTTGTTGTTGTTATTTTGTTGTAGTTATTTAGGGTTGTTGTTGTTGTTGGTTTTGTTGTTGTTGTTATTTAGGGTTGTTTTTGTTATTTAGGGTGGTTGTTGTTGTCGTTCTTGTTGTTGTTATTTTTATTTAGGGTTGTTGTTGTTATTTAGGGTTGTTGTTGTTGTTGTTGTTGTTATTTAGGGTTGTTGTTGTTGTTATTGTTGTTTAGGGTTGTTGTTGTTGTTCTTGTTCTTGTTGTTCTTGTTGGTAATTAGGGTTGTTGTTGTTGTTATTGTTTTTGGTGTTGTTTAGGGTTGTTGTTGTTGTTGTTGTTATTGTTGTTTAGGGTTGTTGTTGTTGTTGTTCTTGTTGTTAATTAGGGTTGTGGTTGTTTTTCGTGTTGTTGTTATATAGGGTTGTTGTTATTTAGGGTGGTTGTTGTTGTTGTTGTTGTTTAGGGTTGTTATTGTTGTTGTTGTTTAGGGTTGTTGTTGTTGTTGTTGTTGTTGTTGATATTGTTGTTGTTGTTGGTTTTGTTGTTGTTAATTAGGGTTGTTGTTATTGTTGTTGTTATTTAGGGTTGATGTTGTTGTTGTTGTTGATATTGTTGTTGTTGTTGGTTTTCTTGTTGTTAATTAGGGTTGTTGTTATTGTTGGTTTTGTTGTTGTTATTTACGGTTGTTGTTGTTATTTAGGGTGGTTGTTGTTGTTGTTATTTAGGGTTGTTGTTGTTGTTGTTGGTATTTAGGGTTGTTGTTGTTGTTGTTGTTATTTAGGGTTGTTGATGTTGTTTATGTTGTTGTTGTTGTTATTTAGGGTTGTTGTTGTTATTTAGGGTTGTTGTTGTTGTTGTTATTTAGGGTTGTTGTTGTTGTTGTTGTTGTTGTAGTTCTTGTTGTTATTTAGGGTTGTTGTTGTTGTTGTTGTTGCTATTGTTTAGGGTTGATGTTGTTGTTGTTGTTGATATTGTTGTTGTTGTTGGTTTTCTTGTTGTTAATTAGGGTTGTTGTTATTGTTGTTGTTGTTGGTTTTGTTGTTGTTATTTAGGGTTGTTGTTGTTATTTATGGTGGTTGTTGTTGTTGTTATTTAGAGTTGTTGTTGTTGTTGTTGGTATTTAGGGTTGTTGTTGTTGTTTAGGGTTGTTGATGTTGGTTTTGTTGTTGTTATTTAGGGTTGTTGTTGTTTTTTATGTTGTTGTTGTTGTTATTTAGGGTTGTTGTTGTTGTTGTTATTTAGGGTTGTTGTTGTTGTTGTTCTAGTTCTTGTTGTTATTTAGGGTTCTTGTTGTTGTTATTGTTGTTGTTATTTAGGGTTGTTGTTGTTGTTGTTGGTATTTAGGGTTGTTGTAGTTGTTATTTAGGGTTGCTGTTGTTATTGTTGTTGTTGTTGTTGTTATTTAGGGTTGTTGTTGGTGTTGTTTTTGTTGTTATTTAAGGTTGTTGTTGTTATTTTGTGTTATTTTTTTGTTGTTTTTGTTATTTAGGGTTGTTGTTGTTGTTTAGGGTTGTTGTTGTTGGTTTTGTTGTTGTTGTTATTTACGGTTGTTGTTGTTGTTGGTTTTGTTGTTGTTGTTATTTAGTGTTGTTGTTGTTATTTAGGGTGGTGGTTGTTGTTGTTGTTGTTATTTAGGGTTGTTGTTATTCAGGGTTGTTGTTGTTATTGTTGTTTAGGGTTGTTTTTGTTGTTCTTGTTGTTCTTCTTGTTATTTAGGGTTGTTGTTGTTGTTGTTTTTGGTGTTGTTGTAGTTCTTGTTGTTATTTAGGGATGTTGTTTTTGTTGTTGTTTAGGGTTGTTGTTGTTGTTGTTATTTAGGGTTGTTGTTGTTGTTGTTGTTGTTGTTGTTGTTGTTGCTCTTGTTCTTATTTAGGGTTGTTGTTGCTGTTTAGGGTTGTTGTTGTTGGTTTTGTTGTTGTTATTTAGGGTTGTTATTGTTGTTGGTTTTGTTGTTGTTGTCGTTCTTGTTGTTGTTATTTTTATTTAGGGTTGTTGTAGTTATTTAGGGTTGTTGTTGTTGTTGTTGTTGTTGTTGTTGTTGTTGTTGCTCTTGTTGTTATTTAGGGTTGTTGTTGCCGTTTAGGGTTGTTGTTGTTATTTTGTTGTAGTTATTTAGGGTTGTTGTTGTTGTTGGTTTTGTTGTTGTTGTTATTTAGGGTTGTTTTTGTTATTTAGGGTGGTTGTTGTTGTCGTTCTTGTTGTTGTTATTTTTATTTAGGGTTGTTGTTGTTATTTAGGGTTGTTGTTGTTGTTGTTGTTGTTATTTAGGGTTGTTGTTGTTGTTATTGTTGTTTAGGGTTGTTGTTGTTGTTCTTGTTCTTGTTGTTCTTGTTGGTAATTAGGGTTGTTGTTGTTTTTATTATTGTTTTTGGTGTTCTTTAGGGTTGTTGTTGTTATTGTTGTTATTGTTGTTTAGGGTTGTTGTTGTTGTTGTTCTTGTTGTTAATTAGGGTTGTGGTGGTTTTTCGTGTTGTTGTTATATAGGGTTGTTGTTATTTAGGGTGGTTGTTGTTGTTGTTGTTGTTTAGGGTTGTTATTGTTGTTGTTGTTTAGGGTTGTTGTTGTTGTTGTTGTTGTTGATATTGTTGTTGTTGTTGGTTTTCTTGTTGTTAATTATGGTTGTTGTTATTGTTGTTGTTATTTAGGGTTGATGTTGTTGTTGTTGTTGATATTGTTGTTGTTGTTGGTTTTCTTGTTGTTAATTAGGGTTGTTGTTATTGTTGGTTTTGTTGTTGTTATTTACGGTTGTTGTTGTTATTTAGGGTGGTTGTTGTTGTTGTTATTTAGGGTTGTTGTTGTTGTTGTTGGTATTTAGGGTTGTTGTTGTTGTTTAGGGTTGTTGATGTTGGTTTTGTTGTTGTTGTTATTTAGGGTTGTTGATGTTGTTTATGTTGTTGTTGTTGTTATTTAGGGTTGTTGTTGTTATTTAGGGTTGTTGTTGTTGTTGTTATTTAGGGTTGTTGTTGTTGTTGTTGTTGTTGTTGTTGTTGTTGTTGTAGTTCTTGTTGTTATTTAGGGTTGTTGTTGTTGTTGTTGTTGCTATTGTTTAGGGTTGATGTTGTTGTTGTTGTTGATATTGTTGTTGTTGTTGGTTTTCTTGTTGTTAATTAGGGTTGTTGTTATTGTTGTTGTTGTTGTTATTGTTTTTGGTGTTCTTTAGGGTTGTTGATGTTGGTTTTGTTGTTGTTATTTAGGGTTGTTGTTGTTTTTTATGTTGTTGTTGTTATTTAGGGTGGTTGTTGTTGTTGTTGCTGTTGTTGTTGTTGTTGTTGTTGATATTGTTGTTGTTGTTAGTTTTCTTGTTGTTAATTAGGGTTGTTGTTATTGTTGTTTTTATTTAGGGTTGATGTTGTTGTTGTTGTTGTTGGTTTTCTTGTTGTTAATTAGGGTTGTTGTTATTGTTGTTGTTGTTGGTTTTGTTGTTGTTATTTAGGGTTGTTGTTGTTATTTATGGTGGTTGTTGTTGTTGTTATTTAGAGTTATTGTTGTTGTTGTTGGTATTTAGGGTTGTTGTTGTTGTTTAGGGTTGTTGATGTTGGTTTTGTTGTTGTTATTTAGGGTTGTTGTTGTTTTTTATGTTGTTGTTGTTATTTAGGGTTGTTGTTGTTGTTGTTGCTGTTGTTGTTGTTGTTGTTGTTGTTGTAGTTCTTGTTGTTATTTAGGGTTGTTGTTGTTGTTGCTGCTGCTGTTGTTTAGGGTTGTTGTTGTTGTTGTTTGTATTTAGGGTTGTTGTTGTTGTTTAGGGTTGTTGATGTTGGTTTTGTTGTTGTTATTTAGGGTTGTTGTTGTTTTTTATGTTGTTGTTGTTGTTATTTAGGGTTGTTGTTGTTATTTAGGGTTGTTGTTGTTGTTGTTATTTAGGGTTGTTGTTGTTGTTGTTGTTGTTGTTCTAGTTCTTGTTGTTATTTAGGCTTCTTGTTGTTGTTATTGTTGTTGTTATTGTTGTTGTTATTTAGGGTTGTTGTTGTTGTTGTTGGTATTTAGGGTTGTTGTAGTTGTTTAGGGTTATTGATGTTGGTTTTGTTGTTGTTGTTATTTAGGGTTGTTGTTGTTATTGTTGTTGTTGTTGTTGTTATTTAGGGTTGTTGTTGGTGTTGTTTTTGTTGTTATTTAAGGTTGTTGTTGTTATTTAGTGTTGTTGTTTTTGTTGTTGTTGTTATTTAGGGTTGTTGTTGTTGGTTTTGTTGTTGTTGTTATTTACGGTTGTTGTTGTTGTTGGTTTTGTTGTTGTTGTTATTTAGTGTTGTTGTTGTTATTTAGGGTGGTTGTTGTTGTTGTTGTTGTTATTTAGGGTTGTTGTTATTCAGGGTTGTTGTTGTTATTGTTGTTTAGGGTTGTTGTTGTTGTTCTTGTTGTTCTTCTTGTTATTTAGGGTTGTTGTTGTTGTTGTTTTTGGTGTTGTTGTTATTTAGGGTTGTTGTTGTTGTTTTAGGTGTTGTTGTAGTTCTTGTTGTTATTTAGGGTTGTTGTTTTTGTTGTTGTTTAGGGTTGTTGTTGTTGTTATTTAGGGTTGTTGTTGTTGTTGTTGTTGTTGTTGTTGTTGCTCTTGTTGTTATTTAGGGTTGTTGTTGTTATTTAGGGTTGTTGTTGTTGGTTTTGTTGTTGTTATTTAGGGTTGTTGTTGTTGTTGGTTTTGTTGTTGTTGTTCTTTAGGGTTATTTTTGTTATTTATGGTGGTTGTTGTTGTCGTTCTTGTTGTTGTTATTTTTATTTAGGGTTGTTGTTGTTATTTAGGGTTGTTGTTGTTGTTGTTGTTGTTATTTAGGGTTGTTGTTGTTGTTATTGTTGTTGTTGTTCTTGTTCTTGTTGTTCTTGTTGGTAATTAGGGTTGTTGTTGTTTTTATTATTGTTTTTGGTGTTCTTTAGGGTTGTTGTTGTTATTGTTGTTATTGTTGTTTAGGGTTGTTGTTGTTGTTGTTCTTGTTGTTAATTAGGGTTGTGGTGGTTTTTCGTGTTGTTGTTATATAGGGTTGTTGTTATTTAGGGTGGTTGTTGTTGTTGTTGTTGTTTAGGGTAGTTATTGTTGTTGTTGTTTAGGGTTGTTGTTGTTGTTGTTGTTGTTGTTGATATTGTTGTTGTTGTTGGTTTTCTTGTTGTTAATTATGGTTGTTGTTATTGTTGTTGTTATTTAGGGTTGATGTTGTTGTTGTTGTTGATATTGTTGTTGTTGTTGGTTTTCTTGTTGTTAATTAGGGTTATTGTTATTGTTGGTTTTGTTGTTGTTATTTACGGTTGTTGTTGTTATTTAGGGTGGTTGTTGTTGTTGTTATTTAGGGTTGTTGTTGTTGTTGTTGGTATTTAGGGTTGTTGTTGTTGTTTAGGGTTGTTGATGTTGGTTTTGTTGTTGTTGTTATTTAGGGTTGTTGATGTTGTTTATGTTGTTGTTGTTGTTATTTAGGGTTGTTGTTGTTATTTAGGGTTGTTGTTGTTGTTGTTATTTAGGGTTGTTGTTGTTGTTGTTGTTGTTGTTGTTGTTGTAGTTCTTGTTGTTATTTAGGGTTGTTGTTGTTGTTGTTGTTGTTGTTGTTTAGGGTTGATGTTGTTGTTGTTGTTGATATTGTTGTTGTTGTTGGTTTTCTTGTTGTTAATTAGGGTTGTTGTTATTGTTGTTGTTGTTGTTATTGTTTTTGGTGTTCTTTAGGGTTGTTGATGTTGGTTTTGTTGTTGTTATTTAGGGTTGTTGTTGTTTTTTATGTTATTGTTGTTATTTAGGGTTGTTGTTGTTGTTGTTGCTGTTGTTGTTGTTGTTGTTGTTGATATTGTTGTTGTTGTTAGTTTTCTTGTTGTTAATTAGGGTTGTTGTTATTGTTGTTTTTATTTAGGGTTGATGTTGTTGTTGTTGTTGTTGGTTTTCTTGTTGTTAATTAGGGTTGTTGTTATTGTTGTTGTTGTTGGTTTTGTTGTTGTTATTTAGGGTTGTTGTTGTTATTTATGGTGGTTGTTGTTGTTGTTATTTAGAGTTGTTGTTGTTGTTGTTGTTTGTATTTAGGGTTGTTGTTGTTGTTTAGGGTTGTTGATGTTGGTTTTGTTGTTGTTATTTAGGGTTGTTGTTGTTTTTTATGTTGTTGTTGTTGTTATTTAGGGTTGTTGTTGTTATTTAGGGTTGTTGTTGTTGTTGTTATTTAGGGTTGTTGTTGTTGTTGTTGTTGTTGTTCTAGTTCTTGTTGTTATTTAGGCTTCTTGTTGTTATTTAGGGTTGTTGTTTTTGTTGTTGTTTAGGGTTGTTGTTGTTGTTATTTAGGGTTGTTGTTGTTGTTGTTGTTGTTGTTGTTGTTGCTCTTGTTGTTATTTAGGGTTGTTGTTGTTATTTAGGGTTGTTGTTGTTGGTTTTGTTGTTGTTATTTAGGGTTGTTGTTGTTGTTGGTTTTGTTGTTGTTGTTCTTTAGGGTTGTGTTTGTTATTTATGGTGGTTGTTGTTGTCGTTCTTGTTGTTGTTATTTTTATTTAGGGTTGTTGTTGTTATTTAGGGTTGTTTTGTTGTTGTTGCTCTTGTTGTTATTTAGGGTTGTTGTTGCTGTTTAGGGTTGTTGTTGTTATTTAGGGTTGTTGTTGTTGTTGGTTTTGTTGTTGTTGTTCTTTAGGGTTGTTGTTGTTATTTAGGGTTGTTGTTGGTGTTGTTTTTGTTGTTATTTAAGGTTGTTGTTGTTATTTAGTGTTATTTTTTTGTTGTTGTTGTTATTTAGGGTTGTTGTTGTTGGTTTTGTTGTTGTTGTTATTTACAGTTGTTGTTGTTGTTGGTTTTGTTGTTGTTGTTATTTAGTGTTATTGTTGTTATTTAGGGTGGTTGTTGTTGTTGTTGTTGTTATTTAGGGTTGTTGTTATTCAGGGTTGTTGTTGTTATTGTTGTTTAGGGTTGTTGTTGTTGTTCTTGCTGTTCTTCTTGTTATTTAGGGTTGTTGTTGTTGTTGTTTTTGGTGTTGTTGTTATTTAGGGTTGTTGTTGTTGTTTTAGGTGTTGTTGTAGTTCTTGTTGTTATTTAGGGTTGTTGTTTTTGTTGTTGTTTAGGGTTGTTGTTGTTGTTGTTATTTAGGGTTGTTGTTGTTGTTGTTGTTGTTGTTGTTGTTGTTGCTCTTGTTGTTATTTAGGGTTGTTGTTGTTATTTAGGGTTGTTGTTGTTGGTTTTGTTGTTGTTATTTAGGGTTGTTGTTGTTGTTGGTTTTGTTGTTGTTGTTATTTAGGGTTGTTTTTGTTATTTATGGTGGTTGTTGTTGTCGTTCTTGTTGTTGTTATTTTTATTTAGGGTTGTTGTTGTTGTTGTTGTTGTTGTTGTTGTTGCTCTTGTTGTTATTTAGGGTTCTTGTTGCTGTTTAGGGTTGTTGTTGTTGGTTTTGTTGTTGTTATTTAGGGTTGTTGTTGTTATTTAGGGTGGTTGTTGTTGTCGTTCTTGTTGTTGTTATTTTTATTTAGGGTTGTTGTTGTTATTTAGGGTTGTTGTTGTTGTTGTTGTTGTTGTTGTTGTTGTTGCTCTTGTTGTTATTTAGGGTTGTTGTTGCTGTTTAGGGTTGTTGTTGTTGGTTTTGTTGTTGTTATTTAGGGTTGTTGTTGTTGTTGGTTTTGTTGTTGTTGTTATTTAGGGTTGTTTTTGTTATTTAGGGTGGTTGTTGTTGTCGTTCTTGTTGTTGTTATTTTTATTTAGGGTTGTTGTTGTTATTTAGGGTTGTTGTTGTTGTTGTTGTTGTTATTTAGGGTTGTTGTTGTTGTTATTGTTGTTTAGGGTTGTTGTTGTTGGTTTTGTTGTTGTTATTTAGGGTTGTTGTTGTTGTTGGTTTTGTTGTTGTTGTTATTTAGGGTTGTTTTTGTTATTTAGGGTGGTTGTTGTTGTCGTTCTTGTTGTTGTTATTTTTATTTAGGGTTGTTGTTGTAATTTACGGTTGTTGTTGTTGTTGTAGTTGTTATTTAGGGTTGTTGTTGTTGTTATTGTTGTTTAGGGTTGTTGTTGTTGTTCTTGTTCTTGTTGTTCTTGTTGGTAATTAGGGTTGTTGTTGTTGTTGTTGTTGTTTTTGGTGTTGTTTAGGGTTGTTGTTGTTGTTGTTGTTGTTGTTGTTATTGTTGTTTAGGGTTGTTGTTGTTGTTGTTCTTGTTGTTCTTGTTGTTAATTAGGGTTGTGGTTGTTTTTCGTGTTGTTGTTATTTAGGGTTGTTGTTATTTAGGGTGGTTGTTGTTTTTGTTGTTTTTTTTAGGGTTGTTGTTGCTGTTATTGTTGTTTAGGGTTGTTATTGTTGTTGTTGTTGGTTTTGTTATTGTTGTTGTTGTTTTTGTTGTTGTTATTTAGGGTGGTTGTTGTTGTTGTTGTTATTTAGGATTGTTGTTGTTGTTGTTATTTAGGGTTGATGTTGTTGTTGTTGTTGTTGATATTGTTGTTGTTGTTGGTTTTCTTGTTGTTAATTAGGGTTGTTGTTATTGTTGTTGTTATTTAGGGTTGATGTTGTTGTTGTTGATATTGTTGTTGTTGTTGGTTTTCTTGTTGTTAATTAGGGTTGTTGTTGTTATTTAGGGTGGTTGTTGTTGTTGTTATTGTTTTTGTTATTTAGGGTTGTTGTTGTTGTTGTTTGTATTTAGGGTTGTTGTTGTTGTTTAGGGTTGTTGATGTTGGTTTTGTTGTTGTTGTTATTTAGGGTTGTTGTTGTTGTTGTTATTTAGGGTTGTTTTTATTGTTGTTGTTGTTGTTGTGGTTGTAGTTCTTGTGGTTATTTAGGGTTGTTGTTGTTGTTGTTGTTATTTTGTTATTTAGGGTGGTTGTTGCTGTTTAGGGTAGTTGTTGTTGGTTTTGTTGTTGTTATTTAGGGTTGTTGTTGTTGTTGGTTTTGTTGTTGTTGTTATTTAGGGTTGTTTTTGTTATTTAGGGTGGTTGTTGTTGTCGTTCTTGTTGTTGTTATTTTTATTTAGGGTTGTTGTTGTTATTTAGGGTTGTTGTTGTTGTTGTAGTTGTTATTTAGGGTTGTTGTTGTTGTTATTGTTGTTTAGGGTTGTTGTTGTTGTTCTTGTTCTTGTTATTCTTGTTGGTAATTAGGGTTGTTGTTGTTGTTATTATTGTTTTTGTGTTGTTTAGGGTTGTTGTTGTTGTTGTTATTGTTGTTATTGTTGTTTAGGGTTGTTGTTGTTGTTGTTCTTGTTGTTCTTGTTGTTAATTAGGGTTGTGGTTGTTTTTCGTGTTGTTGTTATTTAGGGTTGTTGTTATTTAGGGTGGTTGTTGTTGTTGTTGTTTTTATTTAGGGTTGTTGTTGTTGTTATTGTTGTTTAGGGTTGTTATTGTTGTTGTTGTTGGTTTTGTTATTGTTGTTGTTGTTTTTGTTGTTGTTATTTAGGGTGGTTGTTGTTGTTGTTGTTATTTAGGATTGTTGTTGTTGTTGTTATTTAGGGTTGATGTTGTTGTTGTTGTTGTTGATATTGTTGTTGTTGTTGGTTTTCTTGTTGTTAATTAGGGTTGTTGTTATTGTTGTTGTTATTTAGGGTTGATGTTGTTGTTGTTGATATTGTTGTTGTTGTTGGTTTTTGTTAATTAGGGTTGTTGTTGTTATTTAGGGTGGTTGTTGTTGTTGTTATTGTTTTTGTTATTTAGGGTTGTTGTTGTTGTTGGTATTTAGGGTTGTTGTTGTTGTTTAGGGTTGTTGATGTTGGTTTTGTTGTTGTTGTTATTTAGGGTTGTTGTTGTTGTTGTTATTTAGGGTTGTTGTTATTGTTGTTGTTGTTGTTGTTGTAGTTCTTGTGGTTATTTAGGGTTGTTGTTGTTGTTGTTATTTTGTTGTTGTTGTTATTGTTGTTGTTGCTCTTGTTGTTATTTAGGGTTGTTGTTGTTGCTTTTGTAGTTGTGTAGGGTTGTTGTTGTTGTTGTTGTTGTTGTTGTTATTTAGGGTTGTTATTGTTGTTGTTGTTGTTGTTGTTGGTTTTGTTGGTGTTGTTATTTAGGGTGGTTGTTTTTGTTGTTTTTATTTAGGGTTGTTGTTGTTATTTAGGGGTTGTTGTTTTTGTTGTTGTTGTTATTTAGGATTGTTTTTGTTATTTAGGGTTGTTGTTGCTGTTTAGGGTTGTTGTTGTTGGTTTTGTTGTTGTTATTTAGGGTTGTTGTTGTTGTTGGTTTTGTTGTTGTTGTTATTTAGGGTTGTTTTTGTTATTTAGGGTGGTTGTTGTTGTCGTTCTTGTTGTTGTTATTTTTATTTATGGTTGTTGTTGTTATTTAGGGTTGTTGTTGTTGTTGTTATTTAGGGTTGTTGTTGTTGTTATTGTTGTTTAGGGTTGTTGTTGTTGTTCTTGTTCTTGTTGTTCTTGTTGGTAATTAGGGTTGTTGTTGTTGTTGTTGTTGTTTTTGGTGTTATTTAGGGTTGTTGTTGTTGTTGTTATTGTTGTTATTGTTGTTTAGGGTTGTTGTTGTTGTTGTTGTTGTTGTTCTTGTTGTTAATTAGGGTTGTGGTTGTTTTTCGTGTTGTTGTTATTTAGGGTTGTTGTTATTTAGGGTGGTTGTTGTTGTTGTTGTTTTTATTTAGGGTTGTTGTTGTTGTTATTGTTGTTTAGGGTTGTTGTTGTTGTTGTTGTTGGTTTTGTTATTGTTGTTGTTGTTTTTGTTGTTGTTATTTAGGGTGGTTGTTGTTGTTGTTGTTATTTAGGATTGTTGTTGTTGTTATTTAGGGTTGATGTTGTTGTTGTTGTTGTTGTTGATATTGTTGTTGTTGTTGGTTTTCTTGTTGTTAATTAGGGTTGTTGTTATTGTTGTTGTTATTTAGGGTTGATGTTGTTGTTGTTGTTGATATTGTTGTTGTTGTTGGTTTTCTTGTTGTTAATTAGGGTTGTTGTTATTGTTGGTTTTGTTGTTGTTATTTACGGTTGTTGTTGTTATTTAGGGTGGTTGTTGTTGTTGTTATTTAGGGTTGTTGTTGTTGTTGTTGGTATTTAGGGTTGTTGTTGTTGTTTAGGGTTGTTGATGTTGGTTTTGTTGTTGTTGTTATTTAGGGTTGTTGATGTTGTTTATGTTGTTGTTGTTGTTATTTAGGGTTGTTGTTGTTATTTAGGGTTGTTGTTGTTGTTGTTGTTGTTGTTGTTGTTATTTAGGGTTGTTGTTGTTGTTGTTGTTGTTGTTGTTTAGGGTTGATGTTGTTGTTGTTGTTGATATTGTTGTTGTTGTTGGTTTTCTTGTTGTTAATTAGGGTTGTTGTTATTGTTGTTGTTGTTGTTATTGTTTTTGGTGTTCTTTAGGGTTGTTGATGTTGGTTTTGTTGTTGTTATTTAGGGTTGTTGTTGTTTTTTATGTTGTTGTTGTTATTTAGGGTTGTTGTTGTTGTTGTTGCTGTTGTTGTTGTTGTTGTTGTAGTTCTTGTTGTTATTTAGGGTTGTTGTTGTTGTTGTTGCTGTTGTTTAGGGTTGTTGTTGTTGTTGTTTTTGTTGTTGTTGTTGTTATTTAGGGTTGTTGTTGTTTTTGTTGTTATTTAGGGTTGTTGTTGTTGTTGTTGTTGATATTGTTGTTGTTGGTGTTCTTGTTGATAATTAGGGTTGTTGTTGTTGTTGTTGTTGTTGTTGGATTTGTTGTTGTTATTTAGGGTTGTTGTTGTTATTTAGGGTGGTTGTTATTGTTGTTATTGTTTTTGTTATTTAGGGTTGTTGTTGTTGTTGTTGGTATTTAGGGTTGTTGTTGTTGTTTAGGGTTGTTGATGTTGGTTTTGTTGTTGTTGTTATTTAGGATTGTTGTTGTTGTTGTTGTTGTTATTTAGGGTTGTTGTTGTTGTTGTTGTTGTTGTTGTAGTTCTTGTTGTTATTTAGGGTTGTTGTTGTTGTTGTTATTTTGTTGTTGTTGTTGTTGTTGTTGCTATTGTTGTTATTTAGGGTTGTTGTTGTTGCTTTTGTAGTTGTTTAGGGTTGTTGTTGTTGTTGTTGTTGTTATTTAGGTTTGTAATTGTTGTTGTTGTTGTTGTTGTTGGTTTTGTTGGTGTTGTTAATTAGGGTGGTTGTTTTTGTTGTTTTTATTTAGGGTTGTTGTTGTTGTTTAGGGGTTGTTGTTTTTGTTATTGTTGTTGTTTAGGGTGGTTGATGTTGTTGATGTTGTTGTTAATTAGGGTTGTTGTTGTTGTTGTTATTGTTATTTAGGGTTGTTGTTGCTGTTATTGTTGTTTAGGGTTGTTGTTGTTGTTCTTGTTCTTGTTGTTCTTGTTGTTAATTAGGGTTGTTGTTGTTGTTGTTGTTGTTGTTATTGTTTTTGGTGTTGTTTAGGGTTGTTGTTGTTGTTGTTGTTATTGTTGTTTAGGGTTGTTGTTGTTGTTCTTGTTCTTGTTGTTCTTGTTGTTAATTAGGGTTGTTGTTGTTTTTGGTGTTGTTGTTATTTAGAGTTGTTGTTGTTATTTAGGGTGGTTGCTGTTGTTGTTGTTTTTATTTAGGGTTGTTGTTGTTGTTGTTTTTATTTAGGGTTGTTGTTGTTGTTATTGTTGTTTAGGGTTGTTGTTGTTGTTGTTGTTGGTTTTGTTGTTGTTGTTGTTGTTTTTGTTGTTGTTATTTAGGGTTGTTGTTGTTATTTAGGGTTATTGTTGTTGTTGTTGTTCTTTAGGATTGTTGTTGTTGTTATTTAGGTTTGATGTTGTTGTTGTTGTTGATATTGTTGTTGTTGTTAGTTTTCTTGTTGTTAATTAGGGTTGTTGTTATTGTTGTTGTTATTTAGGGTTGATGTTGTTGTTGTTGTTGATATTGTTGTTGTTGTTGGTTTTGTTGTTGTTAATTAGGGTTGTTGTTGTTGTTGTTGTTGTTTGTTTTGTTGTTGTTATTTAGGGTTGTTGTTGTTGTTTTAGGTGTTGTTGTAGTTCTTGTTGTTATTTAGGGTTGTTGTTTTTGTTGTTGTTTAGGGTTGTTGTTGTTATTGTTATTTAGGGTTGTTGTTGTTGTTGTTGTTGTTGTTGTTGTTGTTGCTCTTGTTGTTATTTAGGGTTGTTGTTGTTATTTAGGGTTGTTGTTGTTGGTTTTGTTGTTGTTATTTAGGGTTGTTGTTGTTGTTGGTTTTGTTGTTGTTGTTATTTAGGGTTGTTTTTGTTATTTAGGGTGGTTGTTGTTGTCGTTCTTGTTGTTGTTATTTTTATTTAGGGTTGTTGTTGTTGTTGTTGTTGTTGTTGTTGCTCTTGTTGTTATTTAGGGTTGTTGTTGCTGTTTAGGGTTGTTGTTGTTGGTTTTGTTGTTGTTATTTAGGGTTGTTGTTGTTATTTATGGTGGTTGTTGTTGTCGTTCTTGTTGTTGTTATTTTTATTTAGGGTTGTTGTTGTTATTTAGGGTTGTTGTTGTTGTTGTTGTTGTTGTTGTTGTTGTTGCTCTTGTTGTTATTTAGGGTTGTTGTTGCTGTTTAGGGTTGTTGTTGTTGGTTTTGTTGTTGTTATTTAGGGTTGTTGTTGTTGTTGGTTTTGTTGTTGTTGTTATTTAGGGTTGTTTTTGTTATTTATGGTGGTTGTTGTTGTCGTTCTTGTTGTTGTTATTTTTATTTAGGGTTGTTGTTGTTATTTAGGGTTGTTGTTGTTGTTGTTGTTGTTATTTAGGGTTGTTGTTGTTGTTATTGTTGTTTAGGGTTGTTGTTGTTGGTTTTGTTGTTGTTATTTAGGGTTGTTGTTGTTGTTGGTTTTGTTGTTGTTGTTATTTAGGGTTGTTTTTGTTATTTATGGTGGTTGTTGTTGTCGTTCTTGTTGTTGTTATTTTTATTTAGGGTTGTTGTTGTTGTTGTTGTTGTTGTTGTTATTTAGGGTTGTTGTTGTTGTTATTGTTGTTTAGGGTTGTTGTTGTTGTTCTTGTTCTTGTTGTTCTTGTTGGTAATTAGGGTTGTTGTTGTTGTTATTGTTTTTGGTGTTGTTTAGGGTTGTTGTTGTTGTTGTTGTTATTGTTGTTATTGTTGTTTAGGGTTGTTGTTGTTGTTGTTCTTGTTGTTCTTGTTGTTAATTAGGGTTGTGGTTGTTTTTCGTGTTGTTGTTATTTAGGGTTGTTGTTATTTAGGGTGGTTGTTGTTGTTGTTGTTTTTATTTAGGGTTGTTGTTGTTGTTGTTGTTTTTGTTGTTGTTATTTAGGGTGGTTGTTGTTGTTGTTGTTATTTAGGATTGTTGTTGTTGTTGTTATTTAGGGTTGATGTTGTTGTTGTTGTTGTTGATATTGTTGTTGTTGTTGGTTTTCTTGTTGTTAATTAGGGTTGTTGTTATTGTTGTTGTTATTTAGGGTTGATGTTGTTGTTGTTGATATTGTTGTTGTTGTTGGTTTTCTTGTTGTTAATTAGGGTTGTTGTTGTTATTTAGGGTGGTTGTTGTTGTTGTTATTGTTGTTGTTATTTAGGGTTGTTGTTGTTGCTTTTGTAGTTGTGTAGGGTTGTTGTTGTTGTTGTTGTTGTTGTTATTTAGGGTTGTTATTGTTGTTGTTGTTGTTGTTGTTGGTTTTGTTGGTGTTGTTAATTAGGGTGGTTGTTTTTGTTGTTTTTATTTAGGGTTGTTGTTGTTATTTAGGGGTTGTTGTTTTTGTTATTGTTGTTATTTAGGGTGGTTGTTGCTGTTTAGGGTTGTTGTTGCTGTTTATGGTTGTTGTTGTTGGTTTTGTTGTTGTTATTTAGGGTTGTTGTTGTTGTTGGTTTTGTTGTTGTTGTTATTTAGGGTTGTTGTTGTTATTTAGGGTTGTTGTTGTTATTTAGGGTGGTTGTTGTTGTTGTTATTGTTTTTGTTATTTAGGGTTGTTGTTGTTGTTGTTGGTATTTAGGGTTGTTGTTGTTGTTTAGGGTTGTTGATGTTGGTTTTGTTGTTGTTGTTATTTAGGGTTGTTGTTGTTGTTGTTATTTAGGGTTGTTTTTATTGTTGTTGTTGTTGTTGTGGTTGTTGTTCTTGTTGTTATTTAGGGTTGTTGTTGTTGTTGTTGTTATTTTGTTATTTAGGGTGGTTGTTGCTGTTTAGGGTTGTTGTTGTTGTTGTTGGTTTTGTTGTTGTTATTTAGGGTTGTTGTTGTTGTTGGTTTTGTTGTTGTTGTTCTTTAGGGTTGTTTTTGTTATTTAGGGTGGTTGTTGTTGTCGTTCTTGTTGTTGTTATTTTTATTTAGGGTTGTTGTTGTTATTTAGGGTTGTTGTTGTTGTTGTAGTTGTTATTTAGGGTTGTTGTTGTTGTTATTGTTGTTTAGGGTTGTTGTTGTTGTTCTTGTTCTTGTTATTCTTGTTGGTAATTAGGGTTGTTGTTGTTGTTATTATTGTTTTTGTGTTCTTTAGGGTTGTTGTTGTTGTTGTTATTGTTGTTATTGTTGTTTAGGGTTGTTGTTGTTGTTGTTCTTGTTGTTCTTGTTGTTAATTAGGGTTGTGGTTGTTTTTCGTGTTGTTGTTATTTAGGGTTGTTGTTATTTAGGGTGGTTGTTGTTGTTGTTGTTTTTATTTAGGGTTGTTGTTGTTGTTATTGTTGTTTAGGGTTGTTGTTGTTGTTGTTGTTGGTTTTGTTGTTGTTGTTGTTGTTTTTGTTGTTGTTATTTAGGGTGGTTGTTGTTGTTGTTGTTATTTAGGATTGTTGTTGTTGTTGTTATTTAGGGTTGATGTTGTTGTTGTTGTTGTTGATATTGTTGTTGTTGTTGGTTTTCTTGTTGTTAATTAGGGTTGTTGTTATTGTTGTTGTTATTTAGGGTTGATGTTGTTGTTGTTGATATTGTTGTTGTTGTTGGTATTTAGGGTTGTTGTTGTTATTTAGGGTGGTTGTTGTTGTTGTTGTTGTTGTTGTTATTTAGGGTTGTTGTTGTTGTTGGTATTTAGGGTTGTTGTTGTTGTTTAGGGTTGTTGATGTTGGTTTTGTTGTTGTTGTTATTTAGGGTTGTTGTTGTTGTTGTTATTTAGGGTTGTTGTTATTGTTGTTGTTGTTGTTGTTGTAGTTCTTGTGGTTATTTAGGGTTGTTGTTGTTGTTGTTATTTTGTTGTTGTTGTTATTGTTGTTGTTGCTCTTGTTGTTATTTAGGGTTGTTGTTGTTGCTTTTGTAGTTGTGTAGGGTTGTTGTTGTTGTTGTTGTTGTTGTTGTTATTTAGGGTTGTTATTGTTGTTGTTGTTGTTGTTGTTGGTTTTGTTGGTGTTGTTAATTAGGGTGGTTGTTTTTGTTGTTTTTATTTAGGGTTGTTGTTGTTATTTAGGGGTTGTTGTTTTTGTTATTGTTGTTATTTAGGGTGGTTGTTGCTGTTTAGGGTTGTTGTTGCTGTTTAGGGTTGTTGTTGTTGGTTTTGTTGTTGTTATTTAGGGTTGTTGTTGTTGTTGGTTTTGTTGTTGTTGTTATTTAGGGTTGTTTTTGTTATTTATGGTGGTTGTTGTTGTCGTTCTTGTTGTTGTTATTTTTATTTAGGGTTGTTGTTGTTATTTAGGGTTGTTGTTGTTGTTGTTGTTGTTATTTAGGGTTGTTGTTGTTGTTATTGTTGTTTAGGGTTGTTGTTGTTGTTCTTGTTCTTGTTGTTCTTGTTGGTAATTAGGGTTGTTGTTGTTGTTATTATTGTTTTTGGTGTTCTTTAGGGTTGTTGTTGTTGTTGTTATTGTTGTTATTGTTGTTTAGGGTTGTTGTTGTTGTTGTTCTTGTTGTTCTTGTTGTTAATTAGGGTTGTGGTTGTTTTTCGTGTTGTTGTTATTTAGGGTTGTTGTTATTTAGGGTGGTTGTTGTTGTTGTTGTTTTTATTTAGGGTTGTTGTTGCTGTTATTGTTGTTTAGGGTTGTTGTTGTTGTTGTTGTTGGTTTTGTTGTTGTTGTTGTTGTTTTTGTTGTTGTTATTTAGGGTGGTTGTTGTTGTTGTTGTTATTTAGGATTGTTGTTGTTGTTATTTAGGGTTGATGTTGTTGTTGTTGTTGTTGTTGATATTGTTGTTGTTGTTGGTTTTCTTGTTGTTAATTAGGGTTGTTGTTACTGTTGTTGTTATTTAGGGTTGATGTTGTTATTTATGGTTGATATTGTTGTTGTTGTTGGTTTTCTTGTTGTTAATTAGGGTTGTTGTTATTGTTGGTTTTGTTGTTGTTATTTACGGTTGTTGTTGTTATTTAGGGTAGTTGTTGTTGTTGTTATTTAGGGTTGTTGTTGTTGTTGTTGGTATTTAGGGTTGTTGTTGTTGTTTAGGGTTGTTGATGTTGGTTTTGTTGTTGTTGTTATTTAGGGTTGTTGATGTTGTTTATGTTGTTGTTGTTGTTATTTAGGGTTGTTGTTGTTATTTAGGGTTGTTGTTGTTGTTGTTGTTGTTGTTGTTGTTATTTAGGGTTGTTGTTGTTGTTGTTGTTGTTGTTGTTTAGGGTTGATGTTGTTGTTGTTGTTGATATTGTTGTTGTTGTTGGTTTTCTTGTTGTTAATTAGGGTTGTTGTTATTGTTGTTGTTGTTGTTATTGTTGTTGTTGTTGTTTAGGGTTGTTGTTGTTGGTTTTGTTGTTGTTATTTAGGGTTGTTGTTGTTTTTTATGTTGTTGTTGTTATTTAGGGTTGTTGTTGTTGTTGTTGCTGTTGTTGTTGTTGTTGTTGTAGTTCTTGTTGTTATTTAGGGTTGTTGTTGTTGTTGTTGTTGTTGTTTAGGGTTGTTGTTGTTGTTGTTTTTGTTGCTCTTGTTGTTATTTAGGGTTGTTGTTGTTGTTGTTGTTGTTGTTTAGGGTTGTTGTTGTTGTTGTTGTTGATATTGTTGTTGTTGGTGTTCTTGTTGATAATTAGGGTTGTTGTTGTTGTTGTTGTTGTTGTTGTTGGTTTTGTTGTTCTTGTTGTTGTTATTTAGGGTTGTTGTTGTTATTTAGGGTGGTTGTTGTTGTTGTTATTGTTGTTGTTATTTAGGGTTGTTGTTGTTGTTGTTGGTATTTAGGGTTGTTGTTGTTGTTTAGGGTTGTTGATGTTGGTTTTGTTGTTGTTGTTATTTAGGATTGTTGTTGTTGTTGTTGTTGTTATTTAGGGTTGTTGTTGTTGTTGTTGTTGTTGTTGTAGTTCTTGTGGTTATTTAGGGTTGTTGTTGTTGTTGTTATTTTGTTGTTGTTGTTGTTGTTGTTGCTATTGTTGTTATTTAGGGTTGTTGTTGTTGCTTTTGTAGTTGTGTAGGGTTGTTGTTGTTGTTGTTGTTGTTATTTAGGTTTGTAATTGTTGTTGTTGTTGTTGTTGTTGGTTTTGTTGGTGTTGTTAATTAGGGTGGTTGTTTTTGTTGTTTTTATTTAGGGTTGTTGTTGTTGTTTAGGGGTTGTTGTTTTTGTTATTGTTGTTGTTTAGGGTGGTTGATGTTGTTGATGTTGTTGTTAATTAGGGTTGTTGTTGTTGTTGTTATTGTTATTTAGGGTTGTTGTTGCTGTTATTGTTGTTTAGGGTTGTTGTTGTTGTTCTTGTTCTTGTTGTTCTTGTTGTTAATTAGGGTTGTTGTTGTTGTTGATGTTGTTGTTATTGTTTTTGGTGTTGTTTAGGGTTGTTGTTGTTGTTGTTGTTATTGTTGTTTAGGGTTGTTGTTGTTGTTCTTGTTCTTGTTGTTCTTGTTGTTAATTAGAGTTGTTGTTGTTTTTGGTGTTGTTGTTATTTAGAGTTGTTGTTGTTATTTAGGGTGGTTGCTGTTGTTGTTGTTTTTATTTAGGGTTGTTGTTGTTGTTGTTTTTATTTAGGGTTGTTGTTGTTGTTATTGTTGTTTAGGGTTGTTGTTGTTGTTGTTGTTGGTTTTGTTGTTGTTGTTGTTGTTTTTGTTGTTGTTATTTAGGGTTGTTGTTGTTATTTAGGGTTATTGTTGTTGTTGTTGTTCTTTAGGATTGTTGTTGTTGTTATTTAGGTTTGATGTTGTTGTTGTTGTTGATATTGTTGTTGTTATTAGTTTTCTTGTTGTTAATTAGGGTTGTTGTTATTGTTGTTGTTATTTAGGGTTGATGTTGTTGTTGTTGTTGATATTGTTGTTGTTGTTGGTTTTCTTGTTGTTAATTAGGGTTGTTGTTATTGTTGTTGTTGTTTGTTTTGTTGTTGTTATTTAGGGTTGTTGTTGTTGTTTTAGGTGTTGTTGTAGTTCTTGTTGTTATTTAGGGTTGTTGTTTTTGTTGTTGTTTAGGGTTGTTGTTGTTATTGTTATTTAGGGTTGTTGTTGTTGTTGTTGTTGTTGTTGTTGTTGTTGCTCTTGTTGTTATTTAGGGTTGTTGTTGTTATTTAGGGTTGTTGTTGTTGGTTTTGTTGTTGTTATTTAGGGTTGTTGTTGTTGTTGGTTTTGTTGTTGTTGTTATTTAGGGTTGTTTTTGTTATTTAGGGTGGTTGTTGTTGTCGTTCTTGTTGTTGTTATTTTTATTTAGGGTTGTTGTTGTTGTTGTTGTTGTTGTTGTTGCTCTTGTTGTTATTTAGGGTTGTTGTTGCTGTTTAGGGTTGTTGTTGTTGGTTTTGTTGTTGTTATTTAGGGTTGTTGTTGTTATTTAGGGTGGTTGTTGTTGTCGTTCTTGTTGTTGTTATTTTTATTTAGGGTTGTTGTTGTTATTTAGGGTTGTTGTTGTTGTTGTTGTTGTTGTTGTTGTTGTTGCTCTTGTTGTTATTTAGGGTTGTTGTTGCTGTTTAGGGTTGTTGTTGTTGGTTTTGTTGTTGTTATTTAGGGTTGTTGTTGTTGTTGGTTTTGTTGTTGTTGTTATTTAGGGTTGTTTTTGTTATTTAGGGTGGTTGTTGTTGTCGTTCTTGTTGTTGTTATTTTTATTTAGGGTTGTTGTTGTTATTTAGGGTTGTTGTTGTTGTTGTTGTTGTTATTTAGGGTTGTTGTTGTTGTTATTGTTGTTTAGGGTTGTTGTTGTTGGTTTTGTTGTTGTTATTTAGGGTTGTTGTTGTTGTTGGTTTTGTTGTTGTTGTTATTTAGGGTTGTTTTTGTTATTTAGGGTGGTTGTTGTTGTCGTTCTTGTTGTTGTTATTTTTATTTAGGGTTGTTGTTGTTATTTAGGGTTGTTGTTGTTGTTGTTGTTGTTATTTAGGGTTGTTGTTGTTGTTATTGTTGTTTAGGGTTGTTGTTGTTGTTCTTGTTCTTGTTGTTCTTGTTGGTAATTAGGGTTGTTGTTGTTGTTATTGTTTTTGGTGTTGTTTAGGGTTGTTGTTGTTGTTGTTGTTGTTGTTGTTATTGTTGTTTAGGGTTGTTGTTGTTGTTGTTCTTGTTGTTCTTGTTGTTAATTAGGGTTGTGGTTGTTTTTCGTGTTGTTGTTATTTAGGGTTGTTGTTATTTAGGGTGGTTGTTGTTTTTGTTGTTTTTATTTAGGGTTGTTGTTGTTGTTGTTGTTGTTGTTGTTTTTGTTGTTGTTATTTAGGGTGGTTGTTGTTGTTGTTGTTATTTAGGATTGTTGTTGTTGTTGTTATTTAGGGTTGATGTTGTTGTTGTTGTTGTTGATATTGTTGTTGTTGTTGGTTTTCTTGTTGTTAATTAGGGTTGTTGTTATTGTTGTTGTTATTTAGGGTTGATGTTGTTGTTGTTGATATTGTTGTTGTTGTTGGTTTTCTTGTTGTTAATTAGGGTTGTTGTTGTTATTTAGGGTGGTTGTTGTTGTTGTTATTGTTTTTGTTATTTAGGGTTGTTGTTGTTGCTTTTGTAGTTGTGTAGGGTTGTTGTTGTTGTTGTTGTTGTTGTTATTTAGGGTTGTTATTGTTGTTGTTGTTGTTGTTGTTGGTTTTGTTGGTGTTGTTAATTAGGGTGGTTGTTTTTGTTGTTTTTATTTAGGGTTGTTGTTGTTATTTAGGGGTTGTTGTTTTTGTTATTGTTGTTATTTAGGGTGGTTGTTGCTGTTTAGGGTTGTTGTTGCTGTTTATGGTTGTTGTTGTTGGTTTTGTTGTTGTTATTTAGGGTTGTTGTTGTTGTTGGTTTTGTTGTTGTTGTTATTTAGGGTTGTTTTTGTTATTTAGGGTTGTTGTTGTTATTTAGGGTGGTTGTTGTTGTTGTTATTGTTTTTGTTATTTAGGGTTGTTGTTGTTGTTGTTGGTATTTAGGGTTGTTGTTGTTGTTTAGGGTTGTTGATGTTGGTTTTGTTGTTGTTGTTATTTAGGGTTGTTGTTGTTGTTGTTATTTAGGGTTGTTTTTATTGTTGTTGTTGTTGTTGTGGTTGTAGTTCTTGTGGTTATTTAGGGTTGTTGTTGTTGTTGTTGTTATTTTGTTATTTAGGGTGGTTGTTGCTGTTTAGGGTTGTTGTTGTTGTTGTTGGTTTTGTTGTTGTTATTTAGGGTTGTTGTTGTTGTTGGTTTTGTTGTTGTTGTTATTTAGGGTTGTTTTTGTTATTTATGGTGGTTGTTGTTGTCGTTCTTGTTGTTGTTATTTTTATTTAGGGTTGTTGTTGTTATTTAGGGTTGTTGTTGTTGTTGTTGTTGTTATTTAGGGTTGTTGTTGTTGTTATTGTTGTTTAGGGTTGTTGTTGTTGTTCTTGTTCTTGTTGTTCTTGTTGGTAATTAGGGTTGTTGTTGTTGTTGTTCTTGTTTTTGGTGTTCTTTAGGGTTGTTGTTGTTGTTGTTATTGTTGTTATTGTTGTTTAGGGTTGTTGTTGTTGTTGTTCTTGTTGTTCTTGTTGTTAATTAGGGTTGTGGTTGTTTTTCGTGTTGTTGTTATTTAGGGTTGTTGTTATTTAGGGTGGTTGTTGTTGTTGTTGTTTTTATTTAGGGTTGTTGTTGTTGTTATTGTTGTTTAGGGTTGTTATTGTTGTTGTTGTTGGTTTTGTTATTGTTGTTGTTGTTTTTGTTGTTGTTATTTAGGGTGGTTGTTGTTGTTGTTGTTATTTAGGATTGTTGTTGTTGTTGTTATTTAGGGTTGATGTTGTTGTTGTTGTTGTTGATATTGTTGTTGTTGTTGGTTTTCTTGTTGTTAATTAGGGTTGTTGTTATTGTTGTTGTTATTTAGGGTTGATGTTGTTGTTGTTGATATTGTTGTTGTTGTTGGTTTTTGTTATTTAGGGTTGTTGTTGTTATTTAGGGTGGTTGTTGTTGTTGTTATTGTTTTTGTTATTTAGGGTTGTTGTTGTTGTTGGTATTTAGGGTTGTTGTTGTTGTTTAGGGTTGTTGATGTTGGTTTTGTTGTTGTTGTTATTTAGGGTTGTTGTTGTTGTTGTTATTTAGGGTTGTTGTTATTGTTGTTGTTGTTGTTGTTGTAGTTCTTGTGGTTATTTAGGGTTGTTGTTGTTGTTGTTATTTTGTTGTTGTTGTTATTGTTGTTGTTGCTCTTGTTGTTATTTAGGGTTGTTGTTGTTGCTTTTGTAGTTGTGTAGGGTTGTTGTTGTTGTTGTTGTTGTTGTTGTTATTTAGGGTTGTTATTGTTGTTGTTGTTGTTGTTGTTGGTTTTGTTGGTGTTGTTAATTAGGGTGGTTGTTTTTGTTGTTTTTATTTAGGGTTGTTGTTGTTATTTAGGGGTTGTTGTTTTTGTTATTGTTGTTATTTAGGGTGGTTGTTGCTGTTTAGGGTTGTTGTTGCTGTTTAGGGTTGTTGTTGTTGGTTTTGTTGTTGTTATTTAGGGTTGTTGTTGTTGTTGGTTTTGTTGTTGTTGTTCTTTAGGGTTGTTTTTGTTATTTAGGGTTGTTGTTGTTATTTAGGGTGGTTGTTGTTGTTGTTGGTATTTAGGGTTGTTGTTGTTGTTTAGGGTTGTTGATGTTGGTTTTGTTGTTGTTGTTATTTAGGGTTGTTGTTGTTGTTGTTATTTAGGGTTGTTTTTATTGTTTTTGTTGTTGTTGTGGTTGTAGTTCTTGTGGTTATTTAGGGTTGTTGTTGTTGTTGTTGTTATTTTGTTGTTGTTGTTGTTGTTGTTGTTGCTCTTGTTGTTATTTAGGGTTGTTGTTGTTGCTTTTGTAGTTGTGTAGGGTTGTTGTTGTTGTTGTTGTTGTTGTTGTTATTTAGGGTTGTTATTGTTGTTGTTGTTGTTGTTGTTGGTTTTGTTGGTGTTGTTAATTAGGGTGGTTGTTTTTGTTGTTTTTATTTAGGGTTGTTGTTGTTATTTAGGGGTTGTTGTTTTTGTTATTGTTGTTATTTAGGGTGGTTGTTGCTGTTTAGGGTTGTTGTTGCTGTTTAGGGTTGTTGTTGTTGGTTTTGTTGTTGTTATTTAGGGTTGTTGTTGTTGTTGGTTTTGTTGTTGTTGTTATTTAGGGTTGTTTTTGTTATTTAGGGTGGTTGTTGTTGTCGTTCTTGTTGTTGTTATTTTTATTTAGGGTTGTTGTTGTTATTTAGGGTTGTTGTTGTTGTTGTTGTTGTTATTTAGGGTTGTTGTTGTTGTTATTGTTGTTTAGGGTTGTTGTTGTTGTTCTTGTTCTTGTTGTTCTTGTTGGTAATTAGGGTTGTTGTTGTTGTTGTTCTTGTTTTTGGTGTTCTTTAGGGTTGTTGTTGTTGTTGTTATTGTTGTTATTGTTGTTTAGGGTTGTTGTTGTTGTTGTTCTTGTTGTTCTTGTTGTTAATTAGGGTTGTGGTTGTTTTTCGTGTTGTTGTTATTTAGGGTTGTTGTTATTTAGGGTGGTTGTTGTTGTTGTTGTTTTTATTTAGGGTTGTTGTTGCTGTTATTGTTGTTTAGGGTTGTTATTGTTGTTGTTGTTGGTTTTGTTATTGTTGTTGTTGTTTTTGTTGTTGTTATTTAGGGTGGTTGTTGTTGTTGTTGTTATTTAGGATTGTTGTTGTTGTTATTTAGGGTTGATGTTGTTGTTGTTGTTGTTGTTGATATTGTTGTTGTTGTTGGTTTTCTTGTTGTTAATTAGGGTTGTTGTTATTGTTGTTGTTATTTAGGGTTGATGTTGTTGTTGGTGTTGATATTGTTGTTGTTGTTGGTTTTCTTGTTGTTAATTAGGGTTGTTGTTATTGTTGGTTTTGTTGTTGTTATTTACGGTTGTTGTTGTTATTTAGGGTGGTTGTTGTTGTTGTTATTTAGGGTTGTTGTTGTTGTTGTTGGTATTTAGGGTTGTTGTTGTTGTTTAGGGTTGTTGATGTTGGTTTTGTTGTTGTTGTTATTTAGGGTTGTTGATGTTGTTTATGTTGTTGTTGTTGTTATTTAGGGTTGTTGTTGTTATTTAGGGTTGTTGTTGTTGTTGTTGTTGTTGTTGTTATTTAGGGTTGTTGTTGTTGTTGTTGTTGCTATTGTTTAGGGTTGATGTTGTTGTTGTTGTTGATATTGTTGTTGTTGTTGGTTTTCTTGTTGTTAATTAGGGTTGTTGTTATTGTTGTTGTTGTTGTTATTGTTTTTGGTGTTGTTTAGGGTTGTTGTTGTTGGTTTTGTTGTTGTTATTTAGGGTTGTTGTTGTTTTTTATGTTGTTGTTGTTATTTAGGGTTGTTGTTGTTGTTGTTGCTGTTGTTGTTGTTGTTGTTGTAGTTCTTGTTGTTATTTAGGGTTGTTGTTGTTGTTGTTGCTGTTGTTTAGGGTTGTTGTTGTTGTTGTTTTTGTTGCTCTTGTTGTTATTTAGGGTTGTTGTTGTTGTTTTTGTTGTTATTTAGGGTTGTTGTTGTTGTTGTTGTTGATATTGTTGTTGTTGGTGTTCTTGTTGATAATTAGGGTTGTTGTTGTTGTTGTTGTTGTTGTTGGTTTTGTTGTTCTTGTTGTTGTTATTTAGGGTTGTTGTTGTTATTTAGGGTGGTTGTTATTGTTGTTATTGTTTTTGTTATTTAGGGTTGTTGTTGTTGTTGTTGGTATTTAGGGTTGTTGTTGTTGTTTAGGGTTGTTGATGTTGGTTTTGTTGTTGTTGTTATTTAGGATTGTTGTTGTTGTTGTTGTTGTTATTTAGGGTTGTTGTTATTGTTGTTGTTGTTGTTGTAGTTCTTGTGGTTATTTAGGGTTGTTGTTGTTGTTGTTATTTTGTTGTTGTTGTTGTTGTTGTTGCTATTGTTGTTATTTAGGGTTGTTGTTGTTGCTTTTGTAGTTGTGTAGGGTTGTTGTTGTTGTTGTTGTTGTTATTTAGGTTTGTAATTGTTGTTGTTGTTGTTGTTGTTGGTTTTGTTGGTGTTGTTAATTAGGGTGGTTGTTTTTGTTGTTTTTATTTAGGGTTGTTGTTGTTGTTTAGGGGTTGTTGTTTTTGTTATTGTTGTTGTTTAGGGTGGTTGATGTTGTTGATGTTGTTGTTAATTAGGGTTGTTGTTGTTGTTGGTATTGTTATTTAGGGTTGTTGTTGCTGTTATTGTTGTTTAGGGTTGTTGTTGTTGTTCTTGTTCTTGTTGTTCTTGTTGTTAATTAGGGTTGTTGTTGTTGTTGATGTTGTTGTTATTGTTTTTGGTGTTGTTTAGGGTTGTTGTTGTTGTTGTTGTTATTGTTGTTTAGGGTTGTTGTTGTTGTTCTTGTTCTTGTTGTTCTTGTTGTTAATTAGAGTTGTTGTTGTTTTTGGTGTTGTTGTTATTTAGGGTTGTTGTTGTTATTTAGGGTGGTTGCTGTTGTTGTTGTTTTTATTTAGGGTTGTTGTTGTTGTTGTTGTTATTTAGGGTTGTTGTTGTTGTTATTGTTGTTTAGGGTTGTTGTTGTTGTTGTTGTTGGTTTTGTTGTTGTTGTTGTTGTTTTTGTTGTTGTTATTTAGGGTTGTTGTTGTTATTTAGGGTTATTGTTGTTGTTGTTGTTCTTTAGGATTGTTGTTGTTGTTATTTAGGTTTGATGTTGTTGTTGTTGTTGATATTGTTGTTGTTATTAGTTTTCTTGTTGTTAATTAGGGTTGTTGTTATTGTTGTTGTTATTTAGGGTTGATGTTGTTGTTGTTGTTGATATTGTTGTTGTTGTTGGTTTTGTTGTTTTCTTAATTAGGGTTGTTGTTATTGTTGTTGTTGTTTGTTTTGTTGTTGTTATTTAGGGTTGTTGTTGTTATTTATGGTGGTTGTTGTTGTTGTTATTTAGAGTTGTTCTTGTTGTTGTTGGTATTTAGGGTTGTTGTTGTTGTTTAGGGTTGTTGATGTTGGTTTTGTTGTTGTTATTTAGGGTTGTTGTTGTTGTTGTAGTTCTTGTTGTTATTTAGGGTTGTTGTTGTTGTTGTTGCTGTTGTTTAGGGTTGTTGTTGTAGTTCTTGTGGTTATCTAGGGTTGTTGTTGTTGTTGTTGTTATTTTGTTGTTGTTGTTGTTGTTGTTGTTGCTCTTGTTGTTATTTAGGGTTGTTGTTATTTAGGGTGGTTGTTGTTGTTGTTATTTAGGGTTGTTGTTGTTGTTGTTGGTATTTAGGGTTGTTGTTGTTGTTTAGGGTTGTTGATGTTAGTTTTGTTGTTATTGTTATTTAGGGTTGTTGATGTTGTTTATGTTGTTGTTGTTGTTATTTAGGGTTGTTGTTGTTATTTAGGGTTGTTGTTGTTGTTGTTGTTGTTGTTGTAGTTCTTGTTGTTATTTAGGGTTGTTGTTGTTGTTGTTGCTGTTGTTTAAGGTTGTTGTTGTTGTTGTTTTTGTTGCTCTTGTTGTTATTTAGGGTTGTTGTTGTAGCTTTTGTTGTTGTTTAGGGTTGTTGATGTTGTTGTTGTTGATATTGTTGTTGTTGTTGTTGGTGTTCTTGTTGTTAATTAGGGTTGTTGTTATTGTTGTTGGTTTTGTTGTTGTTATTTAGGGTGGTTGTTGTTGTTGTTATTTAGGGTTGTTGTTGTTGTTGTTGGTATTTAGGGTTGTTGTTGTTGTTTAGGGTTGTTGATGTTGGTTTTGTTGTTATTGTTATTTAGGGTTGTTGTTGAAGCTTTTGTTGTTGTTTAGGGTTGTTGTTGTTGTTGTTGTTGATATTGTTGTTGTTGTTGGTGTTCTTGTTGTTAATTAGGGTTGTTGTTATTGTTGTTGTTGTTGTTGGATTTGTTGTTGTTATTTAGGGTGGTTGTTGTTGTTGTTATTGTTTTTGTTATTTAGGGTTGTTGTTGTTGTTGTTGGTATTTAGGGTTGTTGTTGTTGTTTAGGGTTGTTGATGTTGGTTTTGTTGTTGTTGCTATTTAGGGTTGTTGTTGTTGTTGTTGTTGTTGTTATTTAGGGTTGTTGTTATTTTTGTTGTTGTTGTTGTAGTTCTTGTGGTTATTTAGGGTTGTTGTTGTTATTTTGTTGTTGTTATTGTTGTTGTTGTTGCTCTTGTTGTTATTTAGGGTTGTAGTTGTTGCTTTTGTAGTTGTGTAGGGTTGTTGTTGTTGTTGTTGTTGTTGTTATTTAGGGTTGTTATTGTTGTTGTTGTTGTTGTTGTTGGTTTTGTTGGTGTTGTTAATTAGGGTGGTTGTGGTTGTTGTTTTTATTTAGGGTTGTTGTTGTTATTTAGGGTTGTTGTTTTTGTTATTGTTGTTATTTAGGGTGGTTGATGTTGTTGTTAATTAGGGTTGTTGTTGTTGTTGATGTTGTTGTTATTGTTTTTGGTGTTGTTTAGGGTTGTTGTTGTTGTTGTTGTTATTGTTGTTCTTGTTGTTAATTAGAGTTGTTGTTGTTTTTGGTGTTGTTGTTATTTAGAGTTGTTGTTGTTATTTAGGGTGGTTGTTGTTGTTGTTGTTTTTATTTAGGGTTGTTGTTGTTGTTGTTTTTATTTAGGGTTGTTGTTGTTTTTATTGTTGTTTAGGGTTGTTGTTGTTGTTGTTGTTGGTTTTGTTGTTGTTGTTGTTGTTGTTTTTGTTGTTGTTATTTAGGGTTGTTGTTGTTTTTTAGGATTGTTGTTGTTGTTATTTAGGGTTGATGTTGTTGTTGTTGTTGATATTGTTGTTGTTGGTAGTTTTCTTGTTGTTAATTAGGGTTGTTGTTATTGTTGTTGTTATTTAGGGTTGATGTTGTTGTTGTTGTTGATATTGTTGTTGTTGTTGGTTTTATTGTTGTTAATTAGGGTTGTTGTTATTGTTGTTGTTGTTGGTTTTGTTGTTGTTATTTAGGGTTGTTGTTGTTATTTATGGTGGTTGTTGTTGTTGTTATTTAGAGTTTTTGTTGTTGTTGTTGGTATTTAGGGTTGTTGTTGTTGTTTAGGGTTGTTGATGTTGGTTTTGTTGTTGTTATTTAGGGTTGTTGTTTTTTATGTTGTTGTTGTTATTTAGGGTTGTTGTTGTTGTTGTTGCTGTTGTTGTTGTTGTTGTTGTAGTTCTTGTTGTTATTTAGGGTTGTTGTTGTTGTTGTTGTTGCTGTTGTTTAGGGTTGTTGTTGTTGTTGTTTTTGTTGCTCTTGTTGTTATTTAGGGTTGTTGTTGTAGCTTTTGTTGTTGTTTAGGGTTGTTGCTGTTGGTTTTGTTGTTATTGTTATTTAGGGTTGTTGATGTTGTTTATGTTGTTGTTGTTGTTGTTATTTAGGGTTGTTGTTGTTGTTGTAGTTCTTGTTGTTATTTAGGGTTGTTGTTATTGTTGTTGTTGTTGTTGGATTTTTTGTTGTTATTTAGGGTTGTTGTTGTTATTTAGGGTGGTTGTTGTTGTTGTTATTGTTTTTGTTATTTAGGGTTGTTGTTGTTGTTGTTGGTATTTAGGGTTGTTGTTGTTGTTTAGGGTTGTTGATGTTGGTTTTGTTGTTGTTGTTAATTAGGGTTGTTGTTGTTGTTGTTATTTAGGGTTGTTATTGTTGTTGTTGTTGTTGTTGTAGTTCTTGTGGTTATTTAGGGTTGTTGTTGTTGTTGTTGTTATTTTGTTGTTGTTGTTGTTGTTGTTGTTGTTGTTGTTGTTGCTCTTGTTGTTATTTAGGGTTGTTGTTGTTGTTTAGGGTCGTTGTTGTTGTTGTTGTTGATATTGTTGTTGTTGTTGGTGTTCTTGTTGTTAATTAGGGTTGTTGTTATTGTTGTTGCTGTT
>OX359294.1:33179724-33197224 GCA_947179395.2 Pulicaria dysenterica | reverse complement strand
TGTTGTTGTTGCTTTTGGTATTTAGGGTTGTTGTTGTTGTTGTTGTTGTTGTTGTTGTCGTAATTGTTGTTGTTGTTGTTGTTGTTTTTGTTGTTATTTAGGGTTGTTGATGTTGTTGTTATTGTTGTTGTTATTTAGGGTTGTTGTTGTTGCTCTTGTTGTTCTTCAGGGTTGTTGTTGTTGCTGTTGGTATTTAGGGTTGTTGTTGTTGTTTTTGTTGTCGTAATTGTTGTTGTTCTTGTTGTTGTTTTTGTTGTTATTTAGGGTTGATGATGTTGTTGTTATTGTTGTTGTTATTTAGGGTTGTTGTTGTTGTTTAGGGTTGTTGTTGTTCGTTTTGTTGTTGTTGTTAGTTAGTGTTGTTGTTGTTGTTGTTGTTGTTGTTGGTTTTGTTGTTCTTGTTATTTAGGGTTGTTGTTGTTATTTAGGGTGGTTGTTGTTGTTGTTGTTATTTTTATTTAGGGTTGTTGGTGTTGTTTAGGGTTGTTGTTGTTGTTGTTGTTGTTGTTGTTCTTTAGGGTTGTTGTTGTTTCTCTTGTTGTTATTTAGGGTTGTTGTTGTTGTTATTTAGGGTTGTTGTTGTTGTTGTTTAGGGTTGTTGTTGTTGTTTAGAGTTGTTGTGGTTGTTGTAATTTAGGATTGTTGTTGTTGTTATTTAGGGTTGTTGTTGTTGTTGTTGTTGTTGTTGTTGTTGTTGTTGTTTAGGGTTTTTGTTGTTGTTGTTGTGGTTGTTGTTATTTAGGGTTGTTGTTGTTGTTGTTGTTGTTGTTGTTTAGGGTGGTTGTGGTTGTTGTTGTAGTTGTTGTTGTTGCTTAGGGTTGTTGTTGTTGTTGTTGTTGTTGTTGCTCTTGTTGTTATTCAGGGTTGTTGTTGTTGTTGTTGTTGTTTAGGGTGGTTGTGGTTGTTGTTGTAGTTGTTGTTGTTGCTTAGGGTTGTTGTTGTTGTTGTTGCTCTTGTCAATTCAGGGTTGTTGTTGTTGCTGTTGGTATTTAGGGTTGTTGTTGTTGTTGTTGTTGTTGTAGTTGTTTTTGTCGTAATTGTTGTTGTTGTTGTTGTTTTTGTTGTTATTTAGGGTTGTTGATGTTGTTGTTATTGTTGTTGTTATTTAGGGTTGTTGTTGTTGTTTAGGGTTGTTGTTGTTCGTTTTGTTGTTGTTGTTATTTAGGGTTGTTGTTGTTGTTGTTGTTGTTGTTGTTGTTTAGGGTGGTTGTGGTTGTTGTTGTAGTTGTTGTTGTTGCTTAGGGTTGTTGTTGTTGTTGTTGCTCTTGTCAATTCAGGGTTGTTGTTGTTGCTGTTGGTGTTTAGGTTGTTGTTGTTGTTGTTGTTGTTGTTGTTGTAGTTGTTTTTGTCGTAATTGTTGTTGTTGTTGTTGTTTTTGTTGTTATTTAGGGTTGTTGATGTTGTTGTTATTGTTGTTGTTATTTAGGGTTGTCGTTGTTGTTTAGGGTTGTTGTTGTTCGTTTTGTTGTTGTTGTTATTTAGGGTTGTTGTTGTTGTTTTTGTTGTTGTTGGTTTTGTTGTTCTTTTTATTTAGGGTTGTTGTTGTTATTTAGGGTGGTTGTTTTTGTTGTAGTTATTTTTATTCAGGGTTGTTGTTATTTAGGGTTGTTGTTGTTGTTGTTATTGTTGTTGTTGTTATTTAGGGTTGTTGTTGTTATTGTTGTTGTTGTTGTTGTTGTTATTTAGGGTTGTTGTTGTTGTTATTTAGGGTTGTTGTTGTTTTTGTTGTTATTTAGGGTTGTTGTTGTTGTTGTTGTTGTTGTTGTTGTTGTTTAGGGTTGTTGTTGTTTAGGGTTGTTGTTGTTGTTGTTATTTAGGGTTATTGTTGTTGTTTAGGGTTGTTGTTGTTCGTTTTGTTGTTGTTGTTATTTAGGGTTGTTGTTGTTGTTGTTGTTATTGATGTTGGTTTTGTTGTTCTTGTTATTTAGGGTTGTTGTTGTTATTTAGGGTGGTTGTTGTTGTTGTAGATATTTTTATTTAGGGTTGTTGTTGTTATTTAGGGTTGTTGTTGTTGTTGTTATTGTTGTTGTTGTTGTTGTTATTTTGGGTTGTTGTTGTTATTTAGGGTGGTTGTTTTTGTTGTAGTTATTTTTATTCAGGGTTGTTGTTATTTAGGGTGTTGTTGTTGTTGTTATTGTTGTTGTTGTTATTTAGGGTTGTTGTTGTTATTGTTGTTGTTGTTGTTGTTGTTATTTAGGGTTGTTGTTGTTGTTATTTAGGGTTGTTGTTGTTTTTTGTTGTTATTTAGGGTTGTTGTTGTTGTTGTTGTTGTTGTTGTTGTTGTTTAGGGTTGTTGTTGTTTAGGGTTGTTGTTGTTGTTGTTATTTAGGGTTATTGTTGTTGTTTAGGGTTGTTGTTGTTCGTTTTGTTGTTGTTGTTATTTAGGGTTGTTGTTGTTGTTGTTGTTATTGTTGTTGGTTTTGTTGTTCTTGTTATTGAGGGTTGTTG
Source organism: Pulicaria dysenterica (assembly GCA_947179395.2). NCBI lineage: Eukaryota > Viridiplantae > Streptophyta > Magnoliopsida > Asterales > Asteraceae > Pulicaria > Pulicaria dysenterica. The sequence goes on along the minus strand of OX359294.1, from coordinate 33,194,776 downwards.
TTGTTATTTAGGGTGGTTGTTGTTGTTGTAGATATTTTTATTTAGGGTTGTTGTTGTTATTTAGGGTTGTTGTTGTTGTTGTTATTGTTGTTGTTGTTGTTGTTATTTTGGGTTGTTGTTTTTATTGTTGTTGTTGTTGTTGTTGTTATTTAGGGTTGTTGTTGTTGTTGTTGTTGTTGTTGTTTAGGGTTGTTGTTGTTGCTGTTGTTGTTGTTTAGGGTTGTTGTAGTTGTTATTTAGGGTTGTTACTGTTGTTGTTGTTGTTGTTTTTATTTAGGGTGTTGTTGTTGTTGTTGTTGTTTAGGGTTGTGGTTGTTGTTGTAGTTGTTGTTGTTGCTTAGGGTTGTTGTTGTTGTTGTTGTTGCTCTTGTTGTTATTCAGGGTTGTTGTTGTTGCTTTTGGTATTTAGGGTTGTTGTTGTTGTTGTTGTCGTAATTGTTGTTGTTGTTTTTGTTGTTATTTAGGGTTGTTGATGTTGTTGTTATTGTTGTTGTTATTTAGGGTTGTTGTTGTTGCTCTTGTTGTTCTTCAGGGTTGATGTTGTTGCTGTTGGTATTTAGGGTTGTTGTTGTTGTTTTTGTTGTCGTAATTGTTGTTGTTATTGTTGTTGTTTTTGTTGTTATTTAGGGTTGATGATGTTGTTGTTATTGTTGTTGTTATTTAGGGTTGTTGTTGTTGTTTAGGGTTGTTGTTGTTCGTTTTGTTGTTGTTGTTAGTTAGTGTTGTTATTGTTGTTGTTGTTGTTGTTGGTTTTGTTGTTCTTGTTATTTAGGGTTGTTGTTGTTATTTAGGGTGGTTGTTGTTGTTGTTGTTATTTTTATTTAGGGTTGTTGGTGTTGTTTAGGGTTGTTGTTGTTGTTGTTGTTGTTGTTGTTCTTTAGGGTTGTTGTTGTTTTCTCTTGTTGTTATTTAGGGTTGTTGTTGTTGTTATTTAGGGTTGTTGTTGTTGTTGTTTAGGGTTGTTGTTGTTGTTTAGAGTTGTTGTGGTTGTTGTAATTTAGGATTGTTGTTGTTGTTATTTAGGGTTGTTGTTGTTGTTGTTGTTGTTGTTGTTGTTTAGGGTTTTTGTTGTTGTTGTTGTGGTTGTTGTTATTTAGGGTTGTTGTTGTTGTTGTTGTTGTTTAGGGTGGTTGTGGTTGTTGTTGTAGTTGTTGTTGTTGCTTAGGGTTGTTGTTGTTGTTGTTGTTGTTGTTGCTCTTGTTGTTATTCAGGATTGTTGTTGTTGTTGTTGTTGTTTAGGGTGGTTGTGGTTGTTGTTGTAGTTGTTGTTGTTGCTTAGGGTTGTTGTTGTTGTTGTTGTTGTTGTTGTTGTTGCTCTTGTCAATTCAGGGTTGTTGTTGTTGCTGTTGGTATTTAGGGTTGTTGTTGTTGTTGTTGTTGTTGTTGTAGTTGTTTTTGTCGTAATTGTTGTTGTTGTTGTTGTTTTTGTTGTTATTTAGGGTTGTTGATGTTGTTGTTATTGTTGTTGTTATTTAGGGTTGTTGTTGTTGTTTAGGGTTGTTGTTGTTCGTTTTGTTGTTGTTGTTATTTAGGGTTGTTGTTGTTGTTTAGGGATGTTGTTGTTGTAGTTATTTTTATTTAGGGTTGTTGTTGTTGTTGTTATTGTTGTTGTTGTTGTTATTTTGGGTTGTTGTTTTTATTGTTGTTGTTGTTGTTGTTGTTATTTAGGGTTGTTGTTGTTGTTGTTGTTGTTGTTTAGGGTTGTTGTTGTTGTTGTTATTTAGGGTTGTTGTTGTTGCTGTTGTTGTTTAGGGTCGTTGTAGTTGTTATTTAGGGTTGTTATTGATGTTGTTGTTGTTGTTTTTATTTAGGGTTGTTGTTGTTGTTGTTGTTATTTAGGGTGGTTGTGGTTGTTGTTGTAGTTGTTGTTGTTGCTTAGGGTTGTTGTTGTTGTTGTTGTTGTTTAGGGTGGTTGTGGTTGTTGTTGTAGTTGTTGTTGTTGCTTAGGGTTGTTGTTGTTGTTGTTGTTTAGGGTTGTTGTAGTTGTTGTTGTGGTTGATGTTATTTAGGGTTGTTGTTGTTGTTGTTGTTGTTGTTTAGGGTGGTTGTTGTTGTTGTTCTAGTTGTTGTTGTTGCTTAGGGTTGTTGTTATTGTTATTGTTGTTGTTGTTGCTCTTGTCAATTCAGGGTTGTTGTTGTTGCTGTTGGTATTTAGGGTTGTTGTTGTTGTTGTTGTTGTTGTTGTTGTTGTTGTTGTTGTTGTTTTTGTCGTAATTGTTGTTGTTGTTGTTGTTTTTGTTGTTATTTAGGATTGTTGATGTTGTTGTTATTTAGGGTTGTTGTTGTTGTTTAGGGTTGTTGTTGTTCGTTTTGTTGTTGTTGTTATTTAGGGTTGTTGTTGTTGTTGTTGTTGTTGGTTTTGTTGTTCTTTTTATTTAGGGTTGTTGTTGTTATTTAGGGTGGTTGTTGTTGTTGTTGTTGTTGTTGTCGTAATTGTTGTTGTTGTTGTTGTTATTTAGGGTTGTTGTTGTTATTGTTGTTGTTGTTGTTGTTGTTATTTAGGGTTGTTGTTGTTTTTGTTGTTATTTAGGGTTGTTGTTGTTGTTGTTGTTGTTTAGGGTTGTTGTTGTTGTTGTTATTTAGGGTTGTTGTTGTTGTTGTTGTTGTTGTTTAGGGTTGTTGTTGTTGTTATTTAGGGTTGTTATTGTTGTTGTTGTTGTTGGTTTTTATTTAGGGTTGTTGTTGTAGTTGTTGTTGTTTTTGTTGTTGTTGTTGTTTAGGGTGATTGTGGTCGTTGTTGTAGTTATTGTTGTTGCTTAGGGTTGTTGTTGTTGTTGCTCTTGTTGTTATTCAGGGTTGTTGTTGTTGCTGTTGGTATTTAGGGTTGTTGTTGTTGTTGTTGTTGTAGTTGTTGTCATAATTGTTGTTGTTGTTGTTGTTTTTGTTGTTATTTAGGGTTGTTGATGTTGTTGTTATTGTTGTTGTTATTTAGGGTTGTTGTTGTTGTTTAGGGTTGTTGTTGTTCGTTTTGTTGTTGTTGTTATTTAGGGTTGTTGTTGTTGTTGGTTTTGTTGTTCTTGTTATTTATGGTTGTTGTTGTTATTTAGGGTGGTTGTTGTTGTTGTTGTTATTTTTATTTAGGGTTGTTGTTGTTGTTGTTGTTGTTGTTCTTTAGGGTTGTTGTTGTTGTTTCTCTTGTTGTTATTTAGGGTTGTTGTTGTTATTTAGGGTTGTTGTTGTTGTTGTTGTTGTTGTTTAGGGTTGTTGTTGTTGTTGTTGTGGTTGTTGTTATTTAGGGTTGTTGTTGTTGTTGTTGTTGTTGTTTAGGGTGGTTGTGGTTGTTGTTGTAGTTGTTGTTGTTGCTTAGGGTTGTTGTTGTTGTTGTTGCTCTTGTCAATTCAGGGTTGTTGTTGTTGCTGTTGGTGTTTAGGGTTGTTGTTGTTGTTGTTGTTGTTGTTGTTGTAGTTGTTTTTTGTCGTATTTGTTGTTGTTGTTGTTGTTTTTGTTGTTATTTAGGGTTGTGGTTGTTGTTGTAGTTGTTGTTGTTGCTTAGGGTTGTTGTTGTTGTTGTTGTTGTTGTTGTTGTTGCTCTTGTCAATTCAGGGTTGTTGTTGTTGCTGTTGGTATTTAGGGTTGTTGTTGTTGTTGTTGTTGTTGTTGTAGTTGTTTTTGTCGTAATTGTTGTTGTTGTTGTTGTTTTTGTTGTTATTTAGGGTTGTTGATGTTGTTGTTATTGTTGTTGTTATTTAGGGTTGTTGTTGTTGTTTAGGGTTGTTCTTGTTCGTTTTGTTGTTGTTGTTATTTAGGGTTGTTGTTGTTGTTTCGGGATGTTGTTGTTGTAGTTATTTTTATTTAGGGTTGTTGTTGTTGTTGTTATTGTTGTTGTTGTTGTTATTTTGGGTTGTTATTTTTATTGTTGTTGTTGTTGTTGTTGTTATTTAGGGTTGTTGTTGTTGTTGTTGTTTTTGTTTAGGGTTGTTGTTGTTGTTGTTATTTAGGGTTGTTGTTGTTGCTGTTGTTGTTTAGGGTTGTTGTAGTTGTTATTTAGGGTTGTTATTGATGTTGTTGTTGTTGTTTTTATTTAGGGTTGTTGTTGTTGTTGTTGTTGTTTAGGGTGGTTGTGGTTGTTGTTGTAGTTGTTGTTGTTGCTTAGGGTTGTTGTTGTTGTTGTTGTTTAGGGTGGTTGTGGTTGTTGTTGTAGTTGTTGTTGTTGCTTAGGGTTGTTGTTGTTGTTGTTGTTTAGGGTTGTTGTAGTTGTTGTTGTTGTTGTTGTTATTTAGGGTTGTTGTTGTTGTTGTTGTTGTTGTTGTTTAGGGTGGTTGTGGTTGTTGTTGTAGTTGTTGTTGTTGCTTAGGGTTGTTGTTGTTGTTATTGTTGTTGTTGTTGCTCTTGTCAATTCAGGGTTGTTGTTGTTGCTGTTGGTATTTAGGGTTGTTGTTGTTGTTGTTGTTGTTGTTGTTGTTTTTGTCGTAATTGTTGTTGTTGTTGTTGTTTTTGTTGTTATTTAGGATTGTTGATGTTGTTGTTATTTAGGGTTGTTGTTGTTGTTTAGGGTTGTTGTTGTTCCTTTTGTTGTTGTTGTTATTTAGGGTTGTTGTTGTTGTTGTTGGTTTTGTTGTTCTTTTTATTTAGGGTTGTTGTTGTTATTTAGGGTGGTTGTTGTTGTTGTAGTTATTTTTATTTAGGGTTGTTGTTGTTGTTGTTATTGTTGTTGTTGTTGTTGTTATTTAGGGTTGTTGTTGTTATTGTTGTTGTTGTTGTTGTTGTTATTTAGGGTTGTTGTTGTTTTTGTTGTTATTTAGGGTTGTTGTTGTTGTTGTTGTTGTTTAGGGTTGTTGTTGTTGTTGTTATTTAGGGTTGTTGTTGTTGTTGTAGTTGTTGTTTAGGGTTGTTGTTGTTGTTATTTAGGGTTGTTATTGTTGTTGTTGTTGTTGTTTTTATTTAGGGTTGTTGTTGTAGTTGTTGTTGTTTTTGTTGTTGTTGTTGTTTAGGGTGATTGTGGTCGTTGTTGTAGTTATTGTTGTTGCTTAGGGTTGTTGTTGTTGTTGCTCTTGTTGTTATTCAGGGTTGTTGTTGTTGCTGTTGGTATTTAGGGTTGTTGTTGTTGTTGTTGTTGTAGTTGTTGTCATAATTGTTGTTGTTGTTGTTGGTTTTGTTGTTATTTAGGGTTGTTGATGTTGTTGTTATTGTTGTTGTTATTTAGGGTTGTTGTTGTTGTTTAGGGTTGTTGTTGTTCGTTTTGTTGTTGTTGTTATTTAGGGTTGTTGTTGTTGTTGGTTTTGTTGTTCTTGTTATTTATGGTTGTTGTTGTTATTTAGGGTGGTTGTTGTTGTTGTTGTTATTTTTATTTAGGGTTGTTGTTGTTGTTGTTGTTGTTCTTTAGGGTTGTTGTTGTTGTTTCTCTTGTTGTTATTTAGGGTTGTTGTTGTTATTTAGGGTTGTTGTTGTTGTTGTTGTTGTTGTTGTTTAGGGTTGTTGTTGTTGTTGTTGTGGTTGTTGTTATTTAGGGTTGTTGTTGTTGTTGTTGTTGTTGTTTAGGGTGGTTGTGGTTGTTGTTGTAGTTGTTGTTGTTGCTTAGGGTTGTTGTTGTTGTTGTTGCTCTTGTCAATTCAGGGTTGTTGTTGTTGCTGTTGGTGTTTAGGGTTGTTGTTGTTGTTGTTGTTGTAGTTGTTGTTGTAGTTGTTTTTGTCGTAATTGTTGTTGTTGTTGTTGTTTTTGTTGTTATTTAGGGTTGTTGATGTTGTTGTTATTGTTGTTGTTATTTAGGGTTGTTGTTGTTGTTTAGGGTTGTTGTTGTTCGTTTTGTTGTTGTTGTTATTTAGGGTTGTTGTTGTTGTTTTTGTTGTTGTTGGTTTTGTTGTTCTTTTTATTTAGGGTTGTTGTTGTTATTTAGGGTGGTTGTTGTTGTTGTAGTTATTTTTATTTAGGGTTGTTGTTATTTAGGGTTGTTGTTGTTGTTGTTATTGTTGTTGTTGTTATTTAGGGTTGTTGTTGTTATTGTTGTTGTTGTTGTTGTTGTTATTTAGGGTATTTGTTGTTGTTATTTAGGGTTGTTGTTGTTTTTGTTGTTATTTAGGGTTGTTGTTGTTGTTGTTGTTGTTTAGGGTTGTTGTTGTTTAGGGTTGTTGTTGTTGTTGTTATTTAGGGTTGTTGTTGTTGTTTAGGGTTGTTGTTGTTCGTTTTGTTGTTGTTGTTATTTAGGGTTGTTGTTGTTGTTGTTGTTATTGATGTTGGTTTTGTTGTTCTTGTTATTTAGGGTTGTTGTTGTTATTTAGGGTGGTTGTTGTTGTTGTAGATATTTTTATTTAGGGTTGTTGTTGTTATTTAGGGTTGTTGTTGTTGTTGTTATTGTTGTTGTTGTTGTTGTTATTTTGGGTTGTTGTTTTTATTGTTGTTGTTGTTGTTGTTGTTATTTAGGGTTGTTGTTGTTGTTGTTGTTGTTGTTGTTTAGGGTTGTTGTTGTTGCTGTTGTTGTTGTTTAGGGTTGTTGTAGTTGTTATTTAGGGTTGTTATTGTTGTTGTTGTTGTTGTTTTTATTTAGGGTTGTTGTTGTTGTTGTTGTTGTTTAGGGTGGTTGTGGTTGTTGTTGTTGTTGCTTAGGGTTGTTGTTGTTGTTGTTGTTGTTGTTGTTGTTGCTCTTGTTGTTATTCAGGGTTGTTGTTGTTGCTTTTGGTAATTAGGGTTGTTGTTGTTGTTGTTGTTGTTGTTGTCGTAATTGTTGTTGTTGTTGTTGTTGTTTTTGTTGTTATTTTGGGTTGTTGATGTTGTTGTTATTGTTGTTGTTATTTAGGGTTGTTGTTGTTGCTCTTGTTGTTATTCAGGGTTGTTGTTGTTGCTGTTGGTATTTAGGGTTGTTGTTGTTGTTTTTGTTGTCGTAATTGTTGTTGTTATTGTTGTTGTTTTTGTTGTTATTTAGGGTTGATGATGTTGTTGTTATTGTTGTTGTTATTTAGGGTTGTTGTTGTTGTTTAGGGTTGTTGTTGTTCGTTTTGTTGTTGTTGTTAGTTAGTGTTGTTATTGTTGTTATTGTTGTTGTTGGTTTTGTTGTTCTTGTTATTTAGGGTTGTTGTTGTTATTTAGGGTGGTTGTTGTTGTTGTTGTTATTTTTATTTAGGGTTGTTGGTGTTGTTTAAGGTTGTTGTTGTTGTTGTTGTTGTTGTTGTTCTTTAGGGTTGTTGTTGTTTCTCTTGTTAACAATTTAGGGTTGTTGTTGTTGTTATTTAGGGTTGTTGTTGTTGTTGTTTAGGGTTGTTGTTGTTGTTTAGAGTTGTTGTGGTTGTTGTAATTTAGGATTGTTGTTGTTGTTATTTAGGGTTGTTGTTGTTGTTGTTGTTGTTGTTGTTGTTGTTTAGGGTTTTTGTTGTTGTTGTTGTTGTTGTTGTTATTTAGGGTTGTTGTTGTTGTTGTTGTTGTTGTTTAGGGTGGTTGTGGTTGTTGTTGTAGTTGTTGTTGTTGCTTAGGGTTGTTGTTGTTGTTGTTGTTGTTGTTGCTCTTGTTGTTATTCAGGGTTGTTGTTGTTGTTGTTGTTGTTTAGGGTGGTTGTGGTTGTTGTTGTAGTTGTTGTTGTTGCTTAGGGTTGTTGTTGTTGTTGTTGTTGTTGTTGTTGTTGCTCTTGTCAATTCAGGGTTGTTGTTGTTGCTGTTGGTATTTAGGGTTGTTGTTGTTGTTGTTGTTGTTGTTGTAGTTGTTTTTGTCGTAATTGTTGTTGTTGTTGTTTTTGTTGTTATTTAGGGTTGTTGATGTTGTTGTTATTGTTGTTGTTATTTAGGGTTGTTGTTGTTGTTTAGGGTTGTTGTTGTTCGTTTTGTTGTTGTTGTTATTTAGGGTTGTTGTTGTTGTTTAGGGATGTTGTTGTTGTAGTTATTTTTATTTAGGGTTGTTGTTGTTGTTGTTATTGTTGTTGTTGTTGCTATTTTGGGTTGTTGTTTTTATTGTTTTTGTTGTTGTTGTTGTTATTTAGGGTTGTTGTTGTTGTTGTTGTTGTTGTTTAGGGTTGTTGTTGTTGTTGTTATTTAGGGTTGTTGTTGTTGCTGTTGTTGTTTAGGGTTGTTGTAGTTGTTATTTAGGGTTGTTATTGATGTTGTTGTTGTTGTTTTTATTTAGGGTTGTTGTTGTTGTTGTTGTTGTTTAGGGTGGTTGTGGTTGTTGTTGTAGTTATTGTTGTTGCTTAGGGTTGTTGTTGTTGTTGTTGTTTAGGGTGGTTGTGGTTGTTGTTGTAGTTGTTGTTGTTGCTTAGGGTTGTTGTTGTTGTTGTTGTTTAGGGTTGTTGTAGTTGTTGTTGTGGTTGTTGTTATTTAGGGTTGTTGTTGTTGTTGTTGTTGTTGTTGTTTAGGGTGGTTGTGGTTGTTGTTGTAGTTGTTGTTGTTGCTTAGGGTTGTTGTTGTTGTTATTGTTGTTGTTGTTGCTCTTGTCAATTCAGGGTTGTTGTTGTTGCTGTTGGTATTTAGGGTTGTTGTTGTTGTTGTTGTTGTTGTTGTTGTTGTTGTTGTTGTTTTTGTCGTAATTGTTGTTGTTGTTGTTGTATTTGTTGTTATTTAGGATTGTTGATGTTGTTGTTATTTAGGGTTGTTGTTGTTGTTTAGGGTTGTTGTTGTTCGTTTTGTTGTTGTTGTTATTTAGGGTTGTTGTTGTTGTTGTTGTTGTTGGTTTTGTTGTTCTTTTTATTTAGGGTTGTTGTTGTTATTTAGGGTGGTTGTTGTTGTTGTAGTTATTTTTATTTAGGATTGTTGTTGTTGTTGTTATTGTTGTTGTTGTTGTTGTTATTTAGGGTTGTTATTGTTATTGTTGTTGTTGTTGTTGTTGTTATTTAGGGTTGTTGTTGTTTTTGTTGTTATTTAGGGTTGTTGTTGTTGTTGTTGTTGTTTAGGGTTGTTGTTGTTGTTGTTATTTAGGGTTGTTGTTGTTGTTGTTGTTGTTGTTTAGGGTTGTTGTTGTTGTTATTTAGGGTTGTTATTGTTGTTGTTGTTGTTGTTGTTATTTAGGGTTGTTGTTGTTGTTGTTGTTGTTGTTTAGGGTTGTTGTTGTTGTTGTTATTTAGGGTTGTTGTTGTTGCTGTTGTTGTTTAGGGTTGTTGTAGTTGTTATTTAGGGTTGTTATTGATGTTGTTGTTGTTGTTTTTATTTAGGGTTGTTGTTGTTGTTGTTGTTGTTTAGGGTGGTTGTGGTTGTTGTTGTAGTTGTTGTTGTTGCTTAGGGTTGTTGTTGTTGTTGTTGTTTAGGGTGGTTGTGGTTGTTGTTGTAGTTGTTGTTGTTGCTTAGGGTTGTTGTTGTTGTTGTTGTTTAGGGTTGTTGTAGTTGTTGTTGTGGTTGTTGTTATTTAGGGTTGTTGTTGTTGTTGTTGTTGTTGTTGTTTAGGGTGGTTGTGGTTGTTGTTGTAGTTGTTGTTGTTGCTTAGGGTTGTTGTTGTTGTTATTGTTGTTGTTGTTGCTCTTGTCAATTCAGGGTTGTTGTTGTTGCTGTTGGTATTTAGGGTTGTTGTTGTTGTTGTTGTTGTTGTTGTTGTTGTTGTTGTTGTTGTTGTTTTTGTCGTAATTGTTGTTGTTGTTGTTGTTTTTGTTGTTATTTAGGATTGTTGATGTTGTTGTTATTTAGGGTTGTTGTTGTTGTTTAGGGTTGTTGTTGTTCGTTTTGTTGTTGTTGTTATTTAGGTTGTTGTTGTTATTTAGGGTGGTTGTTGTTGTTGTAGTTATTTTTATTTAGGGTTGTTGTTGTTGTTGTTATTGTTGTTGTTGTTGTTGTTATTTAGGGTTGTTGTTGTTATTGTTGTTGTTGTTGTTGTTGTTATTTAGGGTTGTTGTTGTTTTTGTTGTTATTTAGGGTTGTTGTTGTTGTTGTTGTTGTTTAGGGTTGTTGTTGTTGTTGTTATTTAGGGTTGTTGTTGTTGTTGTTGTTGTTGTTGTTTAGGGTTGTTGTTGTTGTTATTTAGGGTTGTTATTGTTGTTGTTGTTGTTGTTTTTATTTAGGGTTGTTGTTGTTGTTGTTGTTGTTTTTGTTGTTGTTGTTGTTTAGGGTGATTGTGGTCGTTGTTGTAGTTATTGTTGTTGCTTAGGGTTGTTGTTGTTGTTGCTCTTGTTGTTATTCAGGGTTGTTGTTGTTGCTGTTGGTATTTAGGGTTGTTGTTGTTGTTGTTGTTGTAGTTGTTGTCATAATTGTTGTTGTTGTTGTTGTTTTTGTTGTTATTTAGGGTTGTTGATGTTGTTGTTATTGTTGTTGTTATTTAGGGTTGTTGTTGTTGTTTAGGGTTGTTGTTGTTCGTTTTGTTGTTGTTGTTATTTAGGGTTGTTGTTGTTGTTGGTTTTGTTGTTCTTGTTATTTATGGTTGTTGTTGTTATTTAGGGTGGTTGTTGTTGTTGTTGTTATTTTTATTTAGGGTTGTTGTTGTTGTTGTTGTTGTTGTTGTTTAGGGTTGTTGTTGTTGTTTCTCTTGTTGTTATTTAGGGTTGTTGTTGTTATTTAGGGTTGTTGTTGTTTTTGTTGTTGTTGTTGTTTAGGGTTGTTGTTGTTGTTGTTGTTGTTGTTGTTATTTAGGGTTGTTGTTGTTGTTGTTGTTGTTGTTGTTTAGGGTGGTTGTGGTTGTTGTTGTAGTTGTTGTTGTTGCTTAGGGTTGTTGTTGTTGTTGTTGCTCTTGTCAATTCAGGGTTGTTGTTGTTGCTGTTGGTGTTTAGGGTTGTTGTTGTTGTTGTTGTTGTTGTTGTTGTTGTAGTTGTTTTTGTCGTAATTGTTGTTGTTGTTGTTGTTTTTGTTGTTATTTAGGGTTGTTGATGTTGTTGTTATTGTTGTTGTTATTTAGGGTTGTTGTTGTTGTTTAGGGTTGTTGTTGTTCGTTTTGTTGTTGTTGTTATTTAGGGTTGTTGTTGTTGGTTTTGTTGTTCTTTTTATTTAGGGTTGTTGTTGTTATTTAGGGTGGTTGTTGTTGTTGTAGTTATTTTTATTTAGGGTTGTTGTTATTTAGGGTTGTTGTTGTTGTTGTTATTATTGTTGTTGTTATTTAGGGTTGTTGTTGTTATTGTTGTTGTTGTTGTTGTTGTTATTTAGGGTTGTTGTTGTTGTTATTTAGGGTTGTTGTTGTTTTTGTTGTTATTTAGGGTTGTTGTTGTTGTTGTTGTTGTTTAGGGTTGTTGTTGTTTAGGGTTGTTGTTGTTGTTGTTATTTAGGGTTGTTGTTGTTGTTTAGGGTTGTTGTTGTTCGTTTTGTTGTTGTTGTTATTTAGGGTTGTTGTTGTTGTTGTTGTTATTGATGTTGGTTTTGTTGTTCTTGTTATTTAGGGTTGTTGTTGTTATTTAGGGTGGTTGTTGTTGTTGTAGATATTTTTATTTAGGGTTGTTGTTGTTATTTAGGGTTGTTGTTGTTGTTGTTATTGTTCTTGTTGTTGTTGTTATTTTGGGTTGTTGTTTTTATTGTTGTTGTTGTTGTTGTTGTTATTTAGGGTTGTTGTTGTTGTTGTTGTTGTTGTTGTTTAGGGTTGTTGTTGTTGCTGTTGTTGTTGTTTAGGGTTGTTGTAGTTGTTATTTAGGGTTGTTATTGTTGTTGTTGTTGTTGTTTTTATTTAGGGTTGTTGTTGTTGTTGTTGTTGTTTAGGGTGGTTGTGGTTGTTGTTGTAGTTGTTGTTGTTGCTTAGGGTTGTTGTTGTTGTTGTTATTGTTGTTGTTGCTCTTGTTGTTATTCAGGGTTGTTGTTGTTGCTTTTGGTATTTAGGGTTGTTGTTGTTGTTTAGGGTTGTTGTTGTTCGTTTTGTTGTTGTTGTTATTTAGGGTTGTTGTTGTTGGTTTTGTTGTTCTTTTTATTTAGGGTTGTTGTTGTTATTTAGGGTGGTTGTTGTTGTTGTATTTATTTTTATTTAGGGTTGTTGTTATTTAGGGTTGTTGTTGTTGTTGTTATTATTGTTGTTGTTATTTAGGGTTGTTGTTGTTATTGTTGTTGTTGTTGTTGTTGTTATTTAGGGTTGTTGTTGTTGTTATTTAGGGTTGTTGTTGTTTTTGTTGTTATTTAGGGTTGTTGTTGTTGTTGTTGTTGTTTAGGGTTGTTGTTGTTTAGGGTTGTTGTTGTTGTTGTTATTTAGGGTTGTTGTTGTTGTTTAGGGTTGTTGTTGTTCTTGTTCTTGTTGTTGTTTTTATTTAGGGTTGTTGTTGTTGTTGTTGTTATTGATGTTGGTTTTGTTGTTCTTGTTATTTAGGGTTGTTGTTGTTATTTAGGGTGGTTGTTGTTGTTGTAGATATTTTTATTTAGGGTTGTTGTTGTTATTTAGGGTTGTTGTTGTTGTTGTTATTGTTCTTGTTGTTGTTGTTATTTTGGGTTGTTGTTTTTATTGTTGTTGTTGTTGTTGTTGTTATTTAGGGTTGTTGTTGTTGTTGTTGTTGTTGTTGTTTAGGGTTGTTGTTGTTGCTGTTGTTGTTGTTTAGGGTTGTTGTAGTTGTTATTTAGGGTTGTTATTGTTGTTGTTGTTGTTGTTTTTATTTAGGGTTGTTGTTGTTGTTGTTGTTGTTTAGGGTGGTTGTGGTTGTTGTTGTAGTTGTTGTTGTTGCTTAGGGTTGTTGTTGTTGTTGTTATTGTTGTTGTTGCTCTTGTTGTTATTCAGGGTTGTTGTTGTTGCTTTTGGTATTTAGGGTTGTTGTTGTTGTTTAGGGTTGTTGTTGTTCGTTTTGTTGTTGTTGTTATTTAGGGTTGTTGTTGTTGGTTTTGTTGTTCTTTTTATTTAGGGTTGTTGTTGTTATTTAGGGTGGTTGTTGTTGTTGTATTTATTTTTATTTAGGGTTGTTGTTATTTAGGGTTGTTGTTGTTGTTGTTATTATTGTTGTTGTTATTTAGGGTTGTTGTTGTTATTGTTGTTGTTGTTGTTGTTGTTATTTAGGGTTGTTGTTGTTGTTATTTAGGGTTGTTGTTGTTGTTGTTGTTATTTAGGGTTGTTGTTGTTGTTGTTGTTGTTTAGGGTTGTTGTTGTTTAGGGTTGTTGTTGTTGTTGTTATTTAGGGTTGTTGTTGTTGTTTAGGGTTGTTGTTGTTCGTTTTGTTGTTGTTGTTATTTAGGGTTGTTGTTGTTGTTGTTGTTATTGATGTTGGTTTTGTTGTTCTTGTTATTGAGGGTTGTTGTTGTTATTTAGGGTTGTTGTTGTTGTTGTAGATATTTTTATTTAGGGTTGTTGTTGTTATTTAGGGTTGTTGTTGTTGTTGTTATTGTTCTTGTTGTTGTTGTTATTTTGGGTTGTTGTTTTTATTGTTGTTGTTGTTGTTGTTGTTATTTAGGGTTGTTGTTGTTGTTGTTGTTGTTGTTGTTTAGGGTTGTTGTTGTTGCTGTTGTTGTTGTTTAGGGTTGTTGTAGTTGTTATTTAGGGTTGTTATTGTTGTTGTTGTTGTTGTTTTTATTTAGGGTTGTTGTTGTTGTTGTTGTTGTTGTTGTTTAGGGTGGTTGTGGTTGTTGTTGTAGTTGTTGTTGTTGCTTAGGGTTGTTGTTGTTGTTGTTATTGTTGTTGTTGCTCTTGTTGTTATTCAGGGTTGTTGTTGTTGCTTTTGGTATTTAGGGTTGTTGTTGTTGTTGTTGTTGTTGTTGTCGTAATTGTTGTTGTTGTTGTTGTTGTTTTTGTTGTTATTTTGGGTTGTTGATGTTGTTGTTATTGTTGTTGTTATTTAGGGTTGTTGTTGTTGCTCATGTTGTTATTCAGGGTTGTTGTTGTTGCTGTTGGTATTTAGGGTTGTTGTTGTTGTTTTTGTTGTCGTAATTGTTGTTGTTATTGTTGTTGTTTTTGTTGTTATTTAGGGTTGATGATGTTGTTGTTATTGTTGTTGTTATTTAGGGTTGTTGTTGTTGTTTAGGGTTGTTGTTGTTCGTTTTGTTGTTGTTGTTAGTTAGTGTTGTTATTGTTGTTATTGTTGTTGTTGGTTTTGTTGTTCTTGTTATTTAGGGTTGTTGTTGTTATTTAGGGTGGTTGTTGTTGTTGTTGTTATTTTTATTTAGGGTTGTTGGTGTTGTTTAGGGTTGTTGTTGTTGTTGTTGTTGTTGTTGTTCTTTAGGGTTGTTGTTGTTTCTCTTGTTAACAATTTAGGGTTGTTGTTGTTGTTATTTAGGGTTGTTGTTGTTGTTGTTTAGGGTTGTTGTTGTTGTTTAGAGTTGTTGTGGTTGTTGTAATTTAGGATTGTTGTTGTTGTTATTTAGGGTTGTTGTTGTTGTTGTTGTTGTTGTTGTTGTTTAGGGTTTTTGTTGTTGTTGTTGTGGTTGTTGTTATTTAGGGTTGTTGTTGTTGTTGTTGTTGTTGTTTAGGGTGGTTGTGGTTGTTGTTGTAGTTGTTGTTGTTGCTTAGGGTTGTTGTTGTTGTTGTTGTTGTTGTTGCTCTTGTTGTTATTCAGGGTTGTTGTTGTTGTTGTTGTTGTTTAGGGTGGTTGTGGTTGTTGTTGTAGTTGTTGTTGTTGCTTAGGGTTGTTGTTGTTGTTGTTGTTGTTGCTCTTGTTGCTCTTGTCAATTCAGGGTTGTTGTTGTTGCTGTTGGTATTTAGGGTTGTTGTTGTTGTTGTTGTTGTTGTTGTAGTTGTTTTTGTCGTAATTGTTGTTGTTGTTGTTTTTGTTGTTATTTAGGGTTGTTGATGTTGTTGTTATTGTTGTTGTTATTTAGGGTTGTTGTTGTTGTTTAGGGTTGTTGTTGTTCGTTTTGTTGTTGTTGTTATTTAGGGTTGTTGTTGTTGTTTAGGGATGTTGTTGTTGTAGTTATTTTTATTTAGGGTTGTTGTTGTTGTTGTTATTGTTGTTGTTGTTGTTATTTTGGGTTGTTGTTTTTATTGTTGTTGTTGTTGTTGTTGTTATTTAGGGTTGTTGTTGTTGTTGTTGTTGTTGTTTAGGGTTGTTGTTGTTGTTGTTATTTAGGGTTGTTGTTGTTGCTGTTGTTGTTTAGGGTTGTTGTAGTTGTTATTTAGGGTTGTTATTGATGTTGTTGTTGTTGTTTTTATTTAGGGTTGTTGTTGTTGTTGTTGTTGTTTAGGGTGGTTGTGGTTGTTGTTGTAGTTGTTGTTGTTGCTTAGGGTTGTTGTTGTTGTTGTTGTTTAGGGTGGTTGTGGTTGTTGTTGTAGTTGTTGTTGTTGCTTAGGGTTGTTGTTGTTGTTGTTGTTTAGGGTTGTTGTAGTTGTTGTTGTG
>OX359294.1:33172224-33177224 GCA_947179395.2 Pulicaria dysenterica | reverse complement strand
TTTGTTGTTATTTTGGGTTGTTGATGTTGTTGTTATTGTTGTTGTTATTTAGGGTTGTTGTTGTTGCTCATGTTGTTATTCAGGGTTGTTGTTGTTGCTGTTGGTATTTAGGGTTGTTGTTGTTGTTTTTGTTGTCGTAATTGTTGTTGTTATTGTTGTTGTTTTTGTTGTTATTTAGGGTTGATGATGTTGTTGTTATTGTTGTTGTTATTTAGGGTTGTTGTTGTTGTTTAGGGTTGTTGTTGTTCGTTTTGTTGTTGTTGTTAGTTAGTGTTGTTATTGTTGTTATTGTTGTTGTTGGTTTTGTTGTTCTTGTTATTTAGGGTTGTTGTTGTTATTTAGGGTGGTTGTTGTTGTTGTTGTTATTTTTATTTAGGGTTGTTGTTGTTGTTTAGGGTTGTTGTTGTTGTTGTTGTTGTTGTTGTTCTTTAGGGTTGTTGTTGTTTCTCTTGTTAACAATTTAGGGTTGTTGTTGTTGTTATTTAGGGTTGTTGTTGTTGTTGTTTAGGGTTGTTGTTGTTGTTTAGAGTTGTTGTGGTTGTTGTAATTTAGGATTGTTGTTGTTGTTATTTAGGGTTGTTGTTGTTGTTGTTGTTGTTGTTGTTGTTTAGGGTTTTTGTTGTTGTTGTTGTGGTTGTTGTTATTTAGGGTTGTTGTTGTTGTTGTTGTTGTTGTTTAGGGTGGTTGTGGTTGTTGTTGTAGTTGTTGTTGTTGCTTAGGGTTGTTGTTGTTGTTGTTGTTGTTGTTGTTGTTGCTCTTGTTGTTATTCAGGGTTGTTGTTGTTGTTGTTGTTGTTTAGGGTGGTTGTGGTTGTTGTTGTAGTTGTTGTTGTTGCTTAGGGTTGTTGTTGTTGTTGTTGTTGTTGCTCTTGTCAATTCAGGGTTGTTGTTGTTGCTGTTGGTATTTAGGGTTGTTGTTGTTGTTGTTGTTGTTGTTGTAGTTGTTTTTGTCGTAATTGTTGTTGTTGTTGTTGTTTTTGTTGTTATTTAGGGTTGTTGATGTTGTTGTTATTGTTGTTGTTATTTAGGGTTGTTGTTGTTGTTTAGGGTTGTTGTTGTTCGTTTTGTTGTTGTTGTTATTTAGGGTTGTTGTTGCTGGTTTTGTTGTTCTTTTTATTTAGGGTTGTTGTTGTTATTTAGGGTGGTTGTTGTTGTTGTAGTTATTTTTATTTAGGGTTGTTGTTATTTAGGGTTGTTGTTGTTGTTGTTATTGTTGTTGTTGTTGTTGTTATTTAGGGTTGTTGTTGTTATTGTTGTTGTTGTTGTTGTTGTTATTTAGGGTTGTTGTTGTTGTTATTTAGGGTTGTTGTTGTTTTTGTTGTTATTTAGGGTTGTTGTTGTTGTTGTTGTTGTTGTTTAGGGTTGTTGTTGTTTAGGGTTGTTGTTGTTGTTGTTGTTATTTTTATTTAGGGTTGTTGTTGTTGTTGTTGTTGTTGTTGTTATTGTTGTTTAGGGTTGTTGTTGTTGTTTCTCTTGTTGTTATTTAGGGTTGTTGTTGTTGTTGTTGTTGTTGTTGTTTAGG
Organism: Pulicaria dysenterica; assembly: GCA_947179395.2. Taxonomy (NCBI): domain Eukaryota; kingdom Viridiplantae; phylum Streptophyta; class Magnoliopsida; order Asterales; family Asteraceae; genus Pulicaria; species Pulicaria dysenterica. The sequence goes on along the minus strand of OX359294.1, from coordinate 33,175,703 downwards.
GTGGTTGTGGTTGTTGTTGTAGTTGTTGTTGTTGCTTAGGGTTGTTGTTGTTGTTGTTGCTCTTGTCAATTCAGGGTTGTTGTTGTTGCTGTTGGTGTTTAGGGTTGTTGTTGTTGTTGTTGTTGTTGTTGTTGTAGTTGTTTTTGTCGTAATTGTTGTTGTTGTTGTTTTTGTTGTTATTTAGGGTTGTTGATGTTGTTGTTATTGTTGTTGTTATTTAGGGTTGTTGTTGTTGTTTAGGGTTGTTGTTGTTCGTTTTGTTGTTGTTGTTATTTAGGGTTGTTGTTGTTGTTTTTGTTGTTGTTGGTTTTGTTGTTCTTTTTATTTAGGGTTGTTGTTGTTATTTAGGGTGGTTGTTGTTGTTGTAGTTATTTTTATTTAGGGTTGTTGTTATTTAGGGTTGTTGTTGTTGTTGTTATTGTTGTTGTTGTTGTTATTTAGGGTTGTTGTTGTTATTGTTGTTGTTGTTGTTGTTGTTATTTAGGGTTGTTGTTGTTGTTATTTAGGGTTGTTGTTGTTTTTGTTGTTATTTAGGGTTGTTGTTGTTGTTGTTGTTGTTGTTGTTTAGGGTTGTTGTTGTTTAGGGTTGTTGTTGTTGTTGTTATTTAGGGTTGTTGTTGTTGTTTAGGGTTGTTGTTGTTCGTTTTGTTGTTGTTGTTATTTAGGGTTGTTGTTGTTGTTGTTGTTATTGTTGTTGGTTTTGTTGTTCTTGTTATTGAGGGTTGTTGTTGTTATTTAGGGTGGTTGTTGTTGTTGTAGATATTTTTATTTAGGGTTGTTGTTGTTATTTAGGGTTGTTGTTGTTGTTGTTATTGTTGTTGTTGTTGTTATTTTGGGTTGTTGTTTTTTATTGTTGTTGTTGTTGTTGTTGTTATTTAGGGTTGTTGTTGTTGTTGTTGTTGTTGTTGTTTAGGGTTGTTGTTGTTGCTGTTGTTGTTGTTTAGGGTTGTTGTAGTTGTTATTTAGGGTTGTTATTGTTGTTGTTGTTGTTGTTTTTATTTAGGGTTGTTGTTGTTGTTGTTGTTGTTTAGGGTGGTTGTGGTTGTTGTTGTAGTTGTTGTTGTTGCTTAGGGTTGTTGTTGTTGTTGTTGTTGTTGTTGTTGTTGCTCTTGTTGTTATTCAGGGTTGTTGTTGTTGCTTTTGGTATTTAGGGTTGTTGTTGTTGTTGTTGTTGTTGTTGTCGTAATTGTTGTTGTTGTTGTTGTTGTTTTTGTTGTTATTTTGGGTTGTTGATGTTGTTGTTATTGTTGTTGTTATTTAGGGTTGTTTTTGTTGCTCATGTTGTTATTCAGGGTTGTTGTTGTTGCTGTTGGTATTTAGGGTTGTTGTTGTTGTTTTTGTTGTCGTAATTGTTGTTGTTATTGTTGTTGTTTTTGTTGTTATTTTGGGTTGATGATGTTGTTATTGTTGTTGTTATTTAGGGTTGTTGTTGTTGTTTAGGGTTGTTGTTGTTCGTTTTGTTGTTGTTGTTAGTTAGTGTTGTTATTGTTGTTATTGTTGTTGTTGGTTTTGTTGTTCTTGTTATTTAGGGTTGTTGTTGTTATTTAGGGTGGTTGTTGTTGTTGTTGTTATTTTTATTTAGGGTTGTTGTTGTTGTTTAGGGTTGTTGTTGTTGTTGTTGTTGTTGTTGTTCTTTAGGGTTGTTGTTGTTTCTCTTGTTAACAATTTAGGGTTGTTGTTGTTGTTATTTAGGGTTGTTGTTGTTGTTGTTTAGGGTTGTTGTTGTTGTTTAGAGTTGTTGTGGTTGTTGTAATTTAGGATTGTTGTTGTTGTTATTTAGGGTTGTTGTTGTTGTTGTTGTTGTTGTTGTTGTTTAGGGTTTTTGTTGTTGTTGTTGTGGTTGTTGTTATTTAGGGTTGTTGTTGTTGTTGTTGTTGTTGTTTAGGGTGGTTGTGGTTGTTGTTGTAGTTGTTGTTGTTGCTTAGGGTTGTTGTTGTTGTTGTTGTTGTTGTTGTTGTTGCTCTTGTTGTTATTCAGGGTTGTTGTTGTTGTTGTTGTTGTTTAGGGTGGTTGTGGTTGTTGTTGTAGTTGTTGTTGTTGCTTAGGGTTGTTGTTGTTGTTGTTGTTGTTGTTGTTGTTGCTCTTGTCAATTCAGGGTTGTTGTTGCTGTTGGTATTTAGGGTTGTTGTTGTTGTTGTTGTTGTTGTTGTAGTTGTTTTTGTCGTAATTGTTGTTGTTGTTGTTGTTTTTGTTGTTATTTAGGGTTGTTGATGTTGTTGTTATTGTTGTTGTTATTTAGGGTTGTTGTTGTTGTTTAGGGTTGTTGTTGTTCGTTTTGTTGTTGTTGTTATTTAGGGTTGTTGTTGTTGTTGTTGTTGTTGCTGGTTTTGTTGTTCTTTTTATTTAGGGTTGTTGTTGTTATTTAGGGTGGTTGTTGTTGTTGTAGTTATTTTTATTTAGGGTTGTTGTTATTTAGGGTTGTTTTTGTTGCTCATGTTGTTATTCAGGGTTGTTGTTGTTGCTGTTGGTATTTAGGGTTGTTGTTGTTGTTTTTGTTGTCGTAATTGTTGTTGTTATTGTTGTTGTTTTTGTTGTTATTTTGGGTTGATGATGTTGTTATTGTTGTTGTTATTTAGGGTTGTTGTTGTTGTTTAGGGTTGTTGTTGTTCGTTTTGTTGTTGTTGTTAGTTAGTGTTGTTATTGTTGTTATTGTTGTTGTTGGTTTTGTTGTTCTTGTTATTTAGGGTTGTTGTTGTTATTTAGGGTGGTTGTTGTTGTTGTTGTTATTTTTATTTAGGGTTGTTGGTGTTGTTTAGGGTTGTTGTTGTTGTTGTTGTTGTTGTTGTTCTTTAGGGTTGTTGTTGTTTCTCTTGTTAACAATTTAGGGTTGTTGTTGTTGTTATTTAGGGTTGTTGTTGTTGTTGTTTAGGGTTGTTGTTGTTGTTTAGAGTTGTTGTGGTTGTTGTAATTTAGGATTGTTGTTGTTGTTATTTAGGGTTGTTGTTGTTGTTGTTGTTGTTGTTGTTGTTTAGGGTTTTTGTTGTTGTTGTTGTGGTTGTTGTTATTTAGGGTTGTTGTTGTTGTTGTTGTTGTTGTTTAGGGTGGTTGTGGTTGTTGTTGTAGTTGTTGTTGTTGCTTAGGGTTGTTGTTGTTGTTGTTGTTGTTGTTGTTGTTGCTCTTGTTGTTATTCAGGGTTGTTGTTGTTGTTGTTGTTGTTTAGGGTGGTTGTGGTTGTTGTTGTAGTTGTTGTTGTTGCTTAGGGTTGTTGTTGTTGTTGTTGTTGTTGTTGTTGTTGCTCTTGTCAATTCAGGGTTGTTGTTGCTGTTGGTATTTAGGGTTGTTGTTGTTGTTGTTGTTGTTGTTGTAGTTGTTTTTGTCGTAATTGTTGTTGTTGTTGTTGTTTTTGTTGTTATTTAGGGTTGTTGATGTTGTTGTTATTGTTGTTGTTATTTAGGGTTGTTGTTGTTGTTTAGGGTTGTTGTTGTTCGTTTTGTTGTTGTTGTTATTTAGGGTTGTTGTTGTTGTTGTTGTTGTTGCTG
>OX359294.1:33159724-33162224 GCA_947179395.2 Pulicaria dysenterica | reverse complement strand
GTTGTTGTTGTTGTTGTTGTTGTTGTTGTTGTTTTTGTCGTAATTGTTGTTGATGTTGTTTTTGTTGTTATTTAGGGTTGTTGATGTTGTTGTTATTGTTGTTGTTATTTAGGGTTGTTGTTGTTGTTTAGGGTTGTTGTTGTTCGTTTTGTTGTTGTTGTTATTTAGGGTTGTTGTTGTTGTTTTTGTTGTTGTTGGTTTTGTTGTTCTTTTTATTTAGGGTTGTTGTTGTTATTTAGGGTGGTTGTTGTTGTTGTAGTTATTTTTATTTAGGGTTGTTGTTATTTAGGGTTGTTGTTGTTGTTGTTATTGTTGTTGTTGTTGTTGTTATTTAGGGTTGTTGTTGTTATTGTTGTTGTTGTTGTTGTTGTTATTTAGGGTTGTTGTTGTTGTTATTTAGGGTTGTTGTTGTTTTTGTTGTTATTTAGGGTTGTTGTTGTTGTTGTTGTTGTTGTTGTTTAGGGTTGTTGTTGTTGTTGTTATTTAGGGTTGTTGTTGTTGTTTAGGGTTGTTGTTGTTCGTTTTGTTGTTGTTGTTATTTAGGGTTGTTGTTGTTGTTGTTGTTATTGTTGTTGGTTTTGTTGTTTTTGTTATTGAGGGTTGTTGTTGTTATTTAGGGTGGTTGTTGTTGTTGTAGATATTTTTATTTAGGGTTGTTGTTGTTATTTAGGGTTGTTGTTGTTGTTGTTATTGTTGTTGTTGTTGTTGTTATTTTGGGTTGTTGTTTTTATTGTTGTTGTTGTTGTTGTTGTTATTTAGGGTTGTTGTTGTTGTTGTTGTTGTTGTTGTTGCTGTTGTTGTTGTTTAGGGTTGTTGTAGTTGTTATTTAGGGTTGTTATTGTTGTTGTTGTTGTTGTTTTTATTTAGGGTTGTTGTTGTTGTTGTTGTTGTTTAGGGTGGTTGTGGTTGTTGTTGTAGTTGTTGTTGTTGCTTAGGGTTGTTGTTGTTGTTGTTGTTGTTGTTGTTGTTGCTCTTGTTGTTATTCAGGGTTGTTGTTGTTGCTTTTGGTATTTAGGGTTGTTGTTGTTGTTGTTGTTGTTGTTGTCGTAATTGTTGTTGTTGTTGTTGTTGTTTTTGTTGTTATTTTGGGTTGTTGATGTTGTTGTTATTGTTGTTGTTATTTAGGGTTGTTGTTGTTGCTCATGTTGTTATTCAGGGTTTATGTTGTTGCTGTTGGTATTTAGGGTTGTTGTTGTTGTTTTTGTTGTCGTAATTGTTGTTGTTATTGTTGTTGTTTTTGTTGTTATTTAGGGTTGATGATGTTGTTGTTATTGTTGCTGTTATTTAGGGTTGTTGTTGTTGTTTAGGGTTGTTGTTGTTCGTTTTGTTGTTGTTGTTAGTTAGTGTTGTTATTGTTGTTATTGTTGTTGTTGGTTTTGTTGTTCTAGTTATTTAGGGTTGTTGTTGTTATTTAGGGTGGTTGTTGTTGTTGTTGTTATTTTTATTTAGGGTTGTTGGTGTTGTTTAGGGTTGTTGTTGTTGTTGTTGTTGTTGTTGTTGTTCTTTAGGGTTGTTGTTGTTTCTCTTGTTAGCAATTTAGGGTTGTTGTTGTTGTTATTTAGGGTTGTTGTTGTTGTTGTTTAGGGTTGTTGTTGTTGTTTAGAGTTGTTGTGGTTGTTGTAATTTAGGATTGTTGTTGTTGTTATTTAGGGTTGTTGTTGTTGTTGTTGTTGTTGTTGTTGTTTATGGTTTTTGTTGTTGTTGTTGTGGTTGTTGTTATTTAGGGTTGTTGTTGTTGTTGTTGTTGTTGTTTAGGGTGGTTGTGGTTGTTGTTGTAGTTGTTGTTGTTGCTTAGGGTTGTTGTTGTTGTTGTTGTTGTTGCTCTTGTTGTTATTCAGGGTTGTTGTTGTTGTTGTTGTTGTTTAGGGTGGTTGTGGTTGTTGTTGTAGTTGTTGTTGTTGCTTAGGGTTGTTGTTGTTGTTGTTGTTGTTGTTGTTGTTGCTCTTGTCAATTCAGGGTTGTTGTTGTTGCTGTTGGTATTTAGGGTTGTTGTTGTTGTTGTTGTTGTTGTTGTAGTTGTTTTTGTCGTAATTGTTGTTGTTGTTGTTGTTTTTGTTGTTATTTAGGGTTGTTGATGTTGTTGTTATTGTTGTTGTTATTTAGGGTTGTTGTTGTTGTTTAGGGTTGTTGTTGTTCGTTTTGTTGTTGTTGTTATTTAGGGTTGTTGTTGTTGTTGTTGTTGTTGCTGGTTTTGTTGTTCTTTTTATTTAGGGTTGTTGTTGTTATTTAGGGTGGTTGTTGTTGTTGTAGTTATTTTTATTTAGGGTTGTTGTTATTTAGGGTTGTTGTTGTTGTTGTTATTGTTGTTGTTGTTGTTGTTATTTAGGGTTGTTGTTGTTGTTGTTGTTGTTGTTGTTGTTATTTAGGGTTGTTGTTGTTGTTATTTAGGGTTGTTGTTGTTTTTGTTGTTATTAAGGGTTGTTGTTGTTGTTGTTGTTGTTGTTTAGGGTTGTTGTTGTTTAGGGTTGTTGTTGTTGTTGTTGTTATTTTTATTTAGGGT
>OX359294.1:33142224-33149724 GCA_947179395.2 Pulicaria dysenterica | reverse complement strand
AGGGTTGTTGTTGTTGTTGTTGTTGTTGTTGTTCTTTAGGGTTGTTGTTGTTTCTCTTGTTGTTATTTAGGGTTGTTGTTGTTGTTATTTAGGGTTGTTGTTGTTGTTGTTGTTGTCGTAATTGTTGTTGTTGTTGTTGTTGTTTTTGTTGTTATTTTGGGTTGTTGATGTTGTTGTTATTGTTGTTGTTATTTAGGGTTGTTGTTGTTGCTCTTGTTGTTATTCAGGGTTGTTGTTGTTGCTGTTTGTATTTAGGGTTGTTGTTGTTGGTTTTGTTGTCGTAATTGTTGTTGTTATTGTTGTTGTTTTTTTTGTTATTTAGGGTTGATGATGTTATTGTTATTGTTGTTGTTATTTAGGGTTGTTGTTGTTGTTTAGGGTTGTTGTTGTTCGTTTTGTTGTTGTTGTTAGTTAGTGTTGTTATTGTTGTTATTGTTGTTGTTGGTTTTGTTGTTCTTGTTATTTAGGGTTGTTGTTGTTATTTAGGGTGGTTGTTGTTGTTGTTGTTATTTTTATTTAGGGTTGTTGGTGTTGTTTAGGGTTGTTGTTGTTGTTGTTGTTGTTGTTGTTCTTTAGGGTTGTTGTTGTTTCTCTTGTTGTTATTTAGGGTTGTTGTTGTTGTTATTTAGGGTTGTTGTTGTTGTTGTTTAGGGTTGTTTATGTTGTTTAGAGTTGTTGTGGTTGTTGTAATTTAGGATTGTTGTTGTTGTTATTTAGGGTTGTTGTTGTTGTTGTTGTTGTTTAGGGTTTTTGTTGTTGTTGTTGTGGTTGTTGTTATTTAGGGTTGTTGTTGTTGTTGTTGTTGTTGTTTAGGGTGGTTGTGGTTGTTGTTGTAGTTGTTGTTGTTGCTTAGGGTTGTTGTTGTTGTTGTTGTTGTTGTTGTTGCTCTTGTTGTTATTCAGGGTTGTTGTTGTTGTTGTTGTTGTTTAGGGTGGTTGTGGTTGTTGTTGTAGTTGTTGTTGTTGCTTAGGGTTGTTGTTGTTGTTGTTGTTGTTGTTGTTGTTGTTGCTCTTGTCAATTCAGGGTTGTTGTTGTTGCTGTTGGTATTTAGGGTTGTTGTTGTTGTTGTTGTTCTTGTTGTAGTTGTTTTTGTCGTAATTGTTGTTGTTGTTGTTGTTTTTGTTGTTATTTAGGGTTGTTGATGTTGTTGTTATTGTTGTTGTTATTTAGGGTTGTTGTTGTTGTTTAGGGTTGTTGTTGTTCGTTTTGTTGTTGTTGTTATTTAGGGTTGTTGTTGTTGTTGTTGTTGTTGCTGGTTTTGTTGTTCTTTTTATTTAGGGTTGTTGTTGTTATTTAGGGTGGTTGTTGTTGTTGTAGTTATTTTTATTTAGGGTTGTTGTTATTTAGGGTTGTTGTTGTTGTTGTTATTGTTGTTGTTGTTGTTGTTATTTAGGGTTGTTGTTGTTATTGTTGTTGTTGTTGTTGTTGTTATTTAGGGTTGTTGTTGTTGTTATTTAGGGTTGTTGTTGTTTTTGTTGTTATTTAGGGTTGTTGTTGTTGTTGTTGTTGTTGTTTAGGGTTGTTGTTGTTTAGGGTTGTTGTTGTTGTTGTTGTTATTTTTATTTAGGGTTGTTGTTGTTGTTGTTGTTGTTGTTGTTTATGGTTGTTGTTGTTGTTTCTCTTGTTGTTATTTAGGGTTGTTGTTGTTATTTAGGGTTGTTGTTGTTGTTGTTGTTGTTGTTTAGGGTGGTTGTGGTTGTTGTTGTAGTTGTTGTTGTTGCTTAGGGTTGTTGTTGTTGTTGTTGCTCTTGTCAATTCAGGGTTGTTGTTGTTGCTGTTGGTGTTTAGGGTTGTTGTTGTTGTTGTTGTTGTTGTTGTTGTAGTTGTTTTTGTCGTAATTGTTGTTGTTGTTGTTGTTTTTGTTGTTATTTAGGGTTGTTGATGTTGTTGTTATTGTTGTTGTTATTTAGGGTTGTTGTTGTTGTTTAGGGTTGTTGTTGTTCGTTTTGTTGTTGTTGTTATTTAGGGTTGTTGTTGTTGTTTTTGTTGTTGTTGGTTTTGTTGTTCTTTTTATTTAGGGTTGTTGTTGTTATTTAGGGTGGTTGTTGTTGTTGTAGTTATTTTTATTTAGGGTTGTTGTTATTTAGGGTTGTTGTTGTTGTTGTTATTGTTGTTGTTGTTGTTGTTATTTAGGGTTGTTGTTGTTATTGTTGTTGCTGTTGTTGTTGTTATTTAGGGTTGTTGTTGTTGTTATTTAGGGTTGTTGTTGTTTTTGTTGTTATTTAGGGTTGTTGTTGTTGTTGTTGTTGTTGTTGTTTAGGGTTGTTGTTGTTGTTGTTATTTAGGGTTGTTGTTGTTGTTTAGGGTTGTTGTTGTTCGTTTTGTTGTTGTTGTTATTTAGGGTTGTTGTTGTTGTAGTTATTGTTGTTGGTTTTGTTGTTCTTGTTATTTAGGGTTGTTGTTGTTATTTAGGGTGGTTGTTGTTGTTGTAGATATTTTTATTTAGGGTTGTTGTTGTTATTTAGGGTTGTTGTTGTTGTTGTTATTGTTGTTGTTGTTGTTGTTATTTTGGGTTGTTGTTTTTATTGTTGTTGTTGTTGTTGTTATTTAGGGTTGTTGTTGTTGTTGTTGTTGTTGTTGTTTAGGGTTGTTGTTGTTGCTGTTGTTGTTGTTTAGGGTTGTTGTAGTTGTTATTTAGGGTTGTTATTGTTGTTGTTGTTGTTGTTTTTATTTAGGGTTGTTGTTGTTGTTGTTGTTGTTTAGGGTGGTTGTGGTTGTTGTTGTAGTTGTTGTTGTTGCTTAGGGTTGTTGTTGTTGTTGTTGTTGCTCTTGTTGTTATTCAGGGTTGTTGTTGTTGCTTTTGGTATTTAGGGTTGTTGTTGTTGTTGTTGTTGTTGTTGTTGTTGTTGTCGTAATTGTTGTTGTTGTTGTTGTTGTTTTTGTTGTTATTTAGGGTTGTTGATGTTGTTGTTATTGTTGTTGTTATTTAGGGTTGTTGTTGTTGCTCTTGTTGTTATTCAGGGTTGTTGTTGTTGCTGTTGGTATTTAGGGTTGTTGTTGTTGTTTTTGTTGTCGTAATTGTTGTTGTTATTGTTGTTGTTTTTGTTGTTATTTAGGGTTGTTGATGTTGTTGTTATTGTTGTTGTTATTTAGGGTTGTTGTTGTTGTTTAGGGTTGGTGTTGTTCGTTTTGTTGTTGTTGTTAGTTAGTGTTGTTATTGTTGTTGTTGTTGTTGTTGGTTTTGTTGTTCTTGTTATTTAGGGTTGTTGTTGTTATTTAGGGTTGTTGTTGTTGTTGTTGTTATTTTTATTTAGGGTTGTTGGTGTTGTTTAGGGTTGTTGTTGTTGTTGTTGTTGTTGTTGTTGTTCTTTAGGGTTGTTGTTGTTTCTCTTGTTGTTATTTAGGGTTGTTGTTGTTGTTATTTAGGGTTGTTGTTGTTGTTGTTTAGGGTTGTTGTTGTTGTTTAGAGTTGTTGTGGTTGTTGTAATTTAGGATTGTTGTTGTTGTTATTTAGGGTTGTTGTTGTTGTTGTTGTTGTTGTTGTTGTTTAGGGTTTTTGTTGTTGTTGTTGTGGTTGTTGTTATTTAGGGTTGTTGTTGTTGTTGTTGTTGTTGTTTAGGGTGGTTGTGGTTGTTGTTGTAGTTGTTGTTGTTACTTAGGGTTGTTGTTGTTGTTGTTGTTGTTGTTGCTCTTGTTGTTATTCAGGGTTGTTGTTGTTGTTGTTGTTGTTGTTTAGGGTGGTTGTGGTTGTTGTTGCTTAGGGTTGTTGTTGTTGTTGTTGTTGTTGTTGTTGTTGCTCTTTTCAATTCAGGGTTGTTGTTGTTGCTGTTGGTATTTAGGGTTGTTGTTGTTGTTGTTGTTGTTGTAGTTGTTTTTGTCGTAATTGTTGTTGTTGTTGTTGTTTTTGTTGTTATTTAGGGTTGTTGATGTTGTTGTTATTGTTGTTGTTATTTAGGGTTGTTGTTGTTGTTTAGGGTTGTTGTTGTTCGTTTTGTTGTTGTTGTTATTTAGGGTTGTTGTTGTTGTTGTTGTTGTTGCTGGTTTTGTTGTTCTTTTTATTTAGGGTTGTTGTTGTTATTTAGGGTGGTTGTTGTTGTTGTAGTTATTTTTATTTAGGGTTGTTGTTATTTAGGGTTGTTGTTATTTAGGGTTGTTGTTGTTGTTGTTATTGTTGTTGTTGATGTTGTTATTTAGGGTTGTTGTTGTTATTGTTGTTGTTGTTGTTGTTGTTATTTAGGGTTGTTGTTGTTGTTATTTAGGGTTGTTGTTGTTTTTGTTGTTATTTAGGGTTGTTGTTGTTGTTGTTGTTGTTGTTTAGGGTTGTTGTTGTTGTTGTTATTTAGGGTTGTTGTTGTTGCTGTTGTTGTTGTTTAGGGTTGTTGTTGTTCGTTTTGTTGTTGTTGTTATTTAGGGTTGTTGTTGTTGTTGTTGTTGTTATTGTTGTTGTTGTTGTTGTTGTTATTTAGGGTTGTTGTTGTTATTGTTGTTGTTGTTGTTGTTGTTATTTAGGGTTGTTGTTGTTGTTATTTAGGGTTGTTGTTGTTTTTGTTGTTATTTAGGGTTGTTGTTGTTGTTGTTGTTGTTGTTTAGGGTTGTTGTTGTTTAGGGTTGTTGTTGTTGTTGTTGTTATTTTTATTTAGGGTTGTTGTTGTTGTTGTTGTTGTTGTTGTTGTTTAGGGTTGTTGTTGTTGTTTCTCTTGTTGTTATTTAGGGTTGTTGTTGTTATTTAGGGTTGTTGTTGTTGTTGTTGTTGTTGTTTAGGGTGGTTGTGGTTGTTGTTGTAGTTGTTGTTGTTGCTTAGGGTTGTTGTTGTTGTTGTTGCTCTTGTCAAATCTGGGTTGTTGTTGTTGCTGTTGGTGTTTAGGGTTGTTGTTGTTGTTGTTGTTGTTGTTGTTGTTGTTTTTGTCGTAATTGTTGTTGTTGTTGTTGTTTTTGTTGTTATTTAGGGTTGTTGATGTTGTTGTTATTGTTGTTGTTATTTAGGGTTGTTGTTGTTGTTTAGGGTTGTTGTTGTTCGTTTTGTTGTTGTTGTTATTTAGGGTTGTTGTTGTTGTTTTTGTTGTTGTTGGTTTTGTTGTTCTTTTTATTTAGGGTTGTTGTTGTTATTTAGGGTGGTTGTTGTTGTTGTAGTTATTTTTATTTAGGGTTGTTGTTATTTAGGGTTGTTGTTGTTGTTGTTATTGTTGTTGTTGTTGTTGTTATTTAGGGTTGTTGTTGTTATTGTTGTTGTTGTTGTTGTTGTTATTTAGGGTTGTTGTTGTTGTTATTTAGGGTTGTTGTTGTTTTTGTTGTTATTTAGGGTTGTTGTTGTTGTTGTTGTTGTTGTTGTTGTTTAGGGTTGTTGTTGTTTAGGGTTGTTGTTGTTGTTGTTATTTAGGGTTGTTGTTGTTGTTTAGGGTTGTTGTTGTTCGTTTTGTTGTTGTTGTTATTTAGGGTTGTTGTTGTTGTTGTTGTTATTGTTGTTGGTTTTGTTGTTCTTGTTATTTAGGGTTGTTGTTGTTATTTAGGGTGGTTGTTGTTGTTGTAGATATTTTTATTTAGGGTTGTTGTTGTTATTTAGGGTTGTTGTTGTTGTTGTTATTGTTGTTGTTGTTGTTGTTATTTTGGGTTGTTGTTTTTATTGTTGTTGTTGCTGTTGTTGTTATTTAGGGTTGTTGTTGTTGTTGTTGTTGTTTAGGGTTGTTGTTGTTGCTGTTGTTGTTGTTTAGGGTTGTTGTAGTTGTTATTTAGGGTTGTTATTGTTGTTGTTGTTGTTGTTTTTATTTAGGGTTGTTGTTGTTGTTGTTGTTGTTTAGGGTGGTTGTGGTTGTTGTTGTAGTTGTTGTTGTTGCTTAGGGTTGTTGTTGTTGTTGTTGTTGCTCTTGTTGTTATTCAGGGTTGTTGTTGTTGTTTTTGGTATTTAGGGTTGTTGTTGTTGTTGTTGTTGTTGTTGTTGTTGTTGTTGTCGTAATTGTTGTTGTTGTTGTTGTTGTTGTTTTTGTTGTTATTTAGGGTTGTTGATGTTGTTGTTATTGTTGTTGTTATTTAGGGTTGTTGTTGTTGCTCTTGTTGTTATTCAGGGTTGTTGTTGTTGCTGTTGGTATTTAGGGTTGTTGTTGTTGTTTTTGTTGTCGTAATTGTGTTGTTATTGTTGTTGTTTTTGTTGTTATTTAGGGTTGTTGATGTTGTTGTTATTGTTGTTGTTATTTAGGGTTGTTGTTGTTGTTTAGGGTTGGTGTTGTTCGTTTTGTTGTTGTTTTTAGTTAGTGTTGTTATTGTTGTTGTTGTTGTTGTTGGTTTTGTTGTTCTTGTTATTTAGGGTTGTTGTTGTTATTTAGGGTGGTTGTTGTTGTTGTTGTTATTTTTATTTAGGGTTGTTGGTGTTGTTTAGGGTTGTTGTTGTTGTTGTTGTTGTTGTTGTTCTTTAGGGTTGTTGTTGTTTCTCTTGTTGTTATTCAGGGTTGTTGTTGTTGTTATTTAGGGTTGTTGTTGTTTTTGTTTAGGGTTGTTGTTGTTGTTTAGGGTTGTTGTGGTTGTTGTAATTTAGGATTGTTGTTGTTGTTATTTAGGGTTGTTGTTGTTGTTGTTGTTGTTGTTGTTTAGGGTTGTTGTTGTTGTTGTTGTTGTTGTTTAGGGTGGTTGTGGTTGTTGTTGTAGTTGTTGTTGTTGCTTAGGGTTGTTGTTGTTGTTGCTCTTGTTGTTATTCAGGGTTGTTGTTGTTGTTGTTGTTGTTTAGGGTGGTTGTGGTTGTTGTTGTAGTTGTTGTTGTTGCTTAGGGTTGTTGTTGTTGTTGTTGTTGTTGTTGTTGTTGCTCTTGTCAATTCAGGGTTGTTGTTGTTGCTGTTGGTATTTAGGGTTGTTGTTGTTGTTGTTGTTGTTGTTGTAGTTGTTTTTGTCGTAATTGTTGTTGTTGTTGTTGTTTTTGTTGTTATTTAGGGTTGTTGATGTTGTTGTTATTGTTGTTGTTATTTAGGGTTGGTGTTGTTGTTTAGGGTTGTTGTTGTTCGTTTTGTTGTTGTTGTTATTTAGGGTTGTTGTTGTTGTTGTTGTTGTTGCTGTTGGTATTTAGGGTTGTTGTTGTTGTTGTTGTTGTTGTTGTAGTTGTTTTTGTCGTAATTGTTGTTGTTGTTGTTGTTTTTGTTGTTATTTAGGGTTTTTGATGTTGTTGTTATTGTTGTTGTTATTTAGGGTTGTTGTTGTTGTTTAGGGTTGTTGTTGTTCGTTTTGTTGTTGTTGTTATTTAGGGTTGTTGTTGTTGTTGTTGTTGTTGTTGGTTTTGTTGTTCTTTTTATTTAGGGTTGTTGTTGTTATTTAGGGTGGTTGTTGTTGTTGTAGTTATTTTTATTTAGGGTTGTTGTTATTTAGGGTTGTTGTTGTTGTTGTTATTGTTGTTGTTGATGTTGTTATTTAGGGTTGTTGTTGTTATTGTTGTTGTTGTTGTTGTTGTTATTTAGGGTTGTTGTTGTTGTTATTTAGGGTTGTTGTTGTTTTTGTTGTTATTTAGGGTTGTTGTTGTTGTTGTTGTTGTTGTTTAGGGTTGTTGTTGTTGTTGTTATTTAGGGTTGTTGTTGTTGTTGTTGT
>OX359294.1:33124724-33132224 GCA_947179395.2 Pulicaria dysenterica | reverse complement strand
TTGTTATTGTTGTTGGTTTTGTTGTTCTTGTTATTTAGGGTTGTTGTTGTTATTTAGGGTGGTTGTTGTTGTTGTAGTTATTTTTATTTAGGGTTGTTGTTGTTATTTAGGGTTGTTGTTGTTGTTGTTATTGTTGTTGTTATTTTGGGTTGTTGTTTTTATTGTTGTTGTTGTTATTGTTGTTATCTAGGGTTGTTGTTGTTGTTGTTATTGTTGTTGTTTAGGGTTGTTGTTGTTGTTGTTATTTAGGGTTGTTGTTGTTGTTGTTTAGGGTTGTTGTAGTTGTTATTTAGGGTTGTTATTGTTGTTGTTGTTGTTGTTGTTATCTACGGTTGTTGTTGTTGTTGTTATTGTTGTTGTTTAGGGTTGTTGTTGTTGTTGTTATTTAGGGTTGTTGTTGTTGCTGTTGTTGTTGTTTAGGGTTGTTGTAGTTGTTATTTAGGGTTGTTGTTGTTGTTATTTAGGGTTGTTGTTGTTTTTGTTGTTGTTGTTTAGGGTTATTGTTGTTTAGGGTTGTTGTTGTTGTTGTTGTTATTTTTATTTAGGGTTGTTGTTGTTGTTGTTGTTGTTGTTGTTGTTGTTTAGGGTTGGTGTTGTTGTTTCTCTTGTTGTTATTTAGGGTTGTTGTTGTTATTTAGGGTTGTTGTTGTTGTTGTTGTTGTTGTTTAGGGTGGTTGTGGTTGTTGTTGTAGTTGTTGTTGTTGCTTAGGGTTGTTGTTGTTGTTGTTGCTCTTGTCAAATCTGGGTTGTTGTTGTTGCTGTTGGTGTTTAGGGTTGTTGTTGTTGTTGTTGTTGTTGTTGTTGTTGTTGTTTTTGTCGTAATTGTTGTTGTTGTTGTTGTTTTTGTTGTTATTTAGGGTTGTTGATGTTGTTGTTATTGTTGTTGTTATTTAGGGTTGTTGTTGTTGTTTAGGGTTGTTGTTGTTGTTGTTGTTGTTATTTAGGGTTGTTGTTGTTGTTTTTGTTGTTGTTGGTTTTGTTGTTCTTTTTATTTAGGGTTGTTGTTGTTATTTAGGGTGGTTGTTGTTGTTGTAGTTATTTTTATTTAGGGTTGTTGTTATTTAGGGTTGTTGTTGTTGTTGTTATTGTTGTTGTTGTTGTTGTTATTTAGGGTTGTTGTTGTTATTGTTGTTGTTGTTGTTGTTGTTATTTAGGGTTGTTGTTGTTGTTATTTAGGGTTGTTGTTGTTTTTGTTGTTATTTAGGGTTGTTGTTGTTGTTGTTGTTGTTGTTGTTTAGGGTTGTTGTTGTTTAGGGTTGTTGTTGTTGTTGTGATTTAGGGTTGTTGTTGTTGTTTAGGGTTGTTGTTGTTCGTTTTGTTGTTGTTGTTATTTAGGGTTGTTGTTGTTGTTGTTGTTATTGTTGTTGGTTTTGTTGTTCTTGTTATTTAGGGTTGTTGTTGTTATTTAGGGTGGTTGTTGTTGTTGTAGATATTTTTATTTAGGGTTGTTGTTGTTATTTAGGGTTGTTGTTGTTGTTGTTATTTAGGGTTGTTGTTTTTATTGTTGTTGTTGTTGTTGTTGTTATTTAGGGTTGTTGTTGTTGTTGTTGTTGTTGTTGTTGTTTAGGGTTGTTGTTGTTGCTGTTGTTGTTGTTTAGGGTTGTTGTAGTTGTTATTTAGGGTTGTTATTGTTGTTGTTGTTGTTGTTTTTATTTAGGGTTGTTGTTGTTGTTGTTGTTGTTTAGGGTGGTTGTGGTTGTTGTTGTAGTTGTTGTTGTTGCTTAGGGTTGTTGTTGTTGTTGTTGTTGTTGTTGTTGTTTTTGGTATTTAGGGTTGTTGTTGTTGTTGTTGTTGTTGTTGTTGTTGTTGTTGTTGTCGTAATTGTTGTTGTTGTTGTTGTTGTTTTTGTTGTTATTTAGGGTTGTTGATGTTGTTGTTATTGTTGTTGTTATTTAGGGTTGTTGTTGTTGCTCTTGTTGTTATTCAGGGTTGTTGTTGTTGCTGTTGGTATTTAGGGTTGTTGTTGTTGTTTTTGTTGTCGTAATTGTTGTTGTTATTGTTGTTGTTTTTGTTGTTATTTAGGGTTGTTGATGTTGTTGTTATTGTTGTTGTTATTTAGGGTTGTTGTTATTGTTTAGGGTTGGTGTTGTTCGTTTTGTTGTTGTTTTTAGTTAGTGTTGTTATTGTTGTAGTTGTTGTTGTTGGTTTTGTTGTTCTTGTTATTTAGGGTTGTTGTTGTTATTTAGGGTGGTTGTTGTTGTTGTTGTTATTTTTATTTAGGGTTGTTGGTGTTGTTTAGGGTTGTTGTTGTTGTTGTTGTTGTTGTTGTTGTTTCTCTTGTTGTTATTTAGGGTTGTTGTTGTTGTTATTTAGGGTTGTTGTTGTTGTTGTTTAGGGTTGTTGTTGTTGTTTAGAGTTGTTGTGGTTGTTGTAATTTAGGATTGTTGTTGTTGTTATTTAGGGTTGTTGTTGTTGTTGTTGTTGTTGTTGTTTAGGGTTGTTGTTGTTGTTGTTGTGGTTGTTGTTATTTAGGGTTGTTGTTGTTGTTGTTGTTGTTGTTTAGGGTGGTTGTGGTTGTTGTTGTAGTTGTTGTTGTTGCTTAGGGTTGTTGTTGTTGTTGTTGTTGTTGTTGCTCTTGTTGTTATTCAGGGTTGTTGTTGTTGTTGTTGTTGTTTAGGGTGGTTGTGGTTGTTGTTGTAGTTGTTGTTGTTGCTTAGGGTTGTTGTTGTTGTTGTTGTTGTTGTTGTTGTTGCTCTTGTCAATTCAGGGTTGTTGTTGTTGCTGTTGGTATTTAGGGTTGTTGTTGTTGTTGTTGTTGTTGTTGTAGTTGTTTTTGTCGTAATTGTTGTTGTTGTTGTTGTTTTTGTTGTTATTTAGGGTTGTTGATGTTGTTGTTACTGTTGTTGTTATTTAGGGTTGTTGTTGTTGTTTAGGGTTGTTGTTGTTCGTTTTGTTGTTGTTGTTATTTAGGGTTGTTGTTGTTGTTGTTGTTGTTGCTGGTTTTGTTGTTCTTTTTATTTAGGGTTGTTGTTGTTATTTAGGGTGGTTGTTGTTGTTGTAGTTATTTTTATTTAGGGTTGTTGTTATTTAGGGTTGTTGTTATTTAGGGTTGTTGTTGTTGTTGTTATTGTTGTTGTTGTTGTTGTTATTTAGGGTTGTTGTTGTTATTGTTGTTGTTGTTGTTGTTGTTATTTAGGGTTGTTGTTGTTGTTATTTAGGGTTGTTGTTGTTTTTGTTGTTATTTAGGGTTGTTGTTGTTGTTGTTGTTGTTGTTTAGGGTTGTTGTTGTTTAGGGTTGTTGTTGTTGTTGTTATTTAGGGTTGTTGTTGTTGCTGTTGTTGTTGTTTAGGGTTGTTGTTGTTCGTTTTGTTGTTGTTGTTATTTAGGGTTGTTGTTGTTGTTGTTGTTATTATTGTTGTTGGTTTTGTTGTTCTTGTTATTTAGGGTTGTTGTTGTTATTTAGGGTGGTTGTTGTTGTTGTAGTTATTTTTATTTAGGGTTGTTGTTGTTATTTAGGGTTGTTGTTGTTGTTGTTATTGTTGTTGTTATTTTGGGTTGTTGTTTTTATTGTTGTTGTTGTTGTTGTTTTTATCTAGGGTTGTTGTTGTTGTTGTTATTGTTGTTGTTTAGGGTTGTTGTTGTTGTTGTTATTTAGGGTTGTTGTTGTTGCTGTTGTTGTTGTTTAGGGTTGTTGTAGTTGTTATTTAGGGTTGTTATTGTTGTTGTTGTTGTTGTTTTTATTTAGGGTTGTTGTTGTTGTTGTTGTTGTCTAGTGGTTGTTGTTATAGTTGTTGTTGTTGCTTAGGGTTGTTGTTGTTGTTGTTGTTGTTGTTGTTGTTGCTCTTGTTGTTATTCAGGGTTGTTGTTGTTGTTGTTGGTTTTGTTGTTCTTTTTATTTAGGGTTGTTGTTGTTATTTAGGGTGGTTGTTGTTGTTGTAGTTATTTTTATTTAGGGTTGTCGTTATTTAGGGTTGTTGTTGTTGTTGTTATTGTTGTTGTTGTTGTTGTTATTCAGGGTTGTTGTTGTTATTGTTGTTGTTGTGGTTGTTGTTATTTAGGGTTGTTGTTGTTGTTATTTAGGGTTGTTGTTGTTGTTGTTGTTATTTAGGGTTGTTGTTGTTGTTGTTGTTGTTGTTTAGGGTTGTTGTTGTTGCTGTTGTTGTTATTTAGGGTTGTTGTTGTTGCTGTTGTTGTTATTAGGGTTGTTGTTGTTCGTTTTGTTGTTGTTGTTATTTAGGGTTGTTGTTGTTGTTGTTGTTGTTATTGTTGTTGGTTTTGTTGTTCTTGTTATTTAGGGTTGTTGTTGTTATTTAGGGTGGTTGTTGTTGTTGTTGTTGTTTTTGTTTAGGGTTGTTGTTGTAGTTGTTGTTGTTGTTGTTGTTATTGTTGTTGTTGTTGTTGTTATTTTGGGTTGTTGTTGTTGTTATTTATGGTTGTTGTTGTTATTGTTGTTGTTGTTGTTGTTTAGGGTTGTTGTTGTTGTTGTTGTTGTTGTTGTTTAGGGTTGTTGTTGTTGTTGTTATTTAGGGTTGTTGTTGTTGCTGTTGTTGTTGTTTAGGGTTGTTGTAGTTGTTATTTAGGGTTGTTATTGTTGTTGTTGTTTTTGTTTTTATTTAGGGTTGTTGTTGTTGTTGTTGTTGTTTAGGGTGGTTGTGGTTGTTGTTGCTTAGGGTTGTTGTTGTTGTTGTTGTTGTTGTTGTTGTTGCTCTTGTTGTTATTCAGGGTTGTTGTTGTTGCTTTTGGTATTTAGGGTTGTTGTTGTTGTTGTTGTTGTTGTTGTTGTTGTCGTAATTGTTGTTGTTGTTGTTGTTGTTTTTGTTGTTATTTAGGGTTGTTGATGTTGTTGTTATTGTTGTTGTTATTTAGGGTTGTTGTTGTTGCTCTTGTTGTTATTCAGGGTTGTTGTTGTTGCTGTTGGTATTTAGGGTTGTTGTTGTTGTTGTTGTTGTTGTTGTTGTCGTAATTGTTGTTGTTATTGTTGTTGTTTTTGTTGTTATTTAGGGTTGTTGATGTTGTTGTTATTGTTGTTGTTATTTTGGGTTGTTGTTGTTGTTTAGGGTTGTTGTTGTTAGTTTTGTTGTTGTTGTTAGTTAGTGTTGTTATTGTTGTTGTTGTTGTTGTTGGTTTTGTTGTTCTTGTTATTTAGGGTTGTTGTTGTTATTTAGGGTGGTTGTTGTTGTTGTTGTTATTTTTATTTAGGGTTCTTGTTGTTTTTGTTGTTATTTAGAGTTGTTGTTGTTGTTGTTGTTGTTGTTTAGGGTTGTTGTTGTTGCTGTTGTTGTTATTTAGGGTTGTTGTTGTTGCTGTTGTTGTTATTAGGGTTGTTGTTGTTCGTTTTGTTGTTGTTGTTATTTAGGGTTGTTGTTGTTGTTGTTGTTGTTATTGTTGTTGGTTTTGTTGTTCTTGTTATTTAGGGTTGTTGTTGTTATTTAGGGTGGTTGTTGTTGTTGTAGTTATTTTTATTTAGGGTTGTTGTTGTTATTTAGGGTTGTTGTTGTTGTTGTTATTGTTGTTGTTGTTGTTGTTATTTTGGGTTGTTGTTGTTGTTATTTATGGTTGTTGTTGTTATTGTTGTTGTTGTTGTTGTTTAGGGTTGTTGTTGTTGTTGTTGTTGTTGTTGTTTAGGGTTGTTGTTGTTGTTGTTGTTTAGGGTTGTTGTTGTTGCTGTTGTTGTTGTTTAGGGTTGTTGTAGTTGTTATTTAGGGTTGTTATTGTTGTTGTTGTTTTTGTTTTTATTTAGGGTTGTTGTTGTTGTTGTTGTTGTTTAGGGTGGTTGTGGTTGTTGTTGTTTAGGGTTGTTGTTGTTGTTGTTGTTGTTGTTGTTGTTGCTCTTGTTGTTATTCAGGGTTGTTGTTGTTGCTGTTGGTATTTAGGGTTGTTGTTGTTGTTGTTGTTGTTGTTGTTGTTGTCGTAATTGTTGTTGTTGTTGTTGTTGTTTTTGTTGTTATTTAGGGTTGTTGATGTTGTTGTTATTGTTGTTGTTATTTAGGGTTGTTGTTGTTGCTCTTGTTGTTATTCAGGGTTGTTGTTGTTGCTGTTGGTATTTAGGGTTGTTGTTGTTGTTGTTGTTGTTTTTGTTGTCGTAATTGTTGTTGTTATTGTTGTTGTTTTTGTTGTTATTTAGGGTTGTTGATGTTGTTGTTATTGTTGTTGTTATTTTGGGTTGTTGTTGTTGTTTAGGGTTGTTGTTGTTAGTTTTGTTGTTGTTGTTAGTTAGTGTTGTTATTGTTGTTGTTGTTGTTGTTGGTTTTGTTGTTCTTGTTATTTAGGGTTGTTGTTGTTATTTAGGGTGGTTGTTGTTGTTGTTGTTATTTTTATTTAGGGTTGTTGGTGTTGTTTAGGGTTGTTGTTGTTGTTGTTGTTGTTGTTGTTCTTTAGGGTTGTTGTTGTTTCTCTTGTTGTTATTTAGGGTTGTTGTTGTTTAGGGTGGTTGTGGTTGTTGTTGTAGTTGTTGTTGTTGCTTAGGGTTGTTGTTGTTGTTGTTGTTGTTGTTGCTCTTGTTGTTATTCAGGGTTGTTGTTGTTGTTGTTGTTGTTGTTTAGGGTGGTTGTGGTTGTTGTTGTAGTTGTTGTTGTTGCTTAGGGTTGTTGTTGTTGTTGTTGCTCTTGTTGTTATTCAGGGTTGTTGTTGTTGTTGTTGTTGTTGTAGTTGTTGTCATAATTGTTGTTGTTGTTTTTTTTGTTGTTATTTAGGGTTGTTGTTGTTGTTATTTAGGGTTGTTGTTGTTTTTGTTGTTATTTAGGGTTGTTGTTGTTGTTGTTGTTGTTGTTGTTGTTTAGGGTTGTTGTTGTTGTTGTTGTTATTTAGGGTTGTTGTTGTTGATGTTGTTGTTGTTTAGGGTTGTTGTTGTTGTTATTTTGGGTTGTTATTGTTGTTGTCATTTAGGGTTGTTGTTGTTGTTGTTGTTGTTGTTTAGGGTGGTTGTGGTCGTTGTTGTAGTTGTTGTTGTTGCTTAGGGTTGTTGTTGTTGTTGCTCTTGTTGTTATTCAGGGTTGTTGTTGTTGCTGTTGGTATTTAGGGTTGTTGTTGTTGTTGTTGTTGTAGTTGTTGTCATAATTGTTGTTGTTGTTGTTGTTTTTGTTGTTATTTAGGGTTGTTGATGTTGTTGTTATTGTTGTTGTTATTTAGGGTTGTTGTTGTTGTTTAGGGTTGTTGTTGTTCGTTTTGTTGTTGTTGTTATTTAGGGTTGTTGTTGTTGTTGGTTTTGTTGTTCTTGTTATTTAGGGTTGTTGTTGTTATTTAGGGTGGTTGTTGTTGTTGTTGTTATTTTTATTTAGGGTTGTTGTTGTTGTTTAGGGTTGTTGTTGTTGTTGTTGTTGTTGTTATTTAGGGTTGTTGTTGTTGTTTCTCTTATTGTTATTTAGGGTTGTTGTTGTTGTTGTTGTTTAGAGTTGTTGTGGTTGTTGTAATTTAGGGTTGTTGTTGTTATTTAGGGTTGTTGTTGATGTTGTTGTTGTTGTTTAGGGTTGTTGTTGTTGTTGTTGTTGTTGTTGTTATTTAGGGTTGTTGTTGTTGTTGTTTAGGGTGGTTGTGGTTGTTGTTGTAGTTGTTGTTGTTGCT
>OX359294.1:33109724-33112224 GCA_947179395.2 Pulicaria dysenterica | reverse complement strand
TTTTTATTTAGGGTTGTTGTTATTTAGGGTTGTTGTTGTTGTTGTTATTGTTGTTGTTGTTGTTGTTATTTAGGGTTGTTGTTGTTATTGTTGTTGTTGTTGTTGTTGTTATTTAGGGTTGTTGTTGTTGTTATTTAGGGTTGTTGTTGTTTTTGTTGTTATTTAGGGTTGTTGTTGTTGTTGTTGTTGTTGTTTAGGGTTGTTGTTGTTTAGGGTTGTTGTTGTTGTTGTTATTTAGGGTTGTTGTTGTTGCTGTTGTTGTTGTTTAGGGTTGTTGTTGTTGTTGTTGTTGTTGTTGTTGTTGTTTAGGGTTGTTGTTGTTGTTGTTGTTGTTTAGGGTTGTTGTTGTTGTTGTTGTGGTTGTTGTTATTTAGGGTTGTTGTTGTTGTTGTTGTTGTTGTTTAGGGTGGTTGTGGTTGTTGTTGTAGTTGTTGTTGTTGCTTAGGGTTGTTGTTGTTGTTGTTGTTGTTGTTGCTCTTGTTGTTATTCAGGGTTGTTGTTGTTGTTGTTGTTGTTTAGGGTGGTTGTAGTTGTTGTTGTAGTTGTTGTTGTTGCTTAGGGTTGTTGTTGTTGTTGCTGTTGTTGTTGCTCTTGTTGTTATTCCGGGTTGTTGTTATTGTTGTTGTTTTTTTTGTTGTTATTTAGGGTTGTTGTTGTTGTTATTTAGGGTTGTTGTTGTATTTGTTGTTATTTAGGGTTGTTGTTGTTGTTTAGGGTTGTTGTTGTTGTTGTTGTTATTTAGGGTTGTTGCTGTTGCTGTTGTTGTTGTTTAGGGTTGTTGTTGTTGTTATTTTGGGTTGTTATTGTTGTTGTAGTTGTTGTTTTTATTTAGGGTTGTTGTTGTTGTTGTTGTTGTTGTTGTTGTTTAGGGTGGTTGTGGTCGTTGTTGTAGTTGTTGTTGTTGCTTAGGGTTGTTGTTGTTGTTGCTCTTGTTGTTATTCAGGGTTGTTGTTGTTGCTGTTGGTATTTAGGGTTGTTGTTGTTGTTGTTGTTGTAGTTGTTGTCATAATTGTTGTTGTTGTTGTTGTTTTTGTTGTTATTTAGGGTTGTTGATGTTGTTGTTATTGTTTTTGTTATTTAGGGTTGTTGTTGTTGTTTAGGGTTGTTGTTGTTCGTTTTGTTGTTGTTGTTATTTAGGGTTGTTGTTGTTGTTGGTTTTGTTGTTCTTGTTATTTATGGTTGTTGTTGTTATTTAGGGTGGTTGTTGTTGTTTTTGTTATTTTTATTTAGGGTTGTTGTTGTTGTTTAGGGTTGTTGTTGTTGTTGTTGTTCTTCTTCTTCTTCTTTAGGGTTGTTGTTGTTGTTTCTCTTATTGTTATTTAGGGTTGTTGTTGTTGTTGTTGTTTAGAGTTGTTGTGGTTGTTGTAATTTATGGTTGTTGTTGTTATTTAGGGTTGTTGTGGTTGTTGTTATTTTGGGTTGTTGTTGTTGTTGTTTAGGGTGGTTGTGGTTATTGTTGTAGTTGTTGTTGTTGCTTAGGGTTGTTGTTGTTGTTGTTGCTCTTGTCAATTCAGGGTTGTTGTTGTTGCTGTTGGTATTTAGGGTTGTTGTTGTTGTTGTTGTTGTTGTTGTTGTTGTAGTTGTTTTTGTCGTAATTGTTGTTGTTGTTGTTGTTTTTGTTGTTATTTAGGGTTGTTGATGTAGTTGTTATTATTGTTGTTATTTAGGGTTGTTGTTTTTGTTTAGGGTTGTTGTTGTTCGTTTTGTTGTTGTTGTTATTTAGGGTTGTTGTTGTTGTTGTTGTTGTTGTTGGTTTTGTTGTTCTTTTTATTTAGGGTTGTTGTTGTTATTTAGGGTTGTTGTTGTTATTTAGGGTGGTTGTTGTTGTTGTTGTTGTTTTTATTTAGGGTTGTTGTTATTTAGGGTTGTTGTTGTTGTTGTTGTTGTTATTTAGGGTTGTTGTTGTTGTTGTTGTTGTTGTTGTTGTTGTTATTTAGGGTTGTTGTTGTTGTTATTTAGGGTTGTTGTTGTTGTTGTTGTTATTTAGGGTTGTTGTTGTTGTTGTTGTTGTTGTTTAGGGTTGTTGTTGTTGTTGTTATTTAGGGTTGTTGTTGTTACTGTTGTTGTTGTTTAGGGTTGTTGTTGTTCGTTTTGTTGTTGTTGTTATTTAGGGTTGTTGTTTATGTTGTTGTTGTTGTTGTTGTTGTTGTTGGTTTCGTTGTTCTTGTTATTTAGGGTTGTTGTTGTTATTTAGGGTGGTTGTTGTTGTTGTAGTTATTTTTATTTAGGGTTGTTGTTGTTATTTAGGGTTGTTGTTGTTGTTGTTATTGTTGTTGTTGTTGTTGTTATTTAGGGTTGTTGTTGTTGTTGTTGTTTAGGGTTGTTGTCGTTGTTGTTATTTAGGGTTGTTGTTATTGCTGTTGTTGTTGTTTAGGGTTGTTGTTGTTGTTATTTAGGGTTGTTATTGTTGTTGTTGTTGTTGTTTTTATTTAGGGTTGTTGTTGTTGTTGTTGTTGTTTAGGGTGGTTGTGGTTGTTGTGGTAGTTGTTGTTGTTGCTTA
>OX359294.1:33099724-33102224 GCA_947179395.2 Pulicaria dysenterica | reverse complement strand
TTGTAGTTGTTGTCATAATTATTGTTGTTGTTGTTGTTTTTGTTGTTATTTAGGGTTGTTGTTGTTATTATTTAGGGTTGTTGTTGTTTTTGTTGTTATTTAGGGTTGTTGTTGTTGTTGTTGTTGTTGTTTAGGGTTGTTGCTGTTGTTGTTGTTATTTAGGGTTGTTGTTGTTGTTGTTGTTGTTGTTTAGGGTTGTTGTTGTTGTTATTTAGGGTTGTTATTGTTGTTGTTTTTATTTAGGGTTGTTGTTGTTGTTGTTGTTGTTGTTGTTTAGGGTGGTTGTGGTCGTTGTAGTAGTTGTTGTTGTTGCTTAGGGTTGTTGTTGTTGTTGTTGTTGTAGTTGTTGTCATAATTGTTGTTGTTGTTGTTGTTTTTGTTGTTATTTAGGGTTGTTGATGTTGTTGTTATTGTTGTTGTTATTTAGGGTTGTTGTTGTTATTTAGGGTTGTTGTTGTTATTTAGGGTTGTTGTTGTTGGTTTTGTTGTTGTTGTTATTTAGGGTTGTTGTTGTTATTTAGGGTGGTTGTTGTTGTTGTTGTTATTTTTATTTAAGGTTGTTGTTGTTGTTTAGGGTTGTTGTTGTTGTTGTTGTTGTTGTTGTTGTTGTTCTTTAGGGTTGTTGTTGTTGTTTCTCTTATTGTTATTTAGGGTTGTTGTTGTTGTTGTTGTTGTTGTTTAGGGTTGTTGTTGTTGTTTAGAGTTGTTGTGGTTGTTGTAATTTAGGATTGTTGTTGTTGTTATTTAGGGTTGTTGTTGTTGTTGTTGTTGTTGTTGTTTAGGGTTGTTGTTGTTGTTGTTGTGGTTGTTGTTGTTGTAGTTGTTGTTATTTAGGGTTGTTGTTGTTGTTGTTGTTGTTGTTGTTGTTGTTGTTTAGGGTGGTTGTGGTTGTTGTTGTAGTTGTTGTTGTTGCTTAGGGTTGTTGTTGTTGTTGTTGTTGTTGTTGCTCTTGTTGTTATTCAGGGTTGTTGTTGTTGTTGTTGTTGTTTAGGGTGGTTGTGGTTGTTGTTGTAGTTGTTGTTGTTGCTTAGGGTTGTTGTTGTTGTTGTTGTTGTTGTTGCTCTTGTGGTATTCAGGGTTGTTGTTGTTGTTGTTGTTGTTGTTGTTGTCATAATTATTGTTGTTGTTGTTGTTTTTGTTGTTATTTAGGGTTGTTGTTGTTATTATTTAGGGTTGTTGTTGTTTTTGTTGTTATTTAGGGTTGTTGTTGTTGTTGTTGTTGTTGTTTAGGGTTGTTGCTGTTGTTGTTGTTATTTAGGGTTGTTGTTGTTGTTGTTGTTGTTGTTTAGGGTTGTTGTTGTTGTTATTTAGGGTTGTTATTGTTGTTGTTTTTATTTAGGGTTGTTGTTGTTGTTGTTGTTGTTGTTGTTTAGGGTGGTTGTGGTCGTTGTAGTAGTTGTTGTTGTTGCTTAGGGTTGTTGTTGTTGTTGTTGTTGTAGTTGTTGTCATAATTGTTGTTGTTGTTGTTGTTTTTGTTGTTATTTAGGGTTGTTGATGTTGTTGTTATTGTTGTTGTTATTTAGGGTTGTTGTTGTTATTTAGGGTTGTTGTTGTTATTTAGGGTTGTTGTTTTTGTTGGTTTTGTTGTTCTTGTTATTTAGGGTTGTTGTTGTTATTTAGGGTGGTTGTTGTTGTTGTTGTTATTTTTATTTAAGGTTGTTGTTGTTGTTTAGGGTTGTTGTTGTTGTTGTTGTTGTTGTTGTTGTTGTTCTTTAGGGTTGTTGTTGTTGTTTCTCTTATTGTTATTTAGGGTTGTTGTTGTTGTTGTTGTTTAGAGTTGTTGTGGTTGTTGTAATTTAGGGTTGTTGTTGTTATTTAGGGTTGTTGTTGTTGTTGTTGTTGTTGTTTAGGGTTGTTGTTGTTGTTGTTGTGGTTGTTGTTATTTAGGGTTGTTGTTGTTGTTGTTTAGG
This sequence comes from Pulicaria dysenterica, assembly GCA_947179395.2. Classification (NCBI taxonomy): domain Eukaryota; kingdom Viridiplantae; phylum Streptophyta; class Magnoliopsida; order Asterales; family Asteraceae; genus Pulicaria; species Pulicaria dysenterica. The sequence continues at coordinate 33,100,314 of OX359294.1, read as the reverse complement.
GTGGTTGTGGTTGTTGTTGTAGTTGTTGTTGTTGCTTAGGGTTGTTGTTGTTGTTGTTGCTCTTGTCAATTCAGGGTTGTTGTTGTTGCTGTTGGTATTTAGGGTTGTTGTTGTTGTTGTTGTTGTTGTTGTTGTTGTAGTTGTTTTTGTCGTAATTGTTGTTGTTGTTGTTGTTTATGTTGTTATTTAGGGTTGTTGTTGTTGTTGTTTATGTTGTTATTTAGGGTTGTTGTTGTTGTTGTTGTTGTAGTTGTTGTCATAATTGTTGTTGTTGTTGTTGTTTTTGTTGTTATTTAGGGTTGTTGTTGTTGTTATTTAGGGTTGTTGTTGTTGTTGTTGTTATTTAGGGTTGTTGTTGTTGCTGTTGTTGTTGTTTAGGGTTGTTGTTGTTGTTATTTAGGGTTGTTATTGTTGTTGTTGTTGTTGTTGTTTTTATTTAGGGTTGTTGTTGTTGTTGTTGTTGTTGTTGTTGTTGTTGTTTAGGGTGGTTGTGGTCATTGTTGTAGTTGTTGTTGTTGCTCTTGTTGTTATTCAGGGTTGTTGTTGTTGCTGTTGGTATTTAGGGTTGTTGTTGTTGTTGTTGTTGTAGT
>OX359294.1:33032224-33039724 GCA_947179395.2 Pulicaria dysenterica | reverse complement strand
GGGTTGTTGTTGTTGTTGTTATTGTTGTTGTTGTTGTTGTTATTTAGAGTTGTTGTTGTTATTGTTGTTGTTGTTATTTAGGGTTGTTGTTGTTGTTATTTAGGGTTGTTGTTGTTTTTGTTGTTATTTAGGGTTGTTGTTGTTGTTGTTGTTGTTGTTGTTTAGGGTTGTTGTTGTTGTTGTTGTTATTTTTAGGGTTGTTGTTGTTGCTGTTCTTGTTGTTTAGGGTTGTTGTTGTTGTTATTTAGGGTTGTTATTGTTGTTGTTGTTGTTGTTTTTATTTAGGGTTGTTGTTGTTGTTGTTGTTGTTGTTTAGGGTGGTTGTGGTCGTTGTTGTTGTTGCTTAGGGTTGTTGTTGTTGTTGTTGTTGTTGCTCTTGTTGTTATTCAGGGTTGTTGTTGTTGCTGTTGGTATTTAGGGTTGTTGTTGTTGTTGTTGTCATAATTGTTGTTGTTGTTGTTGTTTTTGTTGTTATTTAGGGTTGTTGATGTTGTTGTTATTGTTGTTGTTATTTAGGGTTGTTGTTGTTGTTTAGGGTTGTTGTTGTTCGTTTTGTTGTTGTTGTTATTTAGGGTTGTTGTTGTTGTTGGTTTTGTTGTTCTTCTTATTTAGGGTTGTTGTTGTTATTTAGGGTGGTTGTTGTTGTTGTTGTTATTTTTATTTAGGGTTGTTGTTGTTGTTTAGGGTTGTTGTTGTTGTTGTTGTTGTTGTTGTTCTTTAGGGTTGTTGTTGTTGTTTCTCTTGTTGTTATTTAGGGTTGTTGTTGTTGTTGTTGTTTAGAATTGTTGTGGTTGTTGTAATTTAGGGTTGTTGTTGTTATTTAGGGTTGTTGTTGTTGTTGTTTAGGGTTGTTGTTGTTGTTGTTGTGGTTGTTGTTATTTAGGGTTGTTGTTGTTGTTGTTGTTGTTGTTGTTTAGGGTGGTTGTGGTTGTTGTTGTAGTTGTTGTTGTTGCTTATGGTTGTTGTTGTTGTTGTTGTTGTTGTTGTTGTTGCTCTTGTCAATTCAGGGTTGTTGTTGTTGCTGTTGGTATTTAGGGTTGTTGTTGTTGTTGTTGTTGTTGTTGTTGTTTTTGTCGTAATTGTTGTTGTTGTTGTTGTTTTTGTTGTTATTTAGGGTTGTTGATGTTGTTGTTATTGTTGTTGTTATTTAGGGTTGTTGTTGTTGTTTAGGGTTGTTGTTGTTCGTTTTGTTGTTGTTGTTATTTAGGGTTGTTGTTGTTGTTGTTGTTGTTGTTGGTTTTGTTGTTCTTTTTATTTAGGGTTGTTGTTGTTATTTAGGGTGGTTGTTGTTGTTGTAGTTATTTTTATTTAGGGTAGTTGTTGTTATTTAGGGTTGTTGTTGTTGTTGTTGTTATTGTTGTTGTTGTTGTTGTTATTTAGGGTTGTTGTTGTTATTGTTGTTGTTGTTGTTGTTGTTATTTAGGGTTGTTGTTGTTGTTATTTAGGGTTGTTGTTGTTGTTGTTGTTGTTGTTTAGGGTTGTTGTTGTTGTTGTTATTTAGGGTTGTTGTTGTTGCTGTTGTTGTTGTTTAGGGTTGTTGTTGTTGTTATTTAGGGTTGTTATTGTTGTTGTTGTTGTTGTTTTTATTTAGGGTTGTTGTTGTTGTTGTTGTTGTTGTTGTTGATTAGGGTGGTTGTGGTTGTTGTTGTAGTTGTTGTTGTTGCTTAGAGTTGTTGTTGTTGTTGTTGTTGTTGTTGTTGTTGTTGTGGTTGTTGTTATTTAGGGTTGTTATTGTTGTTGTTGTTGTTGTTGTTTAGGGTGGTTGTGGTTGTTGTTGTAGTTGTTGTTGTTGCTTAGGGTTGTTGTTGTTGTTGTTGTTGCTCTTGTTGTTATTCAGGGTTGTTGTTGTTGCTGTTGGTATTTAGGGTTGTTGTTGTTGTTGTTGGTGTAGTTGTTGTCATAATTGTTGTTGTTGTTGTTGTTGTTTTGGTTGTTATTTAGGGTTGTTGATGTTGTTGTTGTTATTTAGGGTTGTTGTTGTTGTTGTTGTTTAGGGTTGTTGTTGTTCGTTTTGTTGTTGTTGTTATTTAGGGTTGTTATTGTTGTTGGTTTTGTTGTTCTTGTTATTTAGGGTTGTTGTTGTTATTTAGGGTGGTAGTTGTTGTTGTTGTTATTTTTATTTAGGGTTGTTGTTGTTGTTTAGGGTTGTTGTTGTTGTTGTTGTTGTTGTTGTTGTTGTTCTTTAGGGTTGTTGTTGTTTCTCTTGTTGTTATTTAGGGTTGTTGTTGTTGTTGTTGTTTAGAGTTGTTGTTGTTGTTTAGAGTTGTTGTGGTTGTTGTAATTTAAGGTTGTTGTTGTTATTTAGGGTTGTTGTTGTTGTTGTTGTTGTTGTTGTTGTTGTTGTTGTTGTTGTTGTGGTTGTTGTTATTTAGGGTTGTTGTTGTTGTTGTTTTTGTTTAGGGTGGTTGTGGTTGTTGTTGTAGTTGTTGTTGTTGCTTAGGGTTGTTGTTGTTGTTGTTGTTGTTGTTGTTGTTGTCAATTCAGGGTTGTTGTTGTTGCTGTTGGTATTTAGGGTTGTTGTTGTTGTTGTTGTTGTTGTTGTTGCTCTTGTCAATTCAGGGTTGTTGTTGTTGCTGTCGGTATTTAGGGTTGTTGTTGTTGTTGTTGTTGTTGTTGTTATTGTTGTTGTTGTAGTTGTTGTTATCGTAATTGTTGTTGTTGTTGTTGTTTTTGTTGTTATTTAGGGTTGTTGATGTTGTTGTTATTGTTGTTATTGTTGTTGTTATTTAGGGTTGTTATTGTTGTTATTTAGGGTTGTTCTTGTTGTTGTTGTTGTTGTTGGTTTTGTTGTTCTTGTTATTTAGGGTTGTTGTTGTTATTTATGGATGTTGTTGTTGTAGTTATTTTTATTTATGGTTGTTGTTGTTATTTAGGGTTGTTGTTGTTGTTATTGTTGTTGTTGTTGTTGTTATTTAGGGTTGTTGTTGTTATTGTTGTTGTTGTTGTTGTTGTTGTTATTTAGGGTTGTTGTTGTTGTTTAGAGTTGTTGTGGTTGTTGTAATTTAGGATTGTTGTTGTTGTTATTTAGGGTTGTTGTTGTTGTTGTTGTTTAGGGTTGTTGTTGTTGTTGTTGTGGTTGTTGTTATTTAGGGTTGTTGTTGTTGTTGTTGTTGTTGTTTAGGGTGGTTGTGGTTGTTGTTGTAGTTGTTGTTGTTGCTTAGGGTTGTTGTTGTTGTTGTTGTTGTTGCTCTTGTTGTTATTCAGGGTTGTTGTTGTTGCTGTTGGTATTTAGGGTTGTTGTTGTTGTTGTTGTAGTTGTTGTCATAATTGTTGTTGTTGTTGTTGTTTTTGTTGTTATTTAGGGTTGTTGATGTTGTTGTTATTGTTGTTGTTATTTAGGGTTGTTGTTGTTGGTTTTGTTGTTGTTGTTATTTAGGGTTGTTGTTGTTGTTGGTTTTGTTGTTCTTGTTATTTAGGGTTGTTGTTGTTATTTAGGGTGGTTGTTGTTGTTGTTGTTATTTTTATTTAGGGTTATTGTTGTTGTTTAGGGTTGTTGTTGTTGTTGTTGTTGTTGTTGTTGTTGTTCTTTAGGGTTGTTGTTGTTGTTTCTCTTGTTGTTATTTAGGGTTGTTATTGTTGTTGTTGTTGTTTAGAGTTGTTGTGGTTGTTGTAATTTAGGGTTGTTGTTGTTGTTATTTAGGGTTGTTGTTGTTGTTGTTGTTTAGGGTTGTTGTTGTTGTTGTTGTTGTTGTTGTTGTTGCTCTTGTTGTTATTCAGGGTTGTTGTTGTTGTTGTTTAGAGTTATTGTTGTTGTTTAGAGTTGTTGTTGTTGTTTAGAGTTGTTGTTGTGGTTTAGGGTTGTTGTTGTTGCTGTTGGTATTTAGGGTTGTTGTTGTTGTTGTTGTTGTTGTTATTGTTGTTGTTGTAGTTGTTTTTGTCGTAATTGTTGTTGTTGTTGTTGTTTTTGTTGTTATTTAGGGTTGTTGATGTTGTTGTTATTGTTGTTGTTATTTAGGGTTGTTGTTGTTGTTTAGGGTTGTTGTTGTTATTTAGGGTGGTTGTTGTTGTTGTTGTTATTTTTATTTAGGGTTGTTTTTGTTGTTTAGGGTTGTTGTTGTTGATGATGTTGTTGTTGTTGTTGTTCTTTAGGGTTGTTGTTGTTGTTTCTCTTGTTGTTATTTAGGGTTGTTGTTGTTGTTGTTGTTTAGAGTTGTTGTGGTTGTTGTTGTTATTTAGGGTTGTTGTTATTGTTGTTGTTGTTGTTGTTTAGGGTTGTTCTTGTTGTTGTTGTGGTTGTTGTTATTTAGGGTTGTTGTTGTTGTTGTTGTTGTTTAGGGTGGTTGTTGTTGTTGTTGTAGTTGTTGTTGTTGCTTAGGGTTGTTGTTGTTGTTGTTATTGTTGTTGTTGTTGTTGTTGTTGTTGTTGCTCTTGTCAATTCAGGGTTGTTGTTGTTGCTGTTGGTATTTAGGGTTGTTGTTGTTGTTGTTTTTGTCGTAATTGTTGTTGTTGTTGTTGTTTTTGTTGTTATTTAGGGTTGTTGATGTTGTTGTTATTGTTGTTGTTGTTTAGGGTTGTTGTTGTTCGTTTTGTTGTTGTTGTTATTTAGGGTTGTTGTTGTTGTTGTTGTTGTTGGTTTTGTTGTTCTTTTTATTTAGGGTTGTTGTTGTTATTTAGGGTGGTTGTTGTTGTTGTAGTTATTTTTATTTAGGGTTGTTGTTGTTATTTAGGGTTGTTGTTGTTGTTGTTATTTAGGGTTGTTGTTGTTATTGTTGTTGTTGTTGTTGTTGTTATTTAGGGTTGTTGTTGTTGTTATTTAGGGTTGTTGTTGTTTTTGTTGTTATTTAGGGTTGTTGTTGTTGTTGTTGTTGTTGTTTAGGGTTGTTGTTGTTGTTGTTATTTAGGGTTGTTGTTGTTGTTGTTGTTGTTGTTTTGGGTTGTTGTTGTTGTTATTTAGGGTTGTTATTGTTGTTGTTGTTGTTGTTTTTATTTAGGGTTATTGTTGTTGTTGTTGTTGTTGTTGTTTACGGTGGTTGTGGTTGTTGTTGTGGTTGTTGTTGTAGTTGTTGTTGTTGCTTAGGGTTGTAGTTGTTGTTGTTGTTGTTGTGGTTGTTGTTATTTAGGGTTTTTGTTGTTGTTGTTGTTGTTGTTGTTGTTTAGGGTGGTTGTGGTTGTTGTTGTAGTTGTTGTTGTTGCTTAGGGTTGTTGTTGTTGTTGTTGTTGTTGTTGTTGCTCTTGTTGTTATTCAGGGTTGTTGTTGTTGTTGTTGGTATTTAGGGTTGTTGTTGTTGTTGTTGTTGTTGTAGTTGTTGTCATAATTGTTGTTGTTGTTGTTGTTTTTGTTGTTATTTAGGGTTGTTGATGTTGTTGTTATTGTTGTTGTTATTTAGGGTTGTTGTTGTTGTTTAGGGTTGTTGTTGTTGTTTAGGGTTGTTGTTGTTCATTTTGTTGTTGTTGTTATTTAGGGTTGTTGTTGTTGTTGGTTTTGTTGTTCTTGTTATTTAGGGTTGTTGTTGTTATTTAGGGTGGTTGTTGTTGTTGTTGTTAATTTTATTTAGGGTTGTTGTTGTTGTTTAGGGTTGTTGTTGTTGTTGTTGTTGTTGTTGTTCTTTAGGGTTGTTGTTGTTTCTCTTGTTGTTATTTAGGGTTGTTGTTGTTGTTGTTGTTTAGAGTTGTTGTGGTTGTTGTAATTTAGGGTTGTTGTTGTTATTTAGGGTTGTTGTTGTTGTTGTTGTTGTTGTTGTTGTTGTTGTTGTTGTTGTTGTTGTTGTTGTGGTTGTTGTTATTTAGGGCTGTTGTTGTTGTTGTTGTTGTTTAGGGTGGTTGTGCTTGTTGTTGTTGCTTAGGGTTGTTGTTGTTGTTGTTGTTGTTGTTGTTGCTCTTGTCAATTCAGGGTTGTTGTTGTTGCTGTAGGTATTTAGGGTTGTTGTTGTTGTTGTTGTTGTTGTTGTTGTAGTTGTTGTTGTCGTAATTGTTGTTGTTGTTGTTGTTTTTGTTGTTATTTAGGGTTGTTGATGTTGTTGTTATTGTTGTTGTTATTTAGGGTTGTTGTTGTTGTTATTTACGGTTGTTGTTGTTGTTGTTGTTGTTGTTGGTTTTGTTGTTCTTGTTATTTAGGGTTGTTGTTGTTATTTAGGGATGTTGTTGTTGTAGTTATTTTTATTTAGGGTTTTTGTTGTTGTTGTTATTGTTTTTTGTTGTTGTTGTTATTTAGGGTTGTTTTTGTTATTGTTGTTGTTGTTGTTGTTGTTGTTATTTAGGGTTGTTGTTGTTGTTATTTAGGGTTGTTGTTGTTTAGAGTTGTTGTGGTTGTTATAATTTAGGATTGTTGTTGTTGTTATTTAGGGTTGTTGTTGTTGTTGTTGTTTAGGGTTGTTGTTGTTGTTGTTGTGGTTGTTGTTATTTAGGGTTGTTGTTGTTGTTGTTGTTGTTGTTGTTTAGGGTGGTTGTGGTTGTTGTTGTAGTTGTTGTTGTTGCTTAGGGTTATTGTTGTTGTTGTTGTTGTTGTTGCTCTTGTTGTTATTCAGGGTTGTTGTTGTTGCTGTTGGTATTTAGGGTTGTTGTTGTTGTTGTTGTTGTAGTTGTTGTCATAATTGTTGTTGTTGTTGTTGTTTTTGTTGTTATTTAGGGTTGTTGATGTTGTTGTTATTGTTGTTGTTATTTAGGGTTGTTGTTGTTGTTTAGGGTTGTTGTTGTTCGTCTTGTTGTTGTTGTTATTTAGGGTTGTTGTTGTTGTTGGTTTTGTTGTTCTTGTTATTTAGGGTTGTTGTTGTTATTTAGGGTGGTTGTTGTTGTTGTTGTTATTTTTATTTACGGTTGTTGTTGTTGTTTAGGGTTGTTGTTGTTGTTGTTGTTGTTGTTGTTGTTCTTTAGGGTTGTTGTTGTTGTTTCTCTTGTTGTTATTTAGGGTTGTTGTTGTTGTTGTTGTTTAGAGTTGTTGTGGTTGTTGTAATTTAGGGTTGTTGTTGTTGTTATTTAGGGTTGTTGTTGTTGTTGTTGTTTAGGGTTGTTGTTGTTGTTGTTGTGGTTGTTGTTATTTAGGGTTGTTGTTGTTGTTGTTGTTGTTGTTTAGGGTGGTTGTGGTTGTTGTTGTAGTTGTTGTTGTTGCTTAGGGTTGTTGTTGTTGTTGTCGTTGTTGTTGCTCTTGTCAATTCAGGGTTGTTGTCGTTGCTGTTGGTATTTAGGGTTGTTGTTGTAGTTGTTTTTGTCGTAATTGATGTTGTTGTTGTTGTTTTTGTTGTTATTTAGGGTTGTTGATGTTGTTGTTATTTTGGGTTGTTGTTGTTGTTTAGGGTTGTTGTTGTTCGTTTTGTTGTTGTTGTTGTTGTTGTTGTTTTTTAGGGTTGTTGTTGTTGTTGTTGTGGTTGTTGTTATTTAGGGTTGTTGTTGTTGTTGTTGTTTAGGGTGGTTGTGGTTGTTGTTGTAGTTGTTGTTGTTGCATAGGGTTGTTGTTGTTGTTGTTGTTGTTGTTGCTCTTGTCAATTCAGGGTTGTTGTTGTTGCTTTTGGTATTTAGGGTTGTTGTTGTTGTTGTTGTTGTAGTTGTTTTTGTCGTAATTGTTGT
>OX359294.1:33022224-33024724 GCA_947179395.2 Pulicaria dysenterica | reverse complement strand
GTTTAGGGTGGTTGTGGTTGTTGTTGTAGTTGTTGTTGTTGCTTAGGGTTGTTGTTGTTGTTGTTGCTCTTGTTGTTATTCAGGGTTGTTGTTGTTGCTGTTGGTATTTAGGGTTGTTGCTGTTGTTGTTGTAGTTGTTGTCATAATTGTTGTTGTTGTTGTTGTTTTTGTTGTTATTTAGGGTTGTTGATGTTGTTGTTATTGTTGTTGTTATTTAGGGTTGTTGTTGTTGTTTAGGGATGTTGTTGTTCGTTTTGTTGTTGTTGTTATTTAGGGTTGTTGTTGTTGTTGGTTTTGTTGTTCTTGTTATTTAGGGTGGTTGTTGTTGTTGTTGTTATTTTTATTTAGGGTTGTTGTTGTTGTTTAGGGTTGTTGTTGTTGTTGTTGTTGTTGTTGTTGTTGTTGTTCTTTAGGGTTGTTGTTGTTGTTTCTCTTGTTGTTATTTAGGGTTGTTGTTGTTGTTGTTGTTTAGAGTTGTTGTGGTTGTTGTAATTTAGGGTTGTTGTTGTTGTTATTTAGGGTTGTTGTTGTTGTTGTTGTTGTTGTTGTTTAGGGTTGTTGTTGTTGTTGTTGTGGTTGTTGTTATTTAGGGTTGTTGTTGTTGTTGTTGTTTAGGGTGGTTGTGGTTGTTGTTGTAGTTGTTGTTGTTGCTTAGGGTTGTTGTTGTTGCTGTTGTTGTTGTTGTTGCTCTTGTCAATTCAGGGTTGTTGTTGTTGCTGTTGGTATTTAGGGTTGTTGTTGTTGTTGTTGTTGTTGTTGTTGTTGTAGTTATTTTGTCGTAATTGTTGTTGTTGTTGTTGTTTTTGTTGTTATTTAGGGTTGTTGATGTTGTTGTTATTGTTGTTGTTATTTAGGGTTGTTGTTGTTGTTTAGGGTTGTTGTTGTTCGTTTTGTTGTTGTTGTTATTTAGGGTTGTTGTTGTTGTTGGTTTTCTTGTTCTTTTTATTTAGGGTTGTTGTTGTTATTTAGGGTAGTTGTTGTTGTTGTAGTTATTTTTATTTAGGGTTGTTGTTGTTGTTGTTATTGTTGTTGTTGTTGTTGTTATTTAGGGTTGTTGTTGTTATTGTTGTTGTTGTTGTTGTTGTTATTTAGGGTTGTTGTTGTTGTTATTTAGGTTTGTTGTTGTTTTTCTTGTTATTTAGGGTTGTTGTTGTTGTTGTTGTTGTTGTTGTTTAGGGTTGTTGTTGTTGTTGTTGTTATTTAGGGTTGTTGTTGTTGCTGTTGTTGTTGTTTAGGGTTGTTGTTGTTGTTATTTAGGGTTGTTATTGTTGTTGTTGTTGTTGTTTTTATTTAGGGTTGTTGTTGTTGTTGTTGTTGTTGTTGTTGTTTATGGTGGTTGTGGTCGTTGTTGTAGTTGTTGTTGTTGCTTAGGGTTGTTGTTGTTGTTGTTGTTGTTGTTGCTCTTGTTGTTATTCAGGGTTGTTGTTGTTGCTGTTGGTATTTAGGGTTGTTGTTGTTGTTGTTGTTGTAGTAGTTGTTGTTGCTTAGGGTTGTTGTTGTTGTTGTTGTTGTTGTTGTTGCTCTTGTCAATTCAGGGTTGTTGTTGTTGCTGTTGGTATTTAGGGTTGTTGTTGTTGTTGTTGTTGTTGTTTTTGTCGTAATTGTTGTTATTCTTGTTGTTGTTTAGGGTTGTTGTTGTTCGTTTTGTTGTTGTTGTTATTTAGGGTTGTTGTTGTTGTTGTTGTTGTTGTTGGTTTTGTTGTTCTTTTTATTTAGGGTTGTTGTTGTTATTTAGGGTGGTTGTTGTTGTTGTAGTTATTTTTATTTAGGGTTGTTGTTGTTGTTGTTATTGTTGTTGTTATTGTTGTTATTTAGGGTTGTTGTTGTTATTGTTGTTGTTGTTGTTGTTGTTATTTAGGTTTGTTGTTGTTTTTGTTGTTATTTAGGGTTGTTGTTGTTGTTGTTGTTGTTGTTTAGGGTTGTTGTTGTTGTTGTTATTTAGGGTTGTTGTTGTTGCTGTTGTTGTTGTTTAGGGTTGTTGTTGTTGTTATTTAGGGTTGTTATTGTTGTTGTTGTTGTTGTTTTTACTTAGGGTTGTTGTTGTTGTTGTTGTTGTTGTTGTTTAGGGTGGTTGTTGTTGTTGTTGTTGTTGTTGTTGTTGTTGTTTAGGGTGGTTGTTGTTGTTGTTGTTGTTGTTGTTGTTGCTCTTGTTGTTATTCAGGGTTGTTGTTGTTGCTGTTGGTATTTAGGGTTGTTGTTGTTGTTGTTGTGGTAGTTGTTGTCATAATTGTTGTTGTTGTTGTTGTTTTTGTTGTTATTTAGGGTTGTTGATGTTGTTGTTATTGTTGTTGTTGTTTAGGGTTGTTGTTGTTCGTTTTGTTGTTGTTGTTATTTAGGGTTGTTGTTGTTGTTGTTGTTGTTGTTGTTGGTTTTGTTGTTCTTTTTATTTAGGGTTGTTGTTGTTATTTAGGGTGGTTGTTGTTGTTGTAGTTATTTTTATTTAGGGTTGTTGTTGTTGTTGTTATTGTTGTTGTTTTTGTTGTTATTTAGGGTTGTTGTT
>OX359294.1:32997224-33009724 GCA_947179395.2 Pulicaria dysenterica | reverse complement strand
TTGTTGTTGTTGTTGTTTAGGGTGGTTGTGGTCGTTGTTGTAGTTGTTGTTGTTGCTTAGGGTTGTTGTTGTTGTTGTTGTTGTTGTTGCTCTTGTTGTTATTCAGGGTTGTTGTTGTTGCTGTTGGTATTTAGGTTTGTTGTTGTTGTTGTTGTTGTAGTTGTTGTTGTTGCTTAGGGTTGTTGTTGTTGTTGTTGTTGTTGTTGTTGTTGCTCTTGTCAATTCAGGGTTGTTGTTGTTGTTGTTGGTATTTAGGGTTGTTGTTGTTGTTGTTGTTTTTGTCGTAATTGTTGTTATTGTTGTTGTTGTTTAGGGTTGTTGTTGTTCGTTTTGTTGTTGTTGTTATTTAGGGTTGTTGTTGTTGTTGTTGTTGTTGTTTAGGGTTGTTGTTGTTGTTATTTAGGGTTGTTATTGTTGTTGTTGTTGTTGTTTTTATTTAGGGTGGTTGTTGTTGTTGTTGTTGTTGTTGTTGTTGTTTAGGGTGGTTGTGGTCGTTGTTGTAGTTGTTGTTGTTGATTAGGGTTGTTGTTGTTGTTGTTGTTGTTGTTACTCTTGTTGTTATTCAGGGTTGTTTTTGTTGCTGTTGGTATTTAGGGTTGTTGTTGTTGTTGTTGTTGTAGTTGTTGTTGTTGCTTAGGGTTGTTGTTGTTGTTGTTGTTGTTGTTGTTGTTGCTCTTGTCAATTCAGGGTTGTTGTTGTTGCTGTTGGTATTTAGGGTTGTTGTTGTTGTTGTTGTTGTTGTTGTTGTTTTTGTCGTAATTGTTGTTATTGTTGTTGTTGTTTAGGGTTGTTGTTGTTCGTTTTGTTGTTGTTGTTATTTAGGGTTGTTGTTGTTGGTTTTGTTGTTCTTTTTATTTAGGGTTGTTGTTGTTATTTAGGGTGGTTGTTGTTGTTGTAGTTATTTTTATTTAGGGTTGTTGTTGTTGTTGTTATTGTTGTTGTTGTTGTTGTTATTTAGGGTTGTTGTTGTTATTGTTGTTGTTGTTGTTATTGTTGTTGTTGTTGTTGTTGTTGTTGTTATTTAGGGTTGTTGTTGTTGTTATTTAGGGTTGTTGTTGTTTTTGTTGTTATTTAGGGTTGTTGTTGTTGTTGTTGTTTAGGGTTGTTGTTGTTGTTGTTATTTAGGGTTGTTGTTGTTGCTGTTGTTGTTGTTTAGGGTTGTTGTTGTTGTTATTTAGGGTTGTTATTGTTGTTGTTGTTGTTGTTTTTATTTAGGGTTGTTGTTGTTGTTGTTGTTGTTGTTGTTTAGGGTGGTTGTGGTTGTTGTTGTAGTTGTTGTTGTTGCTTAGGGTTGTTGTTGTTGTTGTTCTTGTGGTTGTTGTTATTTAGGGTTTTTGTTGTTGTTTTTGTTGTTGTTGTTTAGGTTGGTTGTGGTTGTTGTTGTAGTTGTTATTGTTGCTTAGGGTTGTTGTTGTTGTTGTTGTTGTTGTTGTTACTCTTGTTGTTATTCAGGGTTGTTGTTGTTGCTGTTGGTATTTAGGGTTGTTGTTGTTGTTGTTGTTGTTGTAGTTGTTGTCATAATTGTTGTTGTTGTTTTTGTTTTTGTTGTTATTTAGGGTTGTTGATGTTGTTGTTATTGTTGTTGTTATTTAGGGTTGTTGTTGTTGTTTAGGGTTGTTATTGTTGTTTAGGGTTGTTGTTGTTCGTTTTGTTGTTGTTGTTATTTAGGGTTGTTGTTGTTGTTTGTATTGTTGTTCTTGTTATTTAGGGTTGTTGTTGTTATTTAGGGTGGTTGTTGTTGTTGTTGCTATTTTTATTTAGGGTTGTTGTTGTTGTTTAGGGTTGTTGTTGTTGTTGTTGTTGTTGTTGTTGTTCTTTAGGGTTGTTGTTGTTTCTCTTGTTGTTATTTAGGGTTGTTGTTGTTGGTGTTGTTTAGAGTTGTTGTGGTTGTTGTAATTTAGGGTTGTTGTTGTTATTTAGGGTTGTTGTTGTTGTTGTTGTTGTTGTTGTTGTGGTTGTTGTTATTTAGGGTTGTTGTTGTTGTTGTTGTTGTTTAGGGTGGTTGTTGTTGTTGTTGTAGTTGTTGTTGTTGCTTAGGGTTGTTGTTGTTGTTGTTGTTGTTGTTGTTGTTGTTGTTTCTCTTGTCAATTCAGGGTTGTTGTTGTTGCTGTCGGTATTTAGGGTTGTTGTTGTTGTTGTTGTTGTTGTTGTTGTTGTTGTTGTAGTTGTTGTTGTCGTAATTGTTGTTGTTGTTGTTGTTTTTGTTGTTATTTAGGGTTGTTGATGTTGTTGTTATTGTTGTTGTTATTTAGGGTTGTTGTTGTTGTTATTTAGGGTTGTTGTTGTTGTTGTTGTTGTTGTTGGTTTTGTTGTTCTTGTTATTTAGGGTTGTTGTTGTTATTTAGGGATGTTGTTGTTGTAGTTATTTTTATTTAGGGTTGTTGTTGTTATTTAGGGTTGTTGTTGTTGTTGTTATTGTTGTTGTTGTTGTTGTTATTTATGGTTGTTTTTGTTATTGTTGTTGTTGTTGTTGTTGTTATTTAGGGTTGTTGTTGTCACAATTTAGGGTTGTTGTTGTTTAGGGTGGTTGTGGTTGTTGTTGTAGTTGTTGTTGTTGCTTAGGGTTGTTGTTGTTGTTGTTGTTGTTGTTGTTGCTCTTGTCAATTCAGGGTTGTTGTTGTTGTTGTTGGTATTTGGGGTTGTTGTTGTTGTTGTTGTTGTTGTTGTAGTTGTTTTTGTCGTAATTGTTGTTGTTGTTGTTGTTTTTGTTGTTATTTAGGGTTGTTGATGTTGTTGTTATTGTTGTTGTTATTTAGGGTTGTTGTTGTTGTTTAGGGTTGTTGTTGTTCGTTTTGTTGTTGTTGTTATTTAGGGTTATTGTTGTTGTTGGTTTTGTTGTTCTTTTTATTTTGGGTTGTTGTTGTTATTTAGGGTTGTTGTTGTTGTTGTAGTTATTTTTATTTAGGGTTGTTGTTGTTGTTGTTATTGTTGTTGTTGTTGTTGTTATTTAGGGTTGTTGTTGTTATTGTTGTTGTTGTTGTTGTTGTTATTTAGGGTTGTTGTTGTTGTTATTTAGGTTTGTTGTTGTTTTTCTTGTTATTTAGGGTTGTTGTTGTTGTTGTTGTTGTTGTTGTTTAGGGTTGTTGTTGTTGTTGTTATTTAGGGTTGTTGTTGTTGCTGTTGTTGTTGTTTAGGGTTGTTGTTGTTGTTATTTAGGGTTGTTATTGTTGTTGTTGTTGTTGTTTTTATTTAGGGTTGTTGTTGTTGTTGTTGTTGTTGTTGTTTAGGGTGGTTGTGGTCGTTGTTGTAGTTGTTGTTGTTGCTTAGGGTTGTTGTTGTTGTTGTTGTTGTTGTTGCTCTTGTTGTTATTCAGGGTTGTTGTTGTTGCTGTTGGTATTTAGGGTTGTTGTTGTTGTTGTTGTTGTAGTAGTTGTTGTTGCTTAGGGTTGTTGTTGTTGTTGTTGTTGTTGTTGTTGTTGTTGCTCTTGTCAATTCAGGGTTGTTGTTGTTGCTGTTGGTATTTAGGGTTGTTGTTGTTGTTGTTGTTGTTGTTGTTGTTTTTGTCGTAATTGTTGTTATTCTTGTTGTTGTTTAGGGTTGTTGTTGTTCGTTTTGTTGTTGTTGTTATTTGGGGTTGTTGTTGTTGTTGTTGTTGTTGTTGGTTTTGTTGTTCTTTTTATTTAGGGTTGTTGTTGTTATTTAGGGTGGTTGTTGTTGTTGTAGTTATTTTTATTTAGGGTTGTTGTTGTTATTTAGGGTTGTTGTTGTTGTTATTATTGTTGTTGTTGTTGTTATTTAGGGTTGTTGTTGTTATTGTTGTTGTTGTTGTTGTTGTTATTTAGGGTTGTTGTTGTTGTTATTTAGGGTTGTTGTTGTTTTTGTTGTTATTTAGGGTTGTTGTTGTTGTTGTTGTTGTTGTTGTTTAGGGTTGTTGTTGTTGTTGTTATTTAGGGTTGTTGTTGTTGCTGTTGTTGTTGTTTAGGGTTGTGGTTGTTGTTATTTAGGGTTGTTATTGTTGTTGTTGTTGTTGTTTTTATTTAGGGTTGTTGTTGTTGTTGTTGTTGTTGTTGTTTAGGGTGGTTGTGGTTGTTGTTAGGGTTGTTGTTGTTGTTGTTGTTGTTGTTGTTGTGGTTGTTGTTATTTAGGGTTTTTGTTGTTGTTGTTGTTGTTGTTGTTTAGGGTGGTTGTGGTTGTTGTTGTAGTTGTTGTTGTTGCTTAGGGTTGTTGTTGTTATTGTTGTTGTTGATCTTGTTGTTATTCAGGGTTGTTGTTGTTGCTGTTGGTATTTAGGGTTGTTGTTGTTGTTGTTGTTGTAGTTGTTGTCATAATTGTTGTTGTTGTTGTTGTTTTTGTTGTTATTTAGGGTTGTTGATGTTGTTGTTATTGTTGTTGTAATTTAGGGTTGTTGTTGTTGTTTAGGGTTGTTGTTGTTGTTTAGGGTTGTTGTTGTTCGTTTTGTTGTTGTTGTTATTTAGGGTTGTTGTTGTTGTCGTTGTTGTTGTTGGTTTTGTTGTTCTTTTTATTTAGGGTTGTTGTTGTTGGTGTTGTTGGTTGTTGTTGTTGTAGGTATTTTTATTTAGGGTTGTTGTTGTTGTTGTTGTTGTTATTTAGGGTTGTTGTTGTTATTGTTGTTGTTGTTGTTGTTGTTATTTAGGGTTGTTGTTGTTGTTATTTAGGTTTGTTGTTGTTTTTCTTGTTATTTAGGGTTGTTGTTGTTGTTGTTGTTGTTGTTTAGGGTTGTTGTTGTTGTTGTTGTTATTTAGGGTTGTTGTTGTTGCTGGTGTTGTTGTTTAGGGTTGTTGTTGTTGTTATTTAGGGTTGTTATTGTTGTTGTTGTTGTTGTTTTTATTTAGGGTTGTTGTTGTTGTTGTTGTTGTTGTTGTTGTTGTTTAGGGTGGTTGTGGTCGTTGTTGTAGTTGTTGTTGTTGTTGTTGTTGTTGTTGCTCTTGTTGTTATTCAGGGTTGTTGTTGTTGCTGTTGGTATTTAGGGTTGTTGTTGATGTTGTTGTTGTAGTTGTTGTTGTTGCTTAGGGTTGTTGTTGTTGTTGTTGTTGTTGTTGTTGTTGTTGTTGCTCTTGTCAATTCAGGGTTGTTGTTGTTGCTGTTGGTATTTAGGGTTGTTGTTGTTGTTGTTGTTGTTGTTGTTTTTGTCGTAATTGTTGTTATTGTTGTTGTTGTTTAGGGATGTTGTTGTTCGTTTTGTTGTTGATGTTATTTAGGGTTGTTGTTGTTGGTTTTGTTGTTCTTTTTATTTAGGGTTGTTGTTGTTATTTAGGGTGGTTGTTGTTGTTGTAGTTATTTTTATTTAGGGTTGTTGTTGTTGTTGTTATTGTTGTTGTTGTTGTTGTTATTTAGGGTTGTTGTTGTTATTGTTGTTGTTGTTGTTGTTGTTGTTATTTAGGGTTGTTGTTGTTTTTGTTGTTATTTAGGGTTGTTGTTGTTGTTGTTTAGGGTTGTTGTTGTTGTTGTTATTTAGGGTTGTTGTTGTTGCTGTTGTTGTTGTTTAGGGTTGTTGTTGTTGTTATTTAGGGTTGTTATTGTTGTTGTTGTTGTTGTTTTTATTTAGGGTTGTTGTTGTTGTTGTTGTTTAGGGTGGTTGTGGTTGTTGTTGTAGTTGTTGTTGTTGCTTAGGGTTGTTGTTGTTGTTGTTGTTGTTGTTGTTGTTGTTGTGGTTGTTGTTATTTAGGGTTTTTGTTGTTGTTGTTGTTGTTGTTTAGGGTGGTTGTGGTTGTTGTTGTAGTTGTTGTTGTTGCTTAGGGTTGTTGTTGTTGTTGTTGTTGTTGTTGCTCTTGTTGTTATTCAGGGTTGTTGTTGTTGCTGTTGGTATTTAGGGTTGTTGTTGTTGTTGTTGTTGTAGTTGTTGTCATAATTGTTGTTGTTGTTTTTGTTTTTGTTGTTATTTAGGGTTGTTGATGTTGTTGTTATTGTTGTTGTTATTTAGGGTTGTTGTTGTTGTTTAGGGTTGTTGTTGTTGTTTAGGGTTGTTGTTGTTCGTTTTGTTGTTGTTGTTATTTAGGGTTGTTGTTGTTGTTTGTTTTGTTGTTTTTGTTATTTAGGGTTGTTGTTGTTATTTAGGGTGGTTGTTGTTGTTGTTGTTATTTTTATTTAGGGTTGTTGTTGTTGTTGTTGTTGTTGTTCTTTAGGGTTGTTGTTGTTTCTCTTGTTGTTATTTAGGGTTGTTGTTGTTGGTGTTGTTTAGAGTTGTTGTGGTTGTTGTAATTTAGGGTTGTTGTTGTTATTTAGGGTTGTTGTTGTTGTTGTTGTTGTTGTTGTTGTTGTTGTTGTTGTTGTGGTTGTTGTTATTTAGGGTTGTTGTTGTTGTTGTTGTTTAGGGTGGTTGTGGTTGTTGTTGTAGTTGTTGTTGTTGCTTAGGGTTGTTGTTGTTGTTGTTGTTGTTGTTGTTGTTGTTGTTGTTTCTCTTGTCAATTCAGGGTTGTTGTTGTTGCTGTCGGTATTTAGGGTTGTTGTTGTTGTTGTTGTTGTTGTTGTTGTTGTTGTTGTAGTTGTTGTTGTCGTAATTGTTGTTGTTGTTGTTTTTGTTGTTATTTAGGGTTGTTGATGTTGTTGTTATTGTTGTTGTTATTTAGGGTTGTTGTTGTTGTTATTTAGGGTTGTTGTTGTTGTTGTTGTTGTTGTTGGTTTTGTTGTTCTTGTTATTTAGGGTTGTTGTTGTTATTTAGGGATGTTGTTGTTGTAGTTATTTTTATTTAGGGTTGTTGTTGTTATTTAGGGTTGTTGTTGTTGTTGTTATTGTTGTTGTTGTTGTTGTTATTTAGGGTTGTTTTTGTTATTGTTGTTGTTGTTGTTGTTGTTGTTATTTAGGGTTGTTGTTGTCACAATTTAGGGTTGTTGTTGTTTAGGGTTGTTGTTGTTGTTTAGAGTTGTTGTGGTTGTTATAATTTAGGATTGTTGTTGTTGTTATTTAGGGTTGTTGTTGTTGTTGTTGTTTAGGGTTGTTGTTGTTGTTGTTGTGGTTGTTGTTATTTAGAGTTGTTGTTGTTGTTGTTGTTGTTGTTGTTTAGGGTGGTTGTGGTTGTTGTTGTAGTTGTTGTTGTTGCTTAGGGTTGTTGTTGTTGTTGTTGTTGTTGTTGTTGCTCTTGTCAATTCAGGGTTGTTGTTGTTGCTGTAGGTATTTAGGGTTGTTGTTGTTGTTGTTGTTGTTGTTGTTGTTGTAGTTGTAGTTGTTGTTGTCGTAATTGTTGTTGTTGTTGTTGTTTTTGTTGTTATTTAGGGTTGTTGATGTTGTTGTTATTGTTGTTGTTATTTAGGGTTGTTGTAGTTGTTATTTAGGGTTGTTGTTGTTGTTGTTGTTGGTTTTGTTGTTCTTGTTATTTAGGGTTGTTGTTGTTATTTAGGGATGTTGTTGTTGTAGTTATTTTTATTTAGGGTTGATGTTATTTAGGGTTGTTGTTGTTGTTGTTATTGTTGTTGTTGTTGTTATTTGGGGTTGTTTTTGTTATTGTTGTTGTTGTTGTTGTTGTTGTTATTTAGGGTTGTTGTTGTTGTTATTTAGGGTTGTTGTTGTTTAGGGTTGTTGTTGTTGTTTAGAGTTGTTGTGGTTGTTATAATTTAGGATTGTTGTTGTTGTTATTTAGGGTTGTTGTTGTTGTTGTTGTTTAGGGTTGTTGTTGTTGTTGTTGTGGTTGTTGTTATTTAGGGTTGTTGTTGTTGTTGTTGTTTAGGGTGGTTGTGGTTGTTGTTGTAGTTGTTGTTGTTGCTTAGGGTTATTGTTGTTGTTGTTGTTGTTGTTGCTCTTGTTGTTATTCAGGGTTGTTGTTGTTGCTCTTGTTGTTGTTATTTAGGGTTGTTGTTGTTGTTGTTGTTGTAGTTGTTGTCATAATTGTTGTTGTTGTTGTTGTGTTTGTTGTTATTTAGGGTTGTTGATGTTGTTGTTATTGTTGTTGTTATTTAGGGTTGTTGTTGTTCGTTTTGTTGTTGTTGTTATTTAGGGTTGTTGTTGTTGTTGGTTTTGTTGTTCTTGTTATTTAGGGTTGTTGTTGTTATTTAGGGTGGTTGTTGTTGTTGTTGTTATTTTTATTTAGGGTTGTTGTTTTTGTTTAGGGTTGTTGTTGTTGTTGTTGTTGTTCTTTAGGGTTGTTGTTGTTGTTTCTCTTGTTGTTATTTAGGGTTGTTGTTGTTGTTGTTGTTTAGAGTTGTTGTGGTTATTGTAATTTAGGGTTGTTATTGTTGTTATTTAGGGTTGTTGTTGTTGTTGTTGTTTAGGGTTGTTGTTGTTGTTGTTTATTTAGGGTTGTTGTTGTTGTTGTTGTTGTTGTTGTTGTTTAGGGTGGTTGTGGTTGTTGTTGTAGTTGTTGTTGTTGCTTAGGGTTGTTGTTGTTGTTGTTGTTGTTGTAGTTGTAGTTGTTGTTGTCGTAATTGTTGTTGTTGTTGTTGTTTTTGTTGTTATTTAGGGTTGTTGATGTTGTTGTTATTGTTGTTGTTATTTAGGGTTGTTGTTGTTGTTATTTAGGGTTGTTGTTGTTGTTGTTGTTGTTGTTGGTTTTGTTGTTCTTGTTATTTAGGGTTGTTGTTGTTATTTAGGGATGTTGTTGTTGTAGTTATTTTTATTTAGGGTTGATGTTATTTAGGGTTGTTGTTGTTGTTGTTATTGTTGTTGTTGTTGTTATTTGGGGTTGTTTTTGTTATTGTTGTTGTTGTTGTTGTTGTTGTTATTTAGGGTTGTTGTTGTTGTTATTTAGGGTTGTTGTTGTTTAGGGTTGTTGTTGTTGTTTAGAGTTGTTGTGGTTGTTATAATTTAGGATTGTTGTTGTTGTTATTTAGGGTTGTTGTTGTTGTTGTTGTTTAGGGTTGTTGTTGTTGTTGTTGTGGTTGTTGTTATTTAGGGTTGTTGTTGTTGTTGTTGTTGTTGTTGTTTAGGGTGGTTGTGGTTGTTGTTGTAGTTGTTGTTGTTGCTTAGGGTTATTGTTGTTGTTGTTGTTGTTGTTGCTCTTGTTGTTATTCAGGGTTGTTGTTGTTGCTGTTGGTATTTAGGGTTGTTGTTGTTGTTGTTGTTGTAGTTGTTGTCATAATTGTTGTTGTTGTTGTTGTGTTTGTTGTTATTTAGGGTTGTTGATGTTGTTGTTATTGTTGTTGTTATTTAGGGTTGTTGTTGTTGTTTAGGGTTGTTGTTGTTCGTTTTGTTGTTGTTGTTATTTAGGGTTGTTGTTGTTGTTGGTTTTGTTGTTCTTGTTATTTAGGGTTGTTGTTGTTATTTAGGGTGGTTGTTGTTGTTGTTGTTATTTTTATTTAGGGTTGTTGTTGTTGTTTAGGGTTGTTGTTGTTGTTGTTGTTGTTGTTGTTGTTGTTCTTTAGGGTTGTTGTTGTTGTTTCTCTTGTTGTTATTTAGGGTTGTTGTTGTTGTTGTTGTTTAGAGTTGTTGTGGTTATTGTAATTTAGGCTTGTTATTGTTGTTATTTAGGGTTGTTGTTGTTGTTGTTGTTTAGGGTTGTTGTTGTTGTTGTTTATTTAGGGTTGTTGTTGTTGTTGTTGTTGTTGTTGTTTAGGGTAGTTGTGGTTGTTGTTGTAGTTGTTGTTGTTGCTTAGGGTTGTTGTTGTTGTTGTTGTTGTTGTTGTTGCTCTTGTCAATTCAGGGTTGTTGTTGTTGCTGTTGGTATTTAGGGTTGTTGTTGTTGTTGTTGTTGTTGTTGTTGTTGTAGTTGTTTTTGTCGTAATTGTTGTTGTTGTTGTTGTTTTTGTTGTTATTTAGGGTTGTTGATGTTGTTGTTATTGTTGTTGTTATTTAGGGTTGTTGTTGTTTAGGGTTGTTGTTGTTGTTGTTGTTATTTAGGGTTGTTGTTGTTGTTGTTGTTGTTGTTGGTTTTGTTGTTCTTTTTATTTAGGGTTGTTGTTGTTATTTAGGGTGGTTGTTGTTGTTGTCGTTATTTTTATTTAGGGTTTTTGTTGTTGTTGTTATTGTTGTTGTTGTTGTTGTTGTTATTTAGGGTTGTTGTTGTTATTGTTGTTGTTGTTGTTGTTGTTATTTAGGGTTGTTGTTGTTGTTATTTAGGTTTGTTGTTGTTTTTGTTGTTATTTAGGGTTGTTGTTGTTGTTGTTGTTGTTGTTTAGGGTTGTTGTTGTTGTTGTTATTTTGGGTTGTTGTTGCTGTTGTTGTTATTTAGGGTTGTTGTTGTTGTTATTTAGGATTTTTCTTGTTGTTCTTGTTGTTGTTGTTTTTATTTAGGGTTGTTGTGGTCGTTGTTGTAGTTGTTGTTGTTGCTTAGGGTTGTTGTTGTTGTTGTTTTTGTTGTTGTTGCTCTTGTTGTTATTCAGGGTTGTTGTTGTTGCTGTTGGTATTTAGGGTTGTTGTTGTTGTTGTTGTTGTTGTAGTTGTTGTTGTTGCTTAGGGTTGTTGTTGTTGTTGTTGTTGTTGTTGTTGTTGTTGCTCTTGTCAATTCAGGGTTGTTGTTGTTGCTGTTGGTATTTAGGGTTGTTGTTGTTGTTGTTGTTGTTGTTGTTGTTGTTTTTGTCGTAATTGTTGTTGTTGTTGTTGTTTTTGTTGTTATTTAGGGTTGTTGATGTTGTTGTTATTGTTGTTGTTGTTTAGGGTTGTTGTTGTTCGTTTTGTTGTTGTTGTTATTTAGGGTTGTTGTTGTTGTTGGTTTTGTTGTTCTTTTTATTTAGGGTTGTTGTTGTTATTTAGGGTGGTTGTTGTTGTTTAGGGTTGTTGTTGTTGTTGTTGTTGTTGTTGTTGTTCTTTAGGGTTGTTGTTGTTTCTCTTGTTGTTATTTAGGGTTGTTGTTGTTGTTGTTGTTTAGAGTTGTTGTGGTTATTGTAATTTAGGGTTGTTATTGTTGTTATTTAGGGTTGTTGTTGTTGTTGTTGTTTAGGGTTGTTGTTGTTGTTGTTTATTTAGGGTTGTTGTTGTTGTTGTTGTTGTTGTTGTTTAGGGTGGTTGTGGTTGTTGTTGTAGTTGTTGTTGTTGCTTAGGGTTGTTGTTGTTGTTGTTGTTGTTGTTGTTGCTCTTGTCAATTCAGGGTTGTTGTTGTTGCTGTTGGTATTTAGGGTTGTTGTTGTTGTTGTTGTTGTTGTTGTTGTTGTTGTAGTTGTTTTTGTCGTAATTGTTGTTGTTGTTGTTGTTTTTGTTGTTATTTAGGGTTGTTGATGTTGTTGTTATTGTTGTTGTTATTTAGGGTTGTTGTTGTTTAGGGTTGTTGTTGCTCGTTTTGTTGTTGTTGTTATTTAGGGTTGTTGTTGTTGTTGTTGTTGTTGTTGGTTTTGTTGTTCTTTTTATTTAGGGTTGTTGTTGTTATTTAGGGTGGTTGTTGTTGTTGTCGTTATTTTTATTTAGGGTTTTTGTTGTTGTTGTTATTGTTGTTGTTGTTGTTGTTGTTATTTAGGGTTGTTGTTGTTATTGTTGTTGTTGTTGTTGTTGTTATTTAGGGTTGTTGTTGTTGTTATTTAGGTTTGTTGTTGTTTTTGTTGTTATTTAGGGTTGTTGTTGTTGTTGTTGTTGTTGTTTAGGGTTGTTGTTGTTGTTGTTATTTAGGGTTGTTGTTGTTGCTGTTGTTGTTATTTAGGGTTGTTGTTGTTGTTATTTAGGGTTGTTATTGTTGTTGTTGTTTTTATTTAGGGTTGTTGTGGTCGTTGTTGTAGTTGTTGTTGTTGCTTAGGGTTGTTGTTGTTGTTGTTTTTGTTGTTGTTGCTCTTGTTGTTATTCAGGGTTGTTGTTGTTGCTGTTGGTATTTAGGGTTGTTGTTGTTGTTGTTGTTGTAGTTGTTGTTGTTGCTTAGGGTTGTTGTTGTTGTTGTTGTTGTTGTTGTTGTTGTTGCTCTTGTCAATTCAGGGTTGTTGTTGTTGCTGTTGGTATTTAGGGTTGTTGTTGTTGTTGTTGTTGTTGTTGTTGTTGTTGTTGTCGTAATTGTTGTTGTTGTTGTTGTTTTTGTTGTTATTTAGGGTTGTTGATGTTGTTGTTATTGTTGTAGTTGTTTAGGGTTGTTGTTGTTCGTTTTGTTGTTGTTGTTATTTAGGGTTGTTGTTGTTGTTGGTTTTGTTGTTCTTTTTATTTAGGGTTGTTGTTGTTATTTAGGGTGGTTGTTGTTGTTGTAGTTATTTTTATTTAGGGTTGTTGTTGTTATTTAGGGTTGTTGTTGTTGTTGTTATTGTTGTTGTTGTTGTTGTTATTTAGGGTTGTTGTTGTTATTGTTGTTGTTGTTGTTGTTGTTATTTAGGGTTGTTGTTGTTGTTATTTAGGGTTGTTGTTGTTGTTGGTTTTGTTGTTCTTGTTATTGGTTTTGTTGTTATTGTTATTTAGGGTTGTTGTTGTTATTTAGGGTGGTTGTTGTTGTTGTTGTTATTTTTATTTAGGGTTGTTGTTGTTGTTGTTGTTGTTGTTTAGGGTTGTTGTTGTTGTTTCTTTTGTTGTTATTTAGGGTTGTTGTTGTTGCTGTTGTTTAGAGTTGTTGTGGTTGTTGTAATTTAGGGTTGTTGTTGTTGTTATTTAGGGTTGTTGTTGTTGTTGTTGTTTAGGGTTGTTGTTGTTGTTGTTGTTGTTGTTGTTGTTGTTGTTGTTTAAGGTGGTTGTGGTTGTTATTGTAGTTGTTGTTGTTGCTTAGGGTTGTTGT
>OX359294.1:32954724-32979724 GCA_947179395.2 Pulicaria dysenterica | reverse complement strand
GGTTGTTGTTGTTGCTGTTGGTATTTAGGGTTGTTGTTGTTGTTGTTGTTGTTGTTGTTGTAGTTGTTTTTGTCGTAATTGTTATTGTTGTTGTTTTTGTTGTTATTTAGGGTTGTTGATGTTGTTGTTATTGTTGTTGTTATTTAGGGTTGTTGTTGTTGTTTAGGGTTGTTGTTGTTCGTTTTGTTGTTGTTGTTATTTAGGGTTGTTGTTGTTGTTGTTGTTGTTGTTGGTTTTGTTGTTCTTTTTATTTAGGGTTGTTGTTGTTATTTAGGGTGGTTGTTGTTGTTGTAGTTATTTTTATTTAGGGTTGTTGTTGTTGTTGTTATTTAGGGTTGTTGTTGTTATTGTTGTTGTTGTTGTTGTTGTTATTTAGGGTTGTTGTTGTTGTTATTTAGGTTTGTTGTTGTTTTTGTTGTTATTTAGGGTTGTTGTTGTTGTTGTTGTTGTTGTTGTTGTTTAGGGTTGTTGTTGTTGTTGTTGTTATTTAGGGTTGTTGTTGTTCCTGTTGTTGTTGTTTAGTGTTGTTGTTGTTGTTATTTAGGGTTGTTATTGTTGTTGTTGTTGTTGTTTTTATTTAGGGTTTTTGTTGTTGTTGTTGTTGTTGTTGTTGTTTAGGGTGGTTGTGGTCGTTGTTGTAGTTGTTGTTGTTGCTTAGGGTTGTTGTTCTTGTTGTTGTTGTTGTTGCTCTTGTTGTTATTCAGGGTTGTTGTTGTTGCTGTTGGTATTTAGGGTTGTTGTTGTTGTTGTTGTTGTAGTTGTTGTTGTTGCTTAGGGTTGTTCTTGTTGTTGTTGTTGTTGTTGTTGTTGGTGTTGCTCTTGTCAATTCAGGGTTGTTGTTGTTGCTGTTGGTATTTAGGGTTGTTGTTGTTGTTGTTGTTGTTGTTGTTGTTTTTGTCGTAATTGTTGTTGATGTTGTTGTTTTTGTTGTTATTTAGGGTTGTTGATGTTGTTGTTATTGTTGTTGTTGTTTAGGGTTGTTGTTGTTCGTTTTGTTGTTGTTGTTATTTAGGGTTGTTGTTGTTGTTGTTGTTGTTGTTGGTTTTGTTGTTCTTTTTATTTAGGGTTGTTGTTGTTATTTAGGGTGGTTGTTGTTGTTGTAGTTATTTTTATTTAGGGTTGTTGTTGTTATTTAGGGTTGTTGTTGTTGTTATTGTTGTTGTTGTTGTTGTTATTTAGGGTTGTTGTTGTTATTGTTGTTGTTGTTGTTGTTGTTATTTAGGGTTGTTGTTGTTGTTATTTAGGGTTGTTGTTGTTATTTAGGGATGTTGTTGTTGTTGTTATTTAGGGTTGTTGTTGTTATTTAGGGTTGTTGTTGTTGTTGTTATTGTTGTTGTAGTTGTTGTTATTTAGGGTTGTTTTTGTTATTGTTGTTGTTGTTGTTGTTGTTGTTATTTAGGGTTGTTGTTGTTGTTATTTAGGGTTGTTGTTGTTTAGGGTTGTTGTTGTTGTTTAGAGTTGTTGTGGTTGTTATAATTTAGGATTGTTGTTGTTGTTATTTAGGGTTGTTGTTGTTGTTGTTGTTGTTGTTGTTTAGGGTGGTTGTGGTTGTTGTTGTAGTTGTTGTTGTTGCTTAGGGTTATTGTTGTTGTTGTTGTTGTTGTTGCTCTTGTTGTTATTCAGGGTTGTTGTTGTTGCTGTTGGTATTTAGGGTTGTTGTTGTTGTTGTTGTTGTTGTAGTTGTTGTCATAATTGTTGTTGTTGTTGTTGTTTTTGTTGTTATTTAGGGTTGTTGATGTTGTTGTTATTGTTGTTGTTATTTAGGGTTGTTGTTGTTGTTTAGGGTTGTTGTTGTTCGTTTTGTTGTTGTTGTTATTTAGGGTTGTTGTTGTTGTTGGTTTTGTTGTTCTTGTTATTTAGGGTTGTTGTTGTTATTTAGGGTGGTTGTTGTTGTTGTTGTTATTTTTATTTAGGGTTGTTGTTGTTGTTTAGGGTTGTTGTTGTTGTTGTTGTTGTTGTTGTTGTTGTTGTTCTTTAGGGTTGTTGTTGTTGTTTCTCTTGTTGTTATTTAGGGTTGTTGTTGTTGTTGTTGTTGTTTAGGGTTGTTGTTGTTGTTGTTGTGGTTGTTGTTATTTAGGGTTGTTGTTGTTGTTGTTGTTGTTGTTGTTGTTTAGGGTGGTTGTGGTTGTTGTTGTAGTTGTTGTTGTTGCTTAGGGTTGTTGTTGTTGTTGTTGTTGCTCTTGTCAATTCAGGGTTGTTGTTGTTGCTGTTGGTATTTAGGGTTGTTGTTGTTGTTGTTGTTGTTGTTGTTGTAGTTGTTTTTGTCGTAATTGTTATTGTTGTTGTTTTTGTTGTTATTTAGGGTTGTTGATGTTGTTGTTATTGTTGTTGTTATTTAGGGTTGTTGTTGTTGTTTAGGGTTGTTGTTGTTCGTTTTGTTGTTGTTGTTATTTAGGGTTGTTGTTGTTGTTGTTGTTGTTGTTGGTTTTGTTGTTCTTTTTATTTAGGGTTGTTGTTGTTATTTAGGGTGGTTGTTGTTGTTGTAGTTATTTTTATTTAGGGTTGTTGTTGTTGTTGTTATTGTTGTTGTTGTTGTTGTTATTTAGGGTTGTTGTTGTTATTGTTGTTGTTGTTGTTGTTGTTATTTAGGGTTGTTGTTGTTGTTATTTAGGTTTGTTGTTGTTTTTGTTGTTATTTAGGGTTGTTGTTGTTGTTGTTGTTGTTGTTGTTTAGGGTTGTTGTTGTTGTTGTTGTTATTTAGGGTTGTTGTTGTTGTTGTTGTTGTTGTTTAGTGTTGTTGTTGTTGTTATTTAGGGTTGTTATTGTTGTTGTTGTTGTTGTTTTTATTTAGGGTTGTTGTTGTTGTTGTTGTTGTTGTTGTTGTTGTTTAGGGTGGTTGTGGTCGTTGTTGTAGTTGTTGTTGTTGCTTAGGGTTGTTGTTGTTGTTGTTGTTGTTGTTGCTCTTGTTGTTATTCAGGGTTGTTGTTGTTGCTGTTGGTATTTAGGGTTGTTGTTGTTGTTGTTGTTGTAGTTGTTGTTGTTGCTTAGGGTTGTTCTTGTTGTTGTTGTTGTTGTTGTTGTTGTTGTTGTTGCTCTTGTCAATTCAGGGTTGTTGTTGTTGCTGTTGGTATTTAGGGTTGTTGTTGTTGTTGTTGTTGTTGTTGTTGTTTTTGTCGTAATTGTTGTTGATTTTGTTGTTTTTGTTGTTATTTAGGGTTGTTGTTGTTGTTGTTGTTGTTGTTGGTTTTGTTGTTCTTTTTATTTAGGGTTGTTGTTGTTATTTAGGGTGGTTGTTGTTGTTATTGTTGTTGTTGTTGTTGTTATTTAGGGTTGTTGTTGTTATTGTTGTTGTTGTTGTTGTTGTTATTTAGGGTTGTTTTTGTTATTGTTGTTGTTGTTGTTGTTGTTGTTATTTAGGGTTGTTGTTGTTGTTATTTAGGGTTGTTGTTGTTTAGGGTTGTTGTTGTTGTTTAGAGTTGTTGTGGTTGTTATAATTTAGGATTGTTGTTGTTGTTATTTAGGGTTGTTGTTGTTGTTGTTGTTGTTGTTGTTTAGGGTGGTTGTGGTTGTTGTTGTAGTTGTTGTTGTTGCTTAGGGTTATTGTTGTTGTTGTTGTTGTTGTTGCTCTTGTTGTTATTCAGGGTTGTTGTTGTTGCTGTTGGTATTTAGGGTTGTTGTTGTTGTTGTTGTTGTTGTAGTTGTTGTCATAATTGTTGTTGTTGTTGTTGTTGTTTTTGTTGTTATTTAGGGTTGTTGATGTTGTTGTTATTGTTGTTGTTATTTAGGGTTGTTGTTGTTGTTTAGGGTTGTTGTTGTTCGTTTTGTTGTTGTTGTTATTTAGGGTTGTTGTTGTTGTTGGTTTTGTTGTTCTTGTTATTTAGGGTTGTTGTTGTTATTTAGGGTGGTTGTTGTTGTTGTTGTTATTTTTATTTAGGGTTGTTGTTGTTGTTTAGGGTTGTTGTTGTCGTTGTTGTTGTTGTTGTTCTTTAGGGTTGTTGTTGTTGTTTCTCTTGTTGTTATTTAGGGTTGTTGTTGTTGTTGTTGTTGTTTAGGGTTGTTGTTGTTGTTGTTGTGGTTGTTGTTATTTAGGGTTGTTGTTGTTGTTGTTTTTGTTGTTGTTTAGGGTGGTTGTGGTTGTTGTTGTAGTTGTTGTTGTTGCTTAGGGTTGTTGTTGTTGTTGTTGTTGCTCTTGTCAATTCAGGGTTGTTGTTGTTGCTGTTGGTATTTAGGGTTGTTGTTGTTGTTGTTGTTGTTGTTGTTGTTGTTGTTGTAGTTGTTTTTGTCGTAATTGTTGTTGTTGTTGTTTTTGTTGTTATTTAGGGTTGTTGATGTTGTTGTTATTGTTGTTGTTATTTAGGGTTGTTGTTGTTGTTCGTTTTGTTGTTGTTGTTATTTAGGGTTGTTGTTGTTGTTGTTGTTGTTGTTGTTGGTTTTGTTGTTCTTTTTATTTAGGGTTGGTGTTGTTATTTAGGGTGGTTGTTGTTGTTATAGTTATTTTTATTTAGGGTTGTTGTTGTTGTTGTTATTGTTGTTGTTGTTGTTGTTATTTAGGGTTGTTGTTGTTATTGTTGTTGTTGTTGTTGTTGTTATTTAGGGTTGTTGTTGTTTTTGTTGTTATTTAGGGTTGTTGTTGTTGTTGTTGTTGTTGTTGTTTAGGGTTGTTGTTGTTGTTGTTGTTGTTATTTAGGGTTGTTGTTGTTGCTGTTGTTGTTGTTTAGTGTTGTTGTTGTTGTTATTTAGGGTTGTTATTGTTGTTGTTGTTGTTGTTTTTATTTAGGGTTGTTGTTGTTGTTGTTGTTGTTGTTGTTGTTGTTTAGGGTGGTTGTGGTCGTTGTTGTAGTTGTTGTTGTTGCTTAGGGTTGTTGTTGTTTTTGTTGTTGTTGTTGCTCTTGTTGTTATTCAGGGTTGTTGGTTTTGCTGTTGGTATTTAGGGTTGTTGTTGTTGTTGTTGTTGTAGTTGTTGTTGTTGCTTAGGGTTGTTCTTGTTGTTGTTGTTGTTGTTGTTGTTGCTTAGGGTTGTTCTTGTTGTTGTTGTTGTTGTTGTTGTTGTTGTTGTTGTTGCTCTTGTCAATTCAGGGTTGTTGTTGTTGCTGTTGGTATTTAGGGTTGTTGTTGTTGTTGTTGTTGTTGTTGTTGTTTTTGTCGTAATTGTTGTTGATGTTGTTGTTTTTGTTGTTATTTAGGGTTGTTGATGTTGTTGTTATTGTTGTTGTTGTTTAGGGTTGTTGTTGTTCGTTTTGTTGTTGTTGTTATTTAGGGTTGTTGTTGTTGTTGTTGTTGTTGTTGGTTTTGTTGTTCTTTTTATTTAGGGTTGTTGTTGTTGTTCGTTTTGTTGTTGTTGTTATTTAGGGTTGTTGTTGTTGTTGTTGTTGTTGTTGTTGGTTTTGTTGTTCTTTTTATTTAGGGTTGGTGTTGTTATTTAGGGTGGTTGTTGTTGTTATAGTTATTTTTATTTAGGGTTGTTGTTGTTGTTGTTATTGTTGTTGTTGTTGTTGTTATTTAGGGTTGTTGTTGTTATTGTTGTTGTTGTTGTTGTTGTTATTTAGGGTTGTTGTTGTTTTTGTTGTTATTTAGGGTTGTTGTTGTTGTTGTTGTTGTTGTTGTTTAGGGTTGTTGTTGTTGTTGTTGTTGTTATTTAGGGTTGTTGTTGTTGTTGTTGTTGTTGTTTAGTGTTGTTGTTGTTGTTATTTAGGGTTGTTATTGTTGTTGTTGTTGTTGTTTTTATTTAGGGTTGTTGTTGTTGTTGTTGTTGTTGTTGTTGTTGTTTAGGGTGGTTGTGGTCGTTATTGTAGTTGTTGTTGTTGCTTAGGGTTGTTGTTGTTTTTGTTGTTGTTGTTGCTCTTGTTGTTATTCAGGGTTGTTGGTTTTGCTGTTGGTATTTAGGGTTGTTGTTGTTGTTGTTGTTGTAGTTGTTGTTGTTGCTTAGGGTTGTTGTTGTTGTTGTTGTTGTTGTTGTTGTTGCTTAGGGTTGTTCTTGTTGTTGTTGTTGTTGTTGTTGTTGTTGTTGTTGTTGCTCTTGTCAATTCAGGGTTGTTGTTGTTGCTGTTGGTATTTAGGGTTGTTGTTGTTGTTGTTGTTGTTGTTGTTGTTGTTGTTGTTTTTGTCGTAATTGTTGTTGATGTTGTTGTTTTTGTTGTTATTTAGGGTTGTTGATGTTGTTGTTATTGTTGTTGTTGTTTAGGGTTGTTGTTGTTCGTTTTGTTGTTGTTGTTATTTAGGGTTGTTGTTGTTGTTGTTGTTGTTGTTGGTTTTGTTGTTCTTTTTATTTAGGGTTGTTGTTGTTATTTAGGGTGGTTGTTGTTGTTGTAGTTATTTTTATTTAGGGTTGTTGTTGTTATTTAGGGTTGTTGTTGTTGTTATTGTTGTTGTTGTTGTTGTTATGTAGGGTTGTTGTTGTTATTGTTGTTGTTGTTGTTGTTGTTATTTAGGGTTGTTGTTGTTGTTATTTAGGGTTGTTGTTGTTATTTAGGGATGTTGTTGTTGTAGTTATTTTTATTTAGGGTTGTTGTTGTTATTTAGGGTTGTTGTTGTTGTTGTTATTGTTGTTGTTGTTGTTGTTATTTAGGGTTGTTTTTGTTATTGTTGTTGTTGTTGTTGTTGTTATTTAGGGTTGTTGTTGTTGTTATTTAGGGTTGTTGTTGTTTAGGGTTGTTGTTGTTGTTTAGAGTTGTTGTGGTTGTTATAATTTAGGATTGTTGTTGTTGTTATTTAGGGTTGTTGTTGTTGTTGTTTAGGGTGGTTGTGGTTGTTGTTGTAGTTGTTGTTGTTGCTTAGGGTTATTGTTGTTGTTGTTGTTGTTGTTGCTCTTGTTGTTATTCAGGGTTGTTGTTGTTGCTGTTGGTATTTAGGGTTGTTGTTGTTGTTGTTGTTGTTGTAGTTGTTGTCATAATTGTTGTTGTTGTTGTTGTTTTTGTTGTTATTTAGGGTTGTTGATGTTGTTGTTATTGTTGTTGTTATTTAGGGTTGTTGTTGTTGTTTAGGGTTGTTGTTGTTCTTTTTGTTATTGTTGTTATTTAGGGTTGTTGTTGTTGTTGGTTTTGTTGTTCTTGTTATTTAGGGTTGTTGTTCTTATTTAGGGTGGTTGTTGTTGTTGTTGTTATTTTTATTTAGTGTTGTTGTTGTTGTTTAGGGTTGTTGTTGTTGTTGTTGTTGTTGTTGTTGTTCTTTAGGGTTGTTGTTGTTGTTTCTCTTGTTGTTATTTAGGGTTGTTGTTGTTGTTGTTGTTGTTGTTGTTTAGGGTTGTTGTTGTTGTTGTTGTGGTTGTTGTTATTTAGGGTTGTTGTTGTTGTTGTTTAGGGTGGTTGTGGTTGTTGTTGTAGTTGTTGTTGTGGCTTAGGGTTGTTGTTGTTGTTGTTGTTGCTCTTGTCAATTCAGGGTTGTTGTTGTTGCTGTTGGTATTTAGGGTTGTTGTTGTTGTTGTTGTTGTTGTTGTTGTAGTTGTTTTTGTCGTAATTGTTGTTGTTGTTGTTTTTGTTGTTATTTAGGGTTGTTGATGTTGTTGTTATTGTTGTTGTTATTTAGGGTTGTTGTTGTTGTTTAGGGTTGTTGTTGTTCGTTTTGTTGTTGTTGTTATTTAGGGTTGTTGTTGTTGTTGTTGTTGTTGGTTTTGTTGTTCTTTTTATTTAGGGTTGTTGTTGTTATTTAGGGTGGTTGTTGTTGTTGTAGTTATTTTTATTTAGGGTTGTTGTTGTTGTTGTTATTGTTGTTGTTGTTGTTGTTATTTAGGGTTGTTGTTGTTATTGTTGTTGTTGTTGTTGTTGTTATTTAGGGTTGTTGTTGTTGTTATTTAGGTTTGTTGTTGTTTTTGTTGTTATTTAGGGTTGTTGTTGTTGCTGTTGTTGTTGTTTAGTGTTGTTGTTGTTGTTATTTAGGGTTGTTATTGTTGTTGTTGTTGTTGTTTTTATTTAGGGTTGTTGTTGTTGTTGTTGTTGTTGTTGTTGTTGTTTAGGGTGGTTGTGGTCGTTGTTGTAGTTGTTGTTGTTGCTTAGGGTTGTTGTTGTTGTTGTTGTTGTTGTTGCTCTTGTTGTTATTCAGGGTTGTTGTTGTTGCTGTTGGTATTTAGGGTTGTTGTTGTTGTTGTTGTTGTAGTTGTTGTAGTTGCTTAGGGTTGTTCTTGTTGTTGTTGTTGTTGTTGTTGTTGTTGTTGTTGTTGCTCTTGTCAATTCAGGGTTGTTGTTGTTGCTGTTGGTATTTAGGGTTGTTGTTGTTGTTGTTGTTGTTGTTGTTGTTTTTGTCGTAATTGTTGTTGATGTTGTTGTTTTTGTTGTTATTTAGGGTTGTTGATGTTGTTGTTATTGTTGTTGTTGTTTAGGGTTGTTGTTGTTCGTTTTGTTGATGTTGTTATTTAGGGTTGTTGTTGTTGTTGTAGTTATTTTTATTTAGGGTTGTTGTTGTTATTTAGGGTTGTTGTTGTTGTTATTGTTGTTGTTTTTGTTGTTATTTAGGGTTGTTGTTGTTATTGTTGTTGTTGTTGTTGTTGTTATTTAGGGTTGTTGTTGTTGTTATTTAGGGTTCTTGTTGTTATTTAGGGATGTTGTTGTTGTAGTTATTTTTATTTAGGGTTGTTGTTGTTATTTAGGGTTGTTGTTGTTGTTGTTATTGTTGTTGTTGTTGTTATTTAGGGTTGTTTTTGTTATTGTTGTTGTTGTTGTTGTTGTTGTTATTTAGGGTTGTTGTTGTTTAGGGTTGTTGTTGTTGTTTAGAGTTGTTGTGGTTGTTATAATTTAGGATTGTTGTTGTTGTTATTTAGGGTTGTTGTTGTTGTTGTTGTTGTTGTTGTTGTTTAGGGTGGTTGTGGTTGTTGTTGTAGTTGTTGTTGTTGCTTAGGGTTATTGTTGTTGTTGTTGTTGTTGTTGCTCTTGTTGTTATTCAGGGTTGTTGTTGTTGCTGTTGGTATTTAGGGTTGTTGTTGTTGTTGTTGTTGTTGTAGTTGTTGTCATAATTGTTGTTGTTGTTGTTGTTTTTGTTGTTATTTAGGGTTGTTGATGTTGTTGTTATTTTTGTTGTTATTTAGGGTTGTTGTTGTTGTTTAGGGTTGTTGTTGTTCGTTTTGTTGTTGTTGTTATTTAGGGTTGTTGTTGTTGTTGGTTTTGTTGTTCTTGTTATTTAGGGTTGTTGTTGTTATTTAGGGTTGTTGTTGTTGTTGTTGTTATTTTTATTTAGGGTTGTTGTTGTTGTTGTTGTTGTTGTTGTTGTTCTTTAGGGTTGTTGTTGTTGTTTCTCTTGTTGTTATTTAGGGTTGTTGTTGTTGTTGTTGTTGTTTAGGGTTGTTGTTGTTGTTGTTGTGGTTGTTGTTATTTAGGGTTGTTGTTGTTGTTGTTGTTGTTGTTTAGGGTGGTTGTGGTTGTTGTTGTAGTTGTTGTTGTTGCTTAGGGTTGTTGTTGTTGTTGTTGTTGTTGTTGTTGCTCTTGTCAATTCAGGGTTGTTGTTGTTGCTGTTGGTATTTAGGGTTGTTGTTGTTGTTGTTGTTGTTGTTGTTGTTGTAGTTGTTTTTGTCGTAATTGTTGTTGTTGTTGTTGTTTTTGTTGTTATTTAGGGTTGTTGATGTTGTTGTTATTGTTGTTGTTATTTAGGGTTGTTGTTGTTGTTTAGGGTTGTTGTTGTTCGTTTTGTTGTTGTTGTTATTTAGGGTTGTTGTTGTTGTTGTTGTTGTTGTTGTTGTTGTTGGTTTTGTTTTTCTTTTTATTTAGGGTTGTTGTTGTTATTTAGGGTGGTTGTTGTTGTTGTAGTTATTTTTATTTAGGGTTGTTGTTGTTGTTGTTATTGTTGTTGTTGTTGTTGTTATTTAGGGTTGTTGTTGTTATTGTTGTTGTTGTTGTTGTTGTTATTTAGGGTTGTTGTTGTTGTTATTTAGGGTTGTTGTTGTTTTTGTTGTTATTTAGGGTTGTTGTTGTTGTTGTTGTTGTTTAGGGTTGTTGTTGTTGTTGTTGTTATTTAGGGTTGTTGTTGTTGCTGTTGTTGTTGTTTAGGGTTGTTGTTGTTATTTAGGGTGGTTGTTTTTGTTGTAGTTATTTTTATTTAGGGTTGTTGTTGTTGTTGTTATTGTTGTTGTTGTTGCTGTTATTTAGGGTTGTTGTTGTTATTGTTGTTGTTGTTGTTGCTGTTATTTAGGGTTGTTGTTGTTGTTATTTAGGTTTGTTGTTGTTTTTGTTGTTATTTAGGGTTGTTGTTGTTGCTGTTGTTGTTGTTTAGTGTTGTTGTTGTTGTTATTTAGGGTTGTTATTGTTGTTGTTGTTGTTGTTTTTATTTAGGGTTGTTGTTGTTGTTGTTGTTGTTGTTGTTTAGGGTGGTTGTGGTCGTTGTTGTAGTTGTTGTTGTTGCTTAGGGTTGTTGTTGTTGTTGTTGTTGTTGTTGCTCTTGTTGTTATTCAGGGTTGTTGTTGTTGCTGTTGGTATTTAGGGTTGTTGTTGTTGTTGTTGTTGTAGTTGTTGTTGTTGCTTAGGGTTGTTCTTGTTGTTGTTGTTGTTGTTGTTGTTGTTGTTGCTCTTGTCAATTCAGGGTTGTTGTTGTTGCTGTTGGTATTTAGGGTTGTTGTTGTTGTTGTTGTTGTTGTTGTTGTTTTTGTCGTAATTGTTGTTGATGTTGTTGTTTTTGTTGTTATTTAGGGTTGTTGATGTTGTTGTTATTGTTGTTGTTGTTTAGGGTTGTTGTTGTTCGTTTTGTTGATGTTGTTATTTAGGGTTGTTGTTGTTGTTGTAGTTATTTTTATTTAGGGTTGTTGTTGTTATTTAGGGTTGTTGTTGTTGTTATTGTTGTTGTTGTTGTTATTTAGGGTTGTTGTTGTTATTGTTGTTGGTGTTGTTGTTGTTATTTAGGGTTGTTGTTGTTGTTATTTAGGGTTCTTGTTGTTATTTAGGGATGTTGTTGTTGTAGTTATTTTTATTTAGGGTTGTTGTTGTTATTTAGGGTTGTTGTTGTTGTTGTTATTGTTGTTGTTGTTGTTGTTATTTAGGGTTGTTTTTGTTATTGTTGTTGTTGTTGTTGTTGTTGTTATTTAGGGTTGTTGTTGTTTAGGGTTGTTGTTGTTGTTTAGAGTTGTTGTGGTTGTTATAATTTAGGATTGTTGTTGTTGTTATTTAGGGTTGTTGTTGTTGTTGTTGTTGTTGTTTAGGGTGGTTGTGGTTGTTGTTGTTGTTGTTGTTGTTGTTGCTCTTGTTGTTATTCAGGGTTGTTGTTGTTGCTGTTGGTATTTAGGGTTGTTGTTGTTGTTGTTGTTGTTGTAGTTGTTGTCATAATTGTTGTTGTTGTTGTTGTTTTTGTTGTTATTTAGGGTTGTTGATGTTGTTGTTATTTTTGTTGTTATTTAGGGTTGTTGTTGTTTAGGGTTGTTGTTGTTCGTTTTGTTGATGTTGTTATTTAGGGTTGTTGTTGTTGTTGCTGTTATTTAGGGTTGTTGTTGTTGTTATTTAGGTTTGTTGTTGTTTTTGTTGTTATTTAGGGTTGTTGTTGTTGCTGTTGTTGTTGTTTAGTGTTGTTGTTGTTGTTATTTAGGGTTGTTATTGTTGTTGTTGTTGTTGTTTTTATTTAGGGTTGTTGTTGTTGTTGTTGTTGTTGTTGTTGTTTAGGGTGGTTGTGGTCGTTGTTGTAGTTGTTGTTGTTGCTTATGGTTGTTGTTGTTGTTGTTGTTGTTGTTGTTGCTCTTGTTGTTATTCAGGGTTGTTGTTGTTGCTGTTGGTATTTAGGGTTGTTGTTGTTGTTGTTGTTGTAGTTGTTGTTGTTGCTTAGGGTTGTTCTTGTTGTTGTTGTTGTTGTTGTTGTTGTTGTTGTTGCTCTTGTCAATTCAGGGTTGTTGTTGTTGCTGTTGGTATTTAGGGTTGTTGTTGTTGTTGTTGTTGTTGTTGTTGTTTTTGTCGTAATTGTTGTTGATGTTGTTGTTTTTGTTGTTATTTAGGGTTGTTGATGTTGTTGTTGTTTAGGGTTGTTGTTGTTCGTTTTGTTGATGTTGTTATTTAGGGTTGTTGTTGTTGTTGTTGTTGTTGTTGTTGTTTTTGTCGTAATTGTTGTTGATGTTGTTGTTTTTGTTGTTATTTAGGGTTGTTGATGTTGTTGTTATTGTTGTTGTTGTTTAGGGTTGTTGTTGTTCGTTTTGTTGATGTTGTTATTTAGGGTTGTTGTTGTTGTTGTAGTTATTTTTATTTAGGGTTGTTGTTGTTATTTAGGGTTGTTGTTGTTGTTATTGTTGTTGTTGTTGTTATTTAGGGTTGTTGTTGTTATTGTTGTTGTTGTTGTTGTTGTTATTTAGGGTTGTTGTTGTTGTTATTTAGGGTTCTTGTTGTTATTTAGGGATGCTGTTGTTGTAGTTATTTTTATTTAGGGTTGTTGTTGTTATTTAGGGTTGTTGTTGTTGTTGTTATTGTTGTTGTTGTTGTTGTTATTTAGGGTTGTTTTTGTTATTGTTGTTGTTGTTGTTGTTGTTGTTATTTAGGGTTGTTGTTGTTTAGGGTTGTTGTTGTTGTTTAGAGTTGTTGTGGTTGTTATAATTTAGGATTGTTGTTGTTGTTATTTAGGGTTGTTGTTGTTGTTGTTGTTGTTGTTTAGGGTGGTTGTGGTTGTTGTTGTTGTTGTTGTTGTTGTTGCTCTTGTTGTTATTCAGGGTTGTTGTTGTTGCTGTTGGTATTTAGGGTTGTTGTTGTTGTTGTTGTTGTTGTAGTTGTTGTCATAATTGTTGTTGTTGTTGTTGTTTTTGTTGTTATTTAGGGTTGTTGATGTTGTTGTTATTTTTGTTGTTATTTAGGGTTGTTGTTGTTGTTTAGGGTTGTTGTTGTTTAGGGTTGTTGTTGTTCGTTTTGTTGATGTTGTTATTTAGGGTTGTTGTTGTTGTTGCTGTTATTTAGGGTTGTTGTTGTTGTTATTTAGGTTTGTTGTTGTTTTTGTTGTTATTTAGGGTTGTTGTTGTTGCTGTTGTTGTTGTTTAGTGTTGTTGTTGTTGTTATTTAGGGTTGTTATTGTTGTTGTTGTTGTTGTTTTTATTTAGGGTTGTTGTTGTTGTTGTTGTTGTTGTTGTTGTTTAGGGTGGTTGTGGTCGTTGTTGTAGTTGTTGTTGTTGCTTATGGTTGTTGTTGTTGTTGTTGTTGTTGTTGTTGCTCTTGTTGTTATTCAGGGTTGTTGTTGTTGCTGTTGGTATTTAGGGTTGTTGTTGTTGTTGTTGTTGTAGTTGTTGTTGTTGCTTAGGGTTGTTCTTGTTGTTGTTGTTGTTGTTGTTGTTGCTCTTGTCAATTCAGGGTTGTTGTTGTTGCTGTTGGTATTTAGGGTTGTTGTTGTTGTTGTTGTTGTTGTTGTTGTTTTTGTCGTAATTGTTGTTGATGTTGTTGTTTTTGTTGTTATTTAGGGTTGTTGATGTTGTTGTTATTGTTGTTGTTGTTTAGGGTTGTTGTTGTTCGTTTTGTTGATGTTGTTATTTAGGGTTGTTGTTGTTGTTGTTGTTGTTGTTGTTGTTTTTGTCGTAATTGTTGTTGATGTTGTTGTTTTTGTTGTTATTTAGGGTTGTTGATGTTGTTGTTATTGTTGTTGTTGTTTAGGGTTGTTGTTGTTCGTTTTGTTGATGTTGTTATTTAGGGTTGTTGTTGTTGTTGTAGTTATTTTTATTTAGGGTTGTTATTGTTATTTAGGGTTGTTGTTGTTGTTATTGTTGTTGTTGTTGTTATTTAGGGTTGTTGTTGTTATTGTTGTTGTTTTTGTTGTTGTTATTTAGGGTTGTTGTTGTTGTTATTTAGGGTTCTTGTTGTTATTTAGGGATGTTGTTGTTGTAGTTATTTTTATTTAGGGTTGTTGTTGTTATTTAGGGTTGTTGTTGTTGTTGTTATTGTTGTTGTTGTTGTTGTTATTTAGGGTTGTTTTTGTTATTGTTGTTGTTGTTGTTGTTGTTGTTATTTAGGGTTGTTGTTGTTGTTATTTAGGGTTGTTGTTGTTTAGGGTTGTTGTTGTTGTTTAGAGTTGTTGTGGTTGTTATAATTTAGGATTGTTGTTGTTGTTATTTAGGGTTGTTGTTGTTGTTGTTGTTGTTTAGGGTGGTTGTGGTTGTTGTTGTTGTTGTTGTTGTTGTTGCTCTTGTTGTTATTCAGGGTTGTTGTTGTTGCTGTTGGTATTTAGGGTTGTTGTTGTTGTAGTTGTTGTCATAATTGTTGTTGTTGTTGTTGTTTTTGTTGTTATTTAGGGTTGTTGATGTTGTTGTTATTTTTGTTGTTATTTAGGGTTGTTGTTGTTGTTTAGGGTTGTTGTTGTTTAGGGTTGTTGTTGTTCGTTTTGTTGATGTTGTTATTTATGGTTGTTGTTGTTGTTGTAGTTATTTTTATTTAGGGTTGTTGTTGTTATTTAGGGTTGTTGTTGTTGTTATTGTTGTTGTTGTTGTTGTTATTTAGGGTTGTTGTTGTTATTGTTGTTGTTGTTGTTGTTGTTATTTAGGGTTGTTGTTGTTGTTATTTAGGGTTCTTGTTGTTATTTAGGGATGTTGTTGTTGTAGTTATTTTTATTTAGGGTTGTTGTTGTTATTTAGGGTTGTTGTTGTTGTTGTTATTGTTGTTGTTGTTGTTGTTATTTAGGGTTGTTTTTGTTATTGTTGTTGTTGTTGTTGTTGTTATTTAGGGTTGTTGTTGTTGTTATTTAGGGTTGTTGTTGTTTAGGGTTGTTGTTGTTGTTTAGAGTTGTTGTGGTTGTTATAATTTAGGATTGTTGTTGTTGTTATTTAGGGTTGTTGTTGTTGTTGTTGTTGTTGTTTAGGGTGGTTGTGGTTGTTGTTGTTGTTGTTGTTGTTGTTGCTCTTGTTGTTATTCAGGGTTGTTGTTGTTGCTGTTGTTGTTGTAGTTGTTGTCATAATTGTTGTTGTTGTTGTTGTTTTTGTTGTTATTTAGGGTTGTTGATGTTGTTGTTATTTTTGTTGTTATTTAGGGTTGTTGTTGTTGTTTAGGGTTGTTGTTGTTCGTTTTGTTGTTGTTGTTATTTAGGGTTGTTGTTGTTGTTGGTTTTGTTGTTCTTGTTGGTTTTGTTGTTCTTGTTATTTAGGGTTGTTGTTGTTATTTAGGGTGGTTGTTGTTGTTGTTGTTATTTTTATTTAGGGTTGTTGTTGTTGTTTAGGGTTGTTGTTGTTGTTGTTGTTGTTGTTGTTGTTCTTTAGGGTTCTTGTTGTTTCTCTTGTTGTTATTTAGGGTTGTTGTTGTTATTGTTGTTGTTGTTGTTGTTGTTATTTAGGGTTGTTGTTGTTGTTATTTAGGTTTGTTGTTGTTTTTGTTGTTATTTAGGGTTGTTGTTGTTGTTGTTGTTTAGGGTTGTTGTTGTTGTTGTTGTTATTTAGGGTTGTTCTTGTTGCTGTTGTTGTTGTTTAGTGTTGTTGTTGTTGTTATTTAGGGTTGTTATTGTTGTTGTTGTTGTTGTTTTTATTTAGGGTTGTTGTTGTTGTTGTTGTTGTTGTTGTTGTTGTTTAGGGTGGTTGTGGTCGTTGTTGTAGTTGTTGTTGTTGCTTAGGGTTGTTGTTGTTGTTGTTGTTGTTGTTGCTCTTGTTGTTATTCAGGGTTGTTGTTGTTGCTGTTGGTATTTAGGGTTGTTGTTGTTGTTGTTGTTGTAGTTGTTGTTGTTGCTTAGGGTTGTTCTTGTTGTTGTTGTTGTTGTTGTTGTTGTTGTTGCTCTTGTCAATTCAGGGTTGTTGTTGTTGCTGTTGGTATTTAGGGTTGTTGTTGTTGTTGTTGTTGTTGTTGTTGTTGTTGTTGTTTTTGTCATAATTGTTGTTGTTGTTGTTGTTTTTGTTGTTATTTAGGGTTGTTGATGTTGTTGTTATTGTTGTTGTTGTTTAGGGTTGTTGTTGTTCGTTTTGTTGTTGTTGTTATTTAGGGTTGTTGTTGTTGTTGTTGGTTTTGTTGTTCTTTTTATTTAGGGTTGTTGTTGTTATTTAGGGTGGTTGTTGTTGTTGTAGTTATTTTTATTTAGGGTTGTTGTTGTTATTTAGGGTTGTTGTTGTTGTTATTGTTGTTGTTGTTGTTGTTATTTAGGGTTGTTGTTGTTATTGTTGTTGTTGATGTTGTTGTTATTTAGGGTTGTTGTTGTTGTTATTTAGGGTTGCTGTTGTTATTTAGGGATGTTGTTGTTGTAGTTATTTTTATTTAGGGTTGTTGTTGTTATTTAGGGTTGTTGTAGTTGTTGTTATTGTTGTTGTTGTTGTTGTTATTTAGGGTTGTTTTTGTTATTGTTGTTGTTGTTGTTGTTGTTGTTATTTAGGGTTGTTGTTGTTGTTATTTAGGGTTGTTGTTGTTTAGGGTTGTTGTTGTTGTTTAGAGTTGTTGTGGTTGTTATAATTTAGGATTGTTGTTGTTGTTATTTAGGGTTGTTGTGGTTGTTGTTGTTGTTGTTGTTTAGGGTGGTTGTGGTTGTTGTTGTAGTTGTTGTTGTTGCTTAGGGTTATTGTTGTTGTTGTTGTTGTTGTTGCTCTTGTTGTTATTCAGGGTTGTTGTTGTTGCTGTTGGTATTTAGGGTTGTTGTGGTTCTTGTTGTTGTTGTAGTTGTTGTCATAATTGTTGTTGTTGTTGTTGTTTTTGTTGTTATTTAGGGTTGTTGATGTTGTTGTTATTGTTGTTGTTATTTAGGGTTGTTGTTGTTGTTTAGGGTTGTTGTTGTTCGTTTTGTTGTTGTTGTTATTTAGGGTTGTTGTTGTTGTTGGTTTTGTTGTTCTTGTTATTTAGGGTTGTTGTTGTTATTTAGGGTGGTTGTTGTTGTTGTTGTTATTTTTATTTAGGGTTGTTGTTGTTGTTTAGGGTTGTTGTTGTTGTTGTTCTTTAGGGTTGTTGTTGTTGTTTCTCTTGTTGTTATTTAGGGTTGTTGTTGTTGTTGTTGTTGTTTAGGGTTGTTGTTGTTGTTGTTGTGGTTGTTGTTATTTAGGGTTGTTGTTGTTGTTGTTGTTGTTGTTGTTTAGGGTGGTTGTGGTTGTTGTTGTAGTTGTTGTTGTTGCTTAGGGTTGTTGTTGTTGTTGTTGTTGTTGTTGTTGCTCTTGTCAATTCAGGGTTGTTGTTGTTGCTGTTGGTATTTAGGGTTGTTGTTGTTGTTGTTGTTGTTGTTGTTTTTGTCGTAATTGTTGTTGTTGTTGTTGTTTTTGTTGTTATTTAGGGTTGTTGATGTTGTTGTTATTGTAGTTGTTATTTAGGGTTGTTGTTGTTGTTTAGGGTTGTTGTTGTTATTTAGGGTGGTTGTTGTTGTTGTAGTTATTTTTATTTAGGGTTGTTGTTGTTGTTATTGTTGTTGTTGTTGTTGTTATTTAGGGTTGTTGTTGTTATTGTTGTTGTTGTTGTTGTTGTTATTTAGGGTTGTTGTTGTTGTTATTTAGGGTTGTTGTTGTTATTTAGGGATGTTGTTGTTGTAGTTATTTTTATTTAGGGTTGTTGTTGTTATTTAGGGTTGTTGTTGTTGTTGTTATTGTTGTTGTTGTTGTTGTTATTTAGGGTTGTTTTTGTTATTGTTGTTGTTGTTGTTGTTGTTATTTAGGGTTTTTGTTGTTGTTATTTAGGGTTGTTGTTGTTTAGGGTTGTTGTTGTTGTTTAGAGTTGTTGTGGTTGTTATAATTTAGGATTGTTGTTGTTGTTATTTAGGGTTGTTGTTGTTGTTGTTGTTGTTGTTGTTTAGGGTGGTTGTGGTTGTTGTTGTAGTTGTTGTTGTTGCTTAGGGTTATTGTTGTTGTTGTTGTTGTTGTTGCTCTTGTTGTTATTCAGGGTTGTTGTTGTTGCTGTTGGTATTTAGGGTTGTTGTTGTTCTTGTTGTTGTTGTAGTTGTTGTCATAATTGTTGTTGTTGTTGTTTTTTTTGTTGTTATTTAGGGTTGTTGATGTTGTTGTTATTGTTGTTGTTATTTAGGGTTGTTGTTGTTGTT
This sequence comes from Pulicaria dysenterica, assembly GCA_947179395.2. Classification (NCBI taxonomy): domain Eukaryota; kingdom Viridiplantae; phylum Streptophyta; class Magnoliopsida; order Asterales; family Asteraceae; genus Pulicaria; species Pulicaria dysenterica. The sequence goes on along the minus strand of OX359294.1, from coordinate 32,961,943 downwards.
TAGGGTTGTTGTTGTTCGTTTTGTTGTTGTTGTTATTTAGGGTTGTTGTTGTTGTTGGTTTTGTTGTTCTTGTTATTTAGGGTTGTTGTTGTTATTTAGGGTGGTTGTTGTTGTTGTTGTTATTTTTATTTAGGGTTGTTGTTGTTGTTTAGGGTTGTTGTTGTTCTTGTTCTTTAGGGTTGTTGTTGTTGTTTCTCTTGTTGTTATTTAGGGTTGTTGTTGTTGTTGTTGTTGTTTAGGGTTGTTGTTGTTGTTGTTGTGGTTGTTGTTATTTTGGGTTGTTGTTGTTGTTGTTGTTGTTGTTGTTTAGGGTGGTTGTGGTTGTTGTTGTTGTTGTTGTTGTTTAGGGTGGTTGTGGTTGTTGTTGTAGTTGTTGTTGTTGCTTAGGGTTGTTGTTGTTGTTGTTGTTGTTGTTGTTGTTGTTGTTGCTCTTGTCAATTCAGGGTTGTTGTTGTTGCTGTTGGTATTTAGGGTTGTTGTTGTTGTTGTTGTTGTTGTAGTTGTTTTTGTCGTAATTGTTGTTGTTGTTGTTGTTTTTGTTGTTATTTAGGGTTGTTGATGTTGTTGTTATTGTTGTTGTTATTTAGGGTTGTTGTTGTTGTTTAGGGTTGTTGTTGTTCGTTTTGTTGTTGTTGTTATTTAGGGTTGTTGTTGTTGTTGTTGTTGTTGTTGTTGTTGTTGGTTTTGTTGTTCTTTTTTTTTAGGGTTGTTGTTGTTATTTAGGGTGGTTGTTGTTGTTGTAGTTATTTTTATTTAGGGTTGTTGTTGTTGTTGTTATTGTTGTTGTTGTTGTTGTTATTTAGGGTTGTTGTTGTTATTGTTGTTGTTGTTGTTGTTGTTATTTAGGGTTGTTGTTGTTGTTATTTAGGTTTGTTGTTGTTTTTGTTGTTATTTAGGGTTGTTGTTGTTGTTGTTGTTGTTGTTTAGGGTTGTTGTTGTTGTTGTTGTTATTTAGGGTTGTTGTTGTTGTTGTTGTTGTTTAGGGTTGTTGTTGTTGTTATTTAGGGTTGTTATTGTTGTTGTTGTTGTTGTTTTTATTTAGGGTTGTTGTTGTTGTTGTTGTTGTTGTTGTTGTTGTTGTTTAGGGTGGTTGTGGTCGTTGTTGTAGTTGTTGTTGTTGCTTAGGGTTGTTGTTGTTGTTGTTGTTGTTGTTGCTCTTGTTGTTATTCAGGGTTGTTGTTGTTGCTGTTGGTATTTAGGGTTGTTGTTGTTGTTGTTGTTGTTGTTGTAGTTGTTGTTGTTGCTTAGGGTTGTTGTTGTTGTTGTTGTTGTTGCTCTTGTCAATTCAGGGTTGTTGTTGTTGCTGTTGGTATTTAGGGTTGTTGTTGTTGTTGTTGTTTTTGTCGTAATTGTTGTTGTTGTTGTTGTTTTTGTTGTTATTTAGGGTTGTTGATGTTGTTGTTATTGTTGTTGTTGTTTAGGGTTGTTGTTATTCGTTTTGTTGTTGTTGTTATTTAGGGTTGTTGTTGTTGTTGTTGTTGTTGTTGGTTTTGTTGTTCTTTTTATTTAGGGTTGTTGTTGTTATTTAGGGTGGTTGTTGTTGTTGTAGTTATTTTTATTTAGGGTTGTTGTTGTTATTTAGGGTTGTTGTTGTTGTTATTTAGGGTTGTTGTTGTTATTGTTGTTGTTGTTATTTAGGGTTGTTGTTGTTGTTATTTAGGGTTGTTGTTGTTTTTGTTGTTATTTAGGGTTGTTGTGGTTGATGTTGTTGTTGTTTAGGGTTGTTGTTGTTGTTGTTATTTAGGGTTGTTGTTGTTGCTGTTGTTGTTGTTTAGGGTTGTTGTTGTTGTTATTTAGGGTTGTTATTGTTGTTGTTGTTGTTGTTTTTATTTAGGGTTGTTGTTGTTGTTGTTGTTGTTGTTGTTGTTTAGGGTGGTTGTGGTCGTTGTTGTAGTTGTTGTTGTTGCTTAGGGTTGTTGTTGTTGTTGTTGTTGTTGTTGCTCTTGTTGTTATTCAGGGTTGTTGTTGTTGCTGTTGGTATTTAGGGTTGTTGTTGTTGTTGTTGTTGTAGTTGTTGTTGTTGCTTAGGGTTGTTGTTGTTGTTGTTGTTGTTGTTGTTGTTGCTCTTGTCAATTCAGGGTTGTTGTTGTTGCTGTTGGTATTTAGGGTTGTTGTTGTTGTTGTTGTTGTTGTTGTTGTTGTTGTTGTTTAGGGTGGTTGTGGTTGTTGTTGTAGTTGTTGTTGTTGCTTAGGGTTGTTGTTGTTGTTGTTGTTGTTGTTGTTGTTGTTGTTGCTCTTGTCAATTCAGGGTTGTTGTTGTTGCTGTTGGTATTTAGGGTTGTTGTTGTTGTTGTTGTTGTTGTAGTTGTTTTTGTCGTAATTGTTGTTGTTGTTGTTGTTTTTGTTGTTATTTAGGGTTGTTGATGTTGTTGTTATTGTTGTTGTTATTTAGGGTTGTTGTTGTTGTTTAGGGTTGTTGTTGTTCGTTTTGTTGTTGTTGTTATTTAGGGTTGTTGTTGTTGTTGTTGTTGTTGTTGTTGTTGTTGGTTTTGTTGTTCTTTTTTTTTAGGGTTGTTGTTGTTATTTAGGGTGGTTGTTGTTGTTGTAGTTATTTTTATTTAGGGTTGTTGTTGTTGTTGTTATTGTTGTTGTTGTTGTTGTTATTTAGGGTTGTTGTTGTTGTTGTTGTTGTTGTTGTTGTTGTTATTTAGGGTTGTTGTTGTTGTTATTTAGGTTTGTTGTTGTTTTTGTTGTTATTTAGGGTTGTTGTTGTTGTTGTTGTTGTTGTTTAGGGTTGTTGTTGTTGTTGTTGTTATTTAGGGTTGTTGTTGTTGTTGTTGTTGTTTAGGGTTGTTGTTGTTGTTATTTAGGGTTGTTATTGTTGTTGTTGTTGTTGTTTTTATTTAGGGTTGTTGTTGTTGTTGTTGTTGTTGTTGTTGTTGTTGTTTAGGGTGGTTGTGGTCGTTGTTGTAGTTGTTGTTGTTGCTTAGGGTTGTTGTTGTTGTTGTTGTTGTTGTTGCTCTTGTTGTTATTCAGGGTTGTTGTTGTTGCTGTTGGTATTTAGGGTTGTTGTTGTTGTTGTTGTTGTTGTTGTAGTTGTTGTTGTTGCTTAGGGTTGTTGTTGTTGTTGTTGTTGTTGCTCTTGTCAATTCAGGGTTGTTGTTGTTGCTGTTGGTATTTAGGGTTGTTGTTGTTGTTGTTGTTTTTGTCGTAATTGTTGTTGTTGTTGTTGTTTTTGTTGTTATTTAGGGTTGTTGATGTTGTTGTTATTGTTGTTGTTGTTTAGGGTTGTTGTTATTCGTTTTGTTGTTGTTGTTATTTAGGGTTGTTGTTGTTGTTGTTGTTGTTGTTGGTTTTGTTGTTCTTTTTATTTAGGGTTGTTGTTGTTATTTAGGGTGGTTGTTGTTGTTGTAGTTATTTTTATTTAGGGTTGTTGTTGTTATTTAGGGTTGTTGTTGTTGTTATTTAGGGTTGTTGTTGTTATTGTTGTTGTTGTTATTTAGGGTTGTTGTTGTTGTTATTTAGGGTTGTTGTTGTTTTTGTTGTTATTTAGGGTTGTTGTGGTTGATGTTGTTGTTGTTTAGGGTTGTTGTTGTTGTTGTTATTTAGGGTTGTTGTTGTTGCTGTTGTTGTTGTTTAGGGTTGTTGTTGTTGTTATTTAGGGTTGTTATTGTTGTTGTTGTTGTTGTTTTTATTTAGGGTTGTTGTTGTTGTTGTTGTTGTTGTTGTTGTTTAGGGTGGTTGTGGTCGTTGTTGTAGTTGTTGTTGTTGCTTAGGGTTGTTGTTGTTGTTGCTCTTGTTGTTATTCAGGGTTGTTGTTGTTGCTGTTGGTATTTAGGGTTGTTGTTGTTGTTGTTGTTGTAGTTGTTGTTGTTGCTTAGGGTTGTTCTTGTTGTTGTTGTTGTTGTTGTTGTTGCTCTTGTCAATTCAGGGTTGTTGTTGTTGCTGTTGGTATTTAGGGTTGTTGTTGTTGTTGTTGTTGTTGTTGTTGTTTTTGTCGTAATTGTTGTTGATGTTGTTGTTTTTGTTGTTATTTAGGGTTGTTGATGTTGTTGTTATTGTTGTTGTTGTTTAGGGTTGTTGTTGTTCGTTTTGTTGATGTTGTTATTTAGGGTTGTTGTTGTTGTTGTAGTTATTTTTATTTAGGGTTGTTGTTGTTATTTAGGGTTGTTGTTGTTGTTATTGTTGTTGTTGTTGTTGTTATTTAGGGTTGTTGTTGTTATTGTTGTTGTTGTTGTTGTTGTTATTTAGGGTTGTTGTTGTTGTTATTTAGGGTTCTTGTTGTTATTTAGGGATGTTGTTGTTGTAGTTATTTTTATTTAGGGTTGTTGTTGTTATTTAGGGTTGTTGTTGTTGTTGTTATTGTTGTTCTTTAGGGTTGTTGTTGTTGTTTCTCTTGTTGTTATTTAGGGTTGTTGTTGTTGTTGTTGTTGTTTAGGGTTGTTGTTGTTGTTGTTGTGGTTGTTGTTATTTAGGGTTGTTGTTGTTGTTGTTGTTGTTGTTGTTTAGGGTGGTTGTGGTTGTTGTTGTAGTTGTTGTTGTTGCTTAGGGTTGTTGTTGTTGTTGTTGTTGTTGTTGTTGCTCTTGTCAATTCAGGGTTGTTGTTGTTGCTGTTGGTATTTAGGGTTGTTGTTGTTGTTGTTGTTGTTGTTGTTGTTGTTGTAGTTGTTTTTGTCGTAATTGTTGTTATTGTTATTGTTTTTGTTGTTATTTAGGGTTGTTGATGTTGTTGTTATTGTTGTTGTTATTTAGGGTTGTTGTTGTTGTTTAGGGTTGTTGTTGTTCGTTTTGTTGTTGTTGTTATTTAGGGTTGTTGTTGTTGTTGTTGTTGTTGTTGTTGTTGTTGGTTTTGTTGTTCTTTTTATTTAGGGTTGTTGTTGTTATTTAGGGTGGTTGTTGTTGTTGTAGTTATTTTTATTTAGGGTTGTTGTTGTTGTTGTTATTGTTGTTGTTGTTGTTGTTATTTAGGGTTGTTGTTGTTATTGTTGTTGTTGTTGTTGTTGTTGTTATTTAGGGTTGTTGTTGTTGTTATTTAGGTTTGTTGTTGTTTTTGTTGTTATTTAGGGTTGTTCTTGTTGTTGTTGTTGTTGTTGTTTAGGGTTGTTGTTGTTGTTGTTGTTATTTAGGGTTGTTGTTGTTGTTGTTGTTGTTTAGGGTTGTTGTTGTTGTTATTTAGGGTTGTTATTGTTGTTGTTGTTGTTGTTTTTATTTAGGGTTGTTGTTGTTGTTGTTGTTGTTGTTGTTGTTGTTGTTGTTTAGGGTGGTTGTGGTCGTTGTTGTAGTTGTTGTTGTTGCTTAGGGTTGTTGTTGTTGTTGTTGTTGTTGTTGCTCTTGTCAATTCAAGGTTGTTGTTGTTGCTGTTGGTATTTAGGGTTGTTGTTGTTGTTGTTGTTGTAGTTGTTGTTGTTGCTTAGGGTTGTTGTTGTTGTTGTTGTTGTTGTTGTTGTTGTTGTTGCTCTTGTCAATTCAGGGTTGTTGTTGTTGCTGTTGGTATTTAGGGTTGTTGTTGTTGTTGTTGTTGTTATTGTCGTAATTGTTGTTGTTGTTGTTGTTTTTGTTGTTATTTAGGGTTGTTGATGTTGTTGTTATTGTTGTTGTTGTTTAGGGTTGTTGTTGTTAGTTTTGTTGTTGTTGTTATTTAGGGTTGTTGTTGTTGTTGTTGTTGTTGTTGGTTTTGTTGTTCTTTTTATTTAGGGTCGCTGTTGTTATTTAGGGTGGTTGTTGTTGTTGTAGTTATTTTTATTTAGGGTTGTTGTTGTTATTTAGGGTTGTTGTTGTTGTTATTGTTGTTGTTGTTGTTGTTATTTAGGGTTGTTGTTGTTATTGTTGTTGTTGTTGTTGTTATTTAGGGTTGTTGTTGTTGTTATTTAGGGTTGTTGTTGTTTTTATTGTTATTTAGGGTTGTTGTTGTTGTTGTTGTTGTTGTTTAGGGTTGTTGTTGTTGTTGTTATTTAGGGTTGTTGTTGTTGCTGTTGTTGTTTAGGGTTGTTGTTGTTGTTATTTAGGGTTGTTGTTGTTGTTGTTGTTGTTGTTGTTATTTAGGGTTGTTGTTGTTGTTGTTGTTGTTTTTGTCGTAATTGTTGTTGTTGTTGTTGTTTTTGTTGTTATTTAGGGTTGTTGATGTTGTTGTTATTGTTGTTGTTGTTTAGGGTTGTAGTTTTCGTTTTGTTGTTGTTGTTATTTAGGGTTGTTGTTGTTGTTGTTGTTGTTGGTTTTGTTGTTCTTTTTATTTAGGGTTGTTGTTGTTATTTAGGGTGGTTGTTGTTGTTGTAGTTATTTTTATTTAGGGTTGTTGTTGTTATTTAGGGTTGTTGTTGTTGTTATTGTTGTTGTTGTTGTTGTTATTTAGGGTTGTTGTTGTTGTTGTTGTTGTTGTTGTTGTTGTTATTTAGGGTTTTTGTTGTTGTTATTTAGGGTTGTTGTTGTTTTTGTTGTTATTTAGGGTTGTTGTTGTTGTTGTTGTTGTTGTTTAGGGTTGTTGTTGTTGTTGTTATTTAGGGTTGTTGTTGTTGCTGTTGTTGTTGTTTAGGGTTGTTGTTGTTGTTATTTAGGGTTGTTATTGTTGTTGTTGTTGTTGTTTTTATTTAGGGTTGTTGTTGTTGTTGTTGTTGTTGTTGTTGTTGTTTAGGGTGGTTGTGGTTGTTGTTGTAGTTGTTGTTGTTGCTTAGGGTTGTTGTTGTTATTTAGGGTTGTTGTTGTTATTTAGGGTTGTTGTTGTTGTTATTGTTGTTGTTGTTGTTGTTATTTAGGGTTGTTGTTGTTATTGTTGTTGTTGTTGTTGTTGTTATTTAGGGTTGTTGTTGTTGTTATTTAGGGTTCTTGTTGTTATTTAGGGATGTTGTTGTTGTAGTTATTTTTATTTAGGGTTGTTGTTGTTATTTAGGGTTGTTGTTGTTGTTGTTATTGTTGTTCTTTAGGGTTGTTGTTGTTGTTTCTCTTGTTGTTATTTAGGGTTGTTGTTGTTGTTGTTGTTGTTTAGGGTTGTTGTTGTTGTTGTTGTGGTTGTTGTTATTTAGGGTTGTTGTTGTTGTTGTTGTTGTTGTTGTTTAGGGTGGTTGTGGTTGTTGTTGTAGTTGTTGTTGTTGCTTAGGGTTGTTGTTGTTGTTGTTGTTGTTGTTGTTGCTCTTGTCAATTCAGGGTTGTTGTTGTTGCTGTTGGTATTTAGGGTTGTTGTTGTTGTTGTTGTTGTTGTTGTTGTTGTTGTAGTTGTTTTTGTCGTAATTGTTGTTATTGTTATTGTTTTTGTTGTTATTTAGGGTTGTTGATGTTGTTGTTATTG
>OX359294.1:32942224-32944724 GCA_947179395.2 Pulicaria dysenterica | reverse complement strand
GGTTGTTGTGGTTGATGTTGTTGTTGTTTAGGGTTGTTGTTGTTGTTGTTATTTAGGGTTGTTGTTGTTGCTGTTGTTGTTGTTTAGGGTTGTTGTTGTTGTTATTTAGGGTTGTTATTGTTGTTGTTGTTGTTGTTTTTATTTAGGGTTGTTGTTGCTGTTGTTGTTGTTTTTGTCGTAATTGTTGTTGTTGTTGTTTTTTTTGTTGTTATTTAGGGTTGTTGATGTTGTTGTTATTGTTGTTGTTATTTAGGGTTGTTGTTGTTGTTTAGGGTTGTTGTTGTTCGTTTTGTTGTTGTTGTTATTTAGGGTTGTTGTTGTTGTTGGTTTTGTTGTTCTTGTTATTTAGGGTTGTTGTTGTTATTTAGGGTGGTTGTTGTTGTTGTTGTTATTTTTATTTAGGGTTGTTGTTGTTGTTTAGGGTTGTTGTTGTTGTTGTTCTTTAGGGTTGTTGTTGTTGTTTCTCTTGTTGTTATTTAGGGTTGTTGTTGTTGTTGTTGTTGTTTAGGGTTGTTGTTGTTGTTGTTGTGGTTGTTGTTATTTTGGGTTGTTGTTGTTGTTGTTGTTGTTGTTGTTTAGGGTGGTTGTGGTTGTTGTTGTTGTTGTTGTTGTTTAGGGTGGTTGTGGTTGTTGTTGTAGTTGTTGTTGTTGCTTAGGGTTGTTGTTGTTGTTGTTGTTGTTGTTGTTGTTGTTGTTGCTCTTGTCAATTCAGGGTTGTTGTTGTTGCTGTTGGTATTTAGGGTTGTTGTTGTTGTTGTTGTTGTTGTAGTTGTTTTTGTCGTAATTGTTGTTGTTGTTGTTGTTTTTGTTGTTATTTAGGGTTGTTGATGTTGTTGTTATTGTTGTTGTTATTTAGGGTTGTTGTTGTTGTTTAGGGTTGTTGTTGTTCGTTTTGTTATTGTTGTTATTTAGGGTTGTTGTTGTTGTTGTTGTTGTTGTTGTTGTTGTTGGTTTTGTTGTTCTTTTTATTTAGGGTTGTTGTTGTTATTTAGGGTGGTTGTTGTTGTTGTAGTTATTTTTATTTAGGGTTGTTGTTGTTGTTGTTATTGTTGTTGTTGTTGTTGTTATTTAGGGTTGTTGTTGTTATTGTTGTTGTTGTTGTTGTTGTTATTTAGGGTTGTTGTTGTTGTTATTTAGGTTTGTTGTTGTTTTTGTTGTTATTTAGGGTTGTTGTTGTTGTTTAGGGTTGTTGTTGTTGTTGTTGTTATTTAGGGTTGTTGTTGTTGTTGTTGTTGTTTAGGGTTGTTGTTGTTGTTATTCAGGGTTGTTATTGTTGTTGTTGTTGTTGTTTTTATTTAGGGTTGTTGTTGTTGTTGTTGTTGTTGTTGTTGTTGTTTAGGGTGGTTGTGGTTGTTGTTGTAGTTGTTGTTGTTGCTTAGGGTTGTTGTTGTTGTTGTTGTTGTTGTTGCTCTTGTTGTTATTCAGGGTTGTTGTTGTTGCTGTTGGTATTTAGGGTTGTTGTTGTTGTTGTTGTTGTAGTTGTTGTTGTTGCTTAGGGTTGTTGTTGTTGTTGTTGTTGTTGTTGCTCTTGTCAATTCAGGGTTGTTGTTGTTGCTGTTGGTATTTAGGGTTGTTGTTGTTGTTGTTGTTTTTGTCGTAATTGTTGTTGTTGTTGTTGTTTTTGTTGTTATTTAGGGTTGTTGATGTTGTTGTTATTGTTGTTGTTGTTTAGGGTTGTTGTTATTCGTTTTGTTGTTGTTGTTATTTAGGGTTGTTGTTGTTGTTGTTGTTGTTGTTGGTTTTGTTGTTCTTTTTATTTAGGGTTGTTGTTGTTATTTAGGGTGGTTGTTGTTGTTGTAGTTATTTTTATTTAGGGTTGTTGTTGTTATTTAGGGTTGTTGTTGTTGTTATTTAGGGTTGTTGTTGTTATTGTTGTTGTTGTTATTTAGGGTTGTTGTTGTTGTTATTTAGGGTTGTTGTTGTTGTTATTTAGGGTTGTTGTTGTTGATGTTGTTGTTGTTTAGGGTTGTTGTTGTTGTTGTTATTTAGGGTTGTTGTTGTTGTTGTTGTTGTTGTTTAGGGTTGTTGTTGTTGTTATTTAGGGTTGTTATTGTTGTTGTTGTTGTTGTTTTTATTTAGGGTTGTTGTTGCTGTTGTTGTTGTTTTTGTCGTAATTGTTGTTGTTGTTGTTGTTTTTGTTGTTATTTAGGGTTGTTGATGTTGTTGTTTTTGTTGTTGTTGTTTAGGGTTGTTGTTGTTCGTTTTGTTGTTGTTGTTATTTAGGGTTGTTGTTGTTGTTGTTGGTTTTGTTGTTCTTTTTATTTAGGGTTGTTGTTGTTATTTAGGGTGGTTGTTGTTGTTGTAGTTATTTTTATTTAGGGTTGTTGTTGTTATTTAGGGTTGTTGTTGTTGTTATTGTTGTTGTTGTTGTTGTTATTTAGGGTTGTTGTTGTTGTTGTTGTTGTTGTTGTTGTTGTTATTTAGGGTTGTTGTTGTTGCTATTTAGGGTTGTTGTTGTTTTTGTTGTTATTTAGGGTTGTTGTTGTTGTTGTTGTTGTTG
>OX359294.1:32919724-32924724 GCA_947179395.2 Pulicaria dysenterica | reverse complement strand
GTTGTTGTTGTTGTTTAGGGTTGTTGTTGTTGTTGTTGTTGTTGTTGTTCTTTAGGGTTGTTGTTGTTTCTCTTGTTGTTATTTAGGGTTGTTGTTGTTATTGTTGTTGTTGTTGTTGTTGTTATTTAGGGTTGTTGTTGTTGTTATTTAGGTTTGTTGTTGTTTTTGTTGTTATTTAGGGTTGTTGTTGTTGTTGTTGTTGTTTAGGGTTGTTGTTGTTGTTGTTGTTATTTAGGGTTGTTCTTGTTGCTGTTGTTGTTGTTTAGTGTTGTTGTTGTTGTTATTTAGGGTTGTTATTGTTGTTGTTGTTGTTGTTTTTATTTAGGGTTGTTGTTGTTGTTGTTGTTGTTGTTGTTGTTTAGGGTGGTTGTGGTCGTTGTTGTAGTTGTTGTTGTTGCATAGGGTTGTTGTTGTTGTTGTTGTTGTTGTTGCTCTTGTTGTTATTCAGGGTTGTTGTTGTTGCTGTTGGTATTTAGGGTTGTTGTTGTTGTTGTTGTTGTAGTAGTTGTTGTTGCTTAGGGTTGTTCTTGTTGTTGTTGTTGTTGTTGTTGTTGTTGTTGTTGCTCTTGTCAATTCAGGGTTGTTGTTGTTGCTGTTGGTATTTAGGGTTGTTGTTGTTGTTGTTGTTGTTGTTGTTTTTGTCGTAATTGTTGTTGTTGTTGTTATTTAGGGTTGTTGATGTTGTTGTTATTGTTGTTGTTGTTTAGGGTTGTTGTTGTTCGTTTTGTTGTTGTTGTTATTTAGGGTTGTTGTTGTTGTTGTTGGTTTTGTTGTTCTTTTTATTTAGGGTTGTTGTTGTTATTTAGGGTGGTTGTTGTTGTTGTAGTTATTTTTATTTAGGGTTGTTGTTGTTATTTAGGGTTGTTGTTGTTGTTATTGTTGTTGTTGTTGTTGTTATTTAGGGTTGTTGTTGTTATTGTTGTTGTTGTTGTTGTTGTTATTTAGGGTTGTTGTTGTTGTTATTTAGGGTTGTTGTTGTTATTTAGGGATGTTGTTGTTGTAGTTATTTTTATTTAGGGTTGTTGTTGTTATTTAGGGTTGTTGTTGTTGTTGTTATTGTTGTTGTTGTTGTTGTTATTTAGGGTTGTTTTTGTTATTGTTGTTGTTGTTGTTGTTGTTGTTATTTAGGGTTGTTGTTGTTGTTATTTAAGGTTGTTGTTGTTTAGGGTTGTTGTTGTTGTTTAGAGTTGTTGTGGTTGTTATAATTTAGGATTGTTGTTGTTGTTATTTAGGGTTGTTGTGGTTGTTGTTGTTGTTGTTTAGGGTGGTTGTGGTTGTTGTTGTAGTTGTTGTTGTTGCTTAGGGTTATTGTTGTTGTTGTTGTTGTTGTTGCTCTTGTTGTTATTCAGGGTTGTTGTTGTTGCTGTTGGTATTTAGGGTTGTTGTTGTTCTTGTTTTTGTTGTAGTTGTTGTCATAATTGTTGTTGTTGTTGTTGTTTTTGTTGTTATTTAGGGTTGTTGATGTTGTTGTTATTGTTGTTGTTATTTAGGGTTGTTGTTGTTGTTATTATTGTTGTTTTTGTTGTTATTTAGGGTTGTTGATGTTGTTGTTATTGTTGTTGTTATTTAGGGTTGTTGTTGTTGTTTAGGGTTGTTGTTGTTCGTTTTGTTGTTGTTGTTATTTAGGGTTGTTGTTGTTGTTGTTGTTGTTGTTGTTGGTTATGTTGTTCTTTTTATTTAGGGTTGTTGTTATTATTTAGGGTGGTTGTTGTTGTTGTAGTTATTTTTATTTAGGGTTGTTGTTGTTGTTGTTATTGTTGTTGTTGTTGTTGTTATTTAGGGTTGTTGTTGTTATTGTTGTTGTTGTTGTTGTTATTTAGGGTTGTTGTTGTTATTTAGGGTTGTTGTTGTTGTTGTTGTGGTTGTTGTTATTTTGGGTTGTTGTTGTTGTTGTTGTTGTTGTTGTTGTTGTTTAGGGTGGTTGTGGTTGTTGTTGTAGTTGTTGTTGTTGCTTAGGGTTGTTGTTGTTGTTGTTGTTGTTGTTGTTGCTCTTGTTGTTATTCAGGGTTGTTGTTGTTCCTGTTGGTATTTAGGGTTGTTGTTGTTGTTGTTGTTGTAGTTGTTGTCATAATTGTTGGTGTTGTTGTTGTTTTTGTTGTTATTTAGGGTTGTTGATGTTGTTGTTATTGTTGTTGTTATTTAGGGTTGTTGTTGTTGTTTAGGGTTGTTGTTGTTGTTTAGGGTTGTTGTTGTTCGTTTTGTTGTTGTTGTTATTTAGGGTTGTTGTTGTTGTTGGTTTTGTTGTTCTTGTTATTTAGGGTTGTTGTTGTTATTTAGGGTGGTTGTTGTTGTTGTTGTTATTTTTATTTAGGGTTGTTGTTGTTGTTTAGGGTTGTTGTTGTTGTTGTTGTTGTTCTTTAGGGTTGTTGTTGTTTCTCTTGTTGGTATTTAGGGTTGTTGTTGTTATTGTTGTTGTTGTTGTTGTTGTTATTTAGGGTTGTTGTTGTTGTTATTTAGGTTTGTTGTTGTTTTTGTTGTTATTTAGGGTTGTTGTTGTTGTTGTTGTTGTTTAGGGTTGTTGTTGTTGTTGTTGTTATTTAGGGTTGTTCTTGTTGCTGTTGTTGTTGTTTAGTGTTGTTGTTGTTGTTATTTAGGGTTGTTATTGTTGTTGTTGTTGTTGTTTTTATTTAGGGTTGTTGTTGTTGTTGTTGTTGTTGTTGTTGTTGTTTAGGGTGGTTGTGGTCGTTGTTGTAGTTGTTGTTGTTGCTTAGGGTTGTTGTTGTTGTTGTTGTTGTTGTTGCTCTTGTTGTTATTCAGGGTTGTTGTTGTTGCTGTTGGTATTTAGGGTTGTTGTTGTTGTTGTTGTTGTAGTTGTTGTTGTTGCTTAGGGTTGTTCTTGTTGTTGTTGTTGTTGTTGTTTTTTGTTGTTGCTCTTGTCAATTCAGGGTTGTTGTTGTTGCTGTTGGTATTTAGGGTTGTTGTTGTTGTTGTTGTTGTTGTTGTTGTTTTTGTCGTAATTGTTGTTGTTGTTGTTATTTAGGGTTGTTGATGTTGTTGTTATTGTTGTTGTTGTTTAGGGTTGTTGTTGTTCGTTTTGTTGTTGTTGTTATTTAGGGTTGTTGTTGTTGTTGTTGGTTTTGTTGTTCTTTTTATTTAGGGTTGTTGTTGTTATTTAGGGTGGTTGTTGTTGTTGTAGTTATTTTTATTTAGGGTTGTTGTTGTTGTTGTTGTTGTAGTTATTTTTATTTAGGGTTGTTGTTGTTGTTGTTATTGTTGTTGTTGTTGTTGTTATTTAGGGTTGTTGTTGTTATTGTTGTTGTTGTTGTTGTTATTTAGGGTTGTTGTTGTTGTTGTTGTGGTTGTTGTTATTTTGGGTTGTTGTTGTTGTTGTTGTTGTTGTTGTTGTTGTTTAGGGTGGTTGTGGTTGTTGTTGTATTTGTTGTTGTTGCTTAGGGTGGTTGTTGTTGTTGTTGTTGTTGTTGTTGCTCTTGTTGTTATTCAGGGTTGTTGTTGTTCCTGTTGGTATTTAGGGTTGTTGTTGTTGTTGTTGTTGTAGTTGTTGTCATAATTGTTGGTGTTGTTGTTGTTTTTGTTGTTATTTAGGGTTGTTGATGTTGTTGTTATTGTTGTTGTTATTTAGGGTTGTTGTTGTTGTTTAGGGTTGTTGTTGTTGTTTAGGGTTGTTGTTGTTCGTTTTGTTGTTGTTGTTATTTAGGGTTGTTGTTGTTGTTGGTTTTGTTGTTCTTGTTATTTAGGGTTGTTGTTGTTATTTAGGGTGGTTGTTGTTGTTGTTGTTATTTTTATTTAGGGTTGTTGTTGTTGTTTAGGGTTGTTGTTGTTGTTGTTGTTGTTGTTGTTCTTTAGGGTTGTTGTTGTTTCTCTTGTTGGTATTTAGGGTTGTTGTTGTTATTGTTGTTGTTGTTGTTGTTGTTATTTAGGGTTGTTGTTGTTGTTATTTAGGTTTGTTGTTGTTTTTGTTGTTATTTAGGGTTGTTGTTGTTGTTGTTGTTGTTTAGGGTTGTTGTTGTTGTTGTTGTTATTTAGGGTTGTTCTTGTTGCTGTTGTTGTTGTTTAGTGTTGTTGTTGTTGTTATTTAGGGTTGTTATTGTTGTTGTTGTTGTTGTTTTTATTTAGGGTTGTTGTTGTTGTTGTTGTTGTTGTTGTTGTTTAGGGTGGTTGTGGTCGTTGTTGTAGTTGTTGTTGTTGCTTAGGGTTGTTGTTGTTGTTGTTGTTGTTGTTGCTCTTGTTGTTATTCAGGGTTGTTGTTGTTGCTGTTGGTATTTAGGGTTGTTGTTGTTGTTGTTGTTGTAGTTGTTGTTGTTGCTTAGGGTTGTTCTTGTTGTTGTTGTTGTTGTTTTTTGTTGTTGCTCTTGTCTATTCAGGGTTGTTGTTGTTGCTGTTGGTATTTAGGGTTGTTGTTGTTGTTGTTGTTGTTGTTGTTGTTTTTGTCGTAATTGTTGTTGTTGTTGTTATTTAGGGTTGTTGATGTTGTTGTTATTGTTGTTGTTGTTTAGGGTTGTTGTTGTTCGTTTTGTTGTTGTTGTTATTTAGGGTTGTTGTTGTTGTTGTTGGTTTTGTTGTTCTTTTTATTTAGGGTTGTTGTTGTTATTTAGGGTGGTTGTTGTTATTGTAGTTATTTTTATTTAGGGTTGTTGTTGTTATTTAGGGTTGTTGTTGTTGTTATTGTTGTTGTTGTTGTTGTTATTTAGGGTTGTTGTTGTTATTGTTGTTGTTGTTGTTGTTGTTATTTAGGGTTGTTGTTGTTGTTATTTAGGGTTGTTGTTGTTATTTAGGGATGTTGTTGTTGTAGATATTTTTATTTAGGGTTGTTGTTGTTATTTAGGGTTGTTGTTGTTGTTGTTATTGTTGTTGTTGTTGTTGTTATTTAGGGTTGTTTTTGTTATTGTTGTTGTTGTTGTTGTTGTTGTTATTTAGGGTGGTTGTTGTTGTTATTTAGGGTTGTTGTTGTTTATGGTTGTTGTTGTTGTTTAGAGTTGTTGTGGTTGTTATAATTTAGGATTGTTGTTGTTGTTATTTAGGGTTGTTGTGGTTGTTGTTGT
>OX359294.1:32907224-32917224 GCA_947179395.2 Pulicaria dysenterica | reverse complement strand
TATTTAGGGTTGTTGTTGTTGTTGTTGTTGTTGTTGTTGTTTAGGGTGGTTGTGGTCGTTGTTGTAGTTGTTGTTGTTGCTTAGGGTTGTTGTTGTTGTTGTTGTTGTTGTTGTTGCTCTTGTTGTTATTCAGGGTTGTTGTTGTTGCTGTTGGTATTTAGGGTTGTTGTTGTTGTTGTTGTTGTAGTTGTTGTTGTTGCTTAGGGTTGTTCTTGTTGTTGTTGTTGTTGTTGTTTTTTGTTGTTGCTCTTGTCAATTCAGGGTTGTTGTTGTTGCTGTTGGTATTTAGGGTTGTTGTTGTTGTTGTTGTTGTTGTTGTTGTTTTTGTCGTAATTGTTGTTGTTGTTGTTATTTAGGGTTGTTGATGTTGTTGTTATTGTTGTTGTTGTTTAGGGTTGTTGTTGTTGGTTTTGTTGTTGTTGTTATTTAGGGTTGTTGTTGTTGTTGTTGGTTTTGTTGTTCTTGTTATTTAGGGTTGTTGTTGTTATTTAGGGTGGTTGTTGTTGTTGTAGTTATTTTTATTTAGGGTTGTTGTTGTTATTTAGGGTTGTTGTTGTTGTTATTGTTGTTGTTGTTGTTGTTATTTAGGGTTGTTGTTGTTATTGTTGTTGTTGTTGTTGTTGTTATTTAGGGTTGTTGTTGTTGTTATTTAGGGTTGTTGTTGTTATTTAGGGATGTTGTTGTTGTAGTTATTTTTATTTAGGGTTGTTGTTGTTATTTAGGGTTGTTGTTGTTGTTGTTATTGTTGTTGTTGTTGTTGTTATTTAGGGTTGTTTTTGTTATTGTTGTTGTTGTTGTTGTTGTTGTTGTTATTTAGGGTTGTTGTTGTTGTTATTTAGGGTTGTTGTTGTTTAGGGTTGTGGTTGTTGTTTAGAGTTGTTGTGGTTGTTATAATTTAGGATTGTTGTTGTTGTTATTTAGGGTTGTTGTGGTTGTTGTTGTTGTTGTTTAGGGTGGTTGTGGTTGTTGTTGTAGTTGTTGTTGTTGCTTAGGGTTATTGTTGTTGTTGTTGTTGTTGTTGCTCTTGTTGTTATTCAGGGTTGTTGTTGTTGCTGTTGGTATTTAGGGTTGTTGTTGTTGTAGTTGTTGTTGTTGTAGTTGTTGTTGTCGTAATTGTTGTTGTTGTTGTTGTTGTTTTTGTTGTTATTTAGGGTTGTTATTGTTGTTGTTGTTGTTGTTTTTATTTAGGGTTGTTGTTGTTGTTGTTGTTGTTGTTGTTGTTTAGGGTGGTTGTGGTCGTTGTTGTAGTTGTTGTTGTTGCTTAGGGTTGTTGTTGTTGTTGTTGTTGTTGTTGTTGCTCTTGTTGTTATTCAGGGTTGTTGTTGTTGCTGTTGGTATTTAGGGTTGTTGTTGTTGTTGTTGTTGTAGTTGTTGTTGTTGCTTAGGGTTGTTCTTGTTGTTGTTGTTGTTGTTGTTTTTTGTTGTTGCTCTTGTCAATTCAGGGTTGTTGTTGTTGCTGTTGGTATTTAGGGTTGTTGTTGTTGTTGTTGTTGTTGTTGTTGTTTTTGTCGTAATTGTTGTTGTTGTTGTTATTTAGGGTTGTTGATGTTGTTGTTATTGTTGTTGTTGTTTAGGGTTGTTGTTGTTGGTTTTGTTGTTGTTGTTATTTAGGGTTGTTGTTGTTGTTGTTGGTTTTGTTGTTCTTGTTATTTAGGGTTGTTGTTGTTATTTAGGGTGGTTGTTGTTGTTGTAGTTATTTTTATTTAGGGTTGTTGTTGTTATTTAGGGTTGTTGTTGTTGTTATTGTTGTTGTTGTTGTTGTTATTTAGGGTTGTTGTTGTTATTGTTGTTGTTGTTGTTGTTGTTATTTAGGGTTGTTGTTGTTGTTATTTAGGGTTGTTGTTGTTATTTAGGGTTGTTGTTGTTGTAGTTATTTTTATTTAGGGTTGTTGTTGTTATTTAGGGTTGTTGTTGTTGTTGTTGTTGTTGTTGTTGTTGTTGTTATTTAGGGTTGTTTTTGTTATTGTTGTTGTTGTTGTTGTTGTTGTTGTTATTTAGGGTTGTTGTTGTTGTTATTTAGGGTTGTTGTTGTTTAGGGTTGTGGTTGTTGTTTAGAGTTGTTGTGGTTGTTATAATTTAGGATTGTTGTTGTTGTTATTTAGGGTTGTTGTGGTTGTTGTTGTTGTTGTTTAGGGTGGTTGTGGTTGTTGTTGTAGTTGTTGTTGTTGCTTAGGGTTATTGTTGTTGTTGTTGTTGTTGTTGCTCTTGTTGTTATTCAGGGTTGTTGTTGTTGCTGTTGGTATTTAGGGTTGTTGTTGTTCTTGTTTTTGTTGTAGTTGTTGTCATAATTGTTGTTGTTGTTGTTGTTTTTGTTGTTATTTAGGGTTGTTGATGTTGTTGTTATTGTTGTTGTTATTTAGGGTTGTTGTTGTTGTTTAGGGTTGTTGTTGTTCGTTTTGTTGTTGTTGTTATTTAGGGTTGTTGTTGTTGTTGGTTTTGTTGTTCTTGTTATTTAGGGTTGTTGTTGTTATTTAGGGTGGTTGTTGTTGTTGTTGTTATTTTTATTTAGGGTTGTTGTTGTTGTTTAGGGTTGTTGTTGTTGTTGTTGTTGTTGTTGTTGTTGTTGTTGTTCTTTAGGGTTGTTGTTGTTGTTTCTCTTGTTGTTATTTAGGGTTGTTGTTGTTGTTGTTGTTGTTTAGGGTTGTTGTTGTTGTTGTTGTGGTTGTTGTTATTTAGGGTTGTTGTTGTTGTTGTTGTTGTTGTTGTTTAGGGTGGTTGTGGTTGTTGTTGTAGTTGTTGTTGTTGCTTAGGGTTGTTGTTGTTGTTGTTGTTGTTGTTGTTGCTCTTGTCAATTCAGGGTTGTTGTTGTTGCTGTTGGTATTTAGGGTTGTTGTTGTTGTTGTTGTTGTTGTTGTTTTTGTCGTAATTGTTGTTGTTGTTGTTGTTTTTGTTGTTATTTAGGGTTGTTGATGTTGTTGTTATTGTTGTTGTTATTTAGGGTTGTTGTTGTTGTTTAGGGTTGTTGTTGTTATTTAGGGTGGTTGTTGTTGTTGTAGTTATTTTTATTTAGGGTTGTTGTTGTTATTTAGGGTTGTTGTTGTTGTTATTGTTGTTGTTGTTGTTGTTATTTAGGGTTGTTGTTGTTATTGTTGTTGTTGTTGTTGTTGTTATTTAGGGTTGTTGTTGTTGTTATTTAGGGTTGTTGTTGTTATTTAGGGATGTTGTTGTTGTAGTTATTTTTATTTAGGGTTGTTGTTGTTATTTAGGGTTGTTGTTGTTGTTGTTATTGTTGTTGTTGTTGTTGTTATTTAGGGTTGTTTTTGTTATTGTTGTTGTTGTTGTTGTTGTTGTTATTTAGGGTTTTTGTTGTTGTTATTTAGGGTTGTTGTTGTTTAGGGTTGTTGTTGTTGTTTAGAGTTGTTGTGGTTGTTATAATTTAGGATTGTTGTTGTTGTTATTTAGGGTTGTTGTTGTTGTTGTTGTTGTTGTTGTTTAGGGTGGTTGTGGTTGTTGTTGTAGTTGTTGTTGTTGCTTAGGGTTATTGTTGTTGTTGTTGTGGTTGTTGCTCTTGTTGTTATTCAGGGTTGTTGTTGTTGCTGTTGGTATTTAGGGTTGTTGTTGTTCTTGTTGTTGTTGTAGTTGTTGTCATAATTGTTGTTGTTGTTGTTTTTTTTGTTGTTATTTAGGGTTGTTGATGTTGTTGTTATTGTTGTTGTTATTTAGGGTTGTTGTTGTTGTTTAGGGTTGTTGTTGTTCGTTTTGTTGTTGTTGTTATTTAGGGTTGTTGTTGTTGTTGGTTTTGTTGTTCTTGTTATTTAGGGTTGTTGTTGTTATTTAGGGTGGTTGTTGTTGTTGTTGTTATTTTTATTTAGGGTTGTTGTTGTTGTTTAGGGTTGTTGTTGTTGTTGTTCTTTAGGGTTGTTGTTGTTGTTTCTCTTGTTGTTATTTAGGGTTGTTGTTGTTGTTGTTGTTGTTTAGGGTTGTTGTTGTTGTTGTTGTGGTTGTTGTTATTTTGGGTTGTTGTTGTTGTTGTTGTTGTTCTTGTTTAGGGTGGTTGTGGTTGTTGTTGTAGTTGTTGTTGTTGCTTAGGGTTGTTGTTGTTGTTGTTGTTGTTGTTGTTGCTCTTGTCAATTCAGGGTTGTTGTTGTTGCTGTTGGTATTTAGGGTTGTTGTTGTTGTTGTTGTTGTTGTAGTTGTTTTTGTCGTAATTGTTGTTGTTGTTGTTGTTGTTGTTGTAGTTGTTTTTGTTGTTTATTGTTGTTGTTATTTAGGGTTGTTGTTGTTGTTTAGGGTTGTTGTTGTTCGTTTTGTTGTTGTTGTTATTTAGGGTTGTTGTTGTTGTTGTTGTTGTTGTTGTTGTTGTTGGTTTTGTTGTTCTTTTTATTTAGGGTTGTTGTTGTTATTTAGGGTGGTTGTTGTTGTTGTAGTTATTTAGGGTTGTTGTTGTTGTTGTTGTGGTTGTTGTTATTTAGGGTTGTTGTTGTTGTTGTTGTTGTTATTTTGGGTGGTTGTGGTTGTTGTTGTAGTTGTTGTTGTTGCTTAGGGTTGTTGTTTTTGTTGTTGTTGCTCTTGTCAATTCAGGGTTGTTGTTGTTGCTGTTGGTATTTAGGGTTGTTGTTGTTGTAGTTGTTGTTGTTGTAGTTGTTGTTGTCGTAATTGTTGTTGTTGTTGTTGTTGTTTTTGTTGTTATTTAGGGTTGTTGATGTTGTTGTTATTGTTGTTGTTATTTAGGGTTGTTGTTGTTGTTTAGGGTTGTTGTTGTTGTTTAGGGTTGTTGTTGTTCCTTTTGTTGTTGTTGTTCTTTAGGGTTGTTGTTGTTGTTGGTTTTGTTGTTCTTGTTATTTAGGGTGGTTGTTTTTATTTAGGGTGGTTGTTGTTGTTGTTGTTATTTTTATTTAGGGT
Source organism: Pulicaria dysenterica (assembly GCA_947179395.2). NCBI lineage: Eukaryota > Viridiplantae > Streptophyta > Magnoliopsida > Asterales > Asteraceae > Pulicaria > Pulicaria dysenterica. The sequence continues at coordinate 32,912,382 of OX359294.1, read as the reverse complement.
TGTTGTTGTTGTTGTTGTTGTTCTTTAGGGTTGTTGTTGTTGTTTCTCTTGTTGTTATTTAGGGTTATTGTTGTTGTTGTTGTTTAGAGTTGTTGTGGTTGTTGTAATTTAGGGTTGTTGTTGTTGTTATTTAGGGTTGTTGTTGTTGTTGTTTAGGGTTGTTGTTGTTGTTGTTGTGGTTGTTGTTATTTAGGGTTGTTGTTGTTGTTGTTGTTGTTATTTTGGGTGGTTGTGGTTGTTGTTGTAGTTGTTGTTGTTGCTTAGGGTTGTTGTTTTTGTTGTTGTTGCTCTTGTCAATTCAGGGTTGTTGTTGTTGCTGTTGGTATTTAGGGTTGTTGTTGTTGTTTTAGTTGTTGTTGTCGTAATTGTTGTTGTTGTTGTTGTTTTTGTTGTTATTTAGGGTTGTTGATGTTGTTGTTATTGTTGTTGTTATTTAGGGTTGTTGTTGTTGTTTAGGGTTGTTGTTGTTGTTGGTTTTGTTGTTCTTGTTATTTAGGGTTGTTGTTGTTATTTAGGGTAGTTGTTGTTGTTGTAGTTATTTTTATTTAGGGTTGTTGTTGTTATTTAGGGTTGTTGTTGTTGTTGTTATTGTTGTTGTTGTTGTTGTTATTTAGGGTTGTTGTTGTTATTGTTGTTCTTGTTGTTGTTGTTTTTGTTGTTATTTAGGGTTGTTGTTGTTTTTGTTGTTATTTAGGGTTGTTGTTGTTGTTGTTGTTGTTGTTTAGGGTTGTTGTTGTTGTTGTTTTTATTTAGGGTTGTTGTTGTTGCTGTTGTTGTTGTTTAGGGTTGTTGTTGTTGTCATTTAGGGTTGTTTTTGTTTTTATTTAGGGTTGTTGTTGTTGTTGTTGTTGTTGTTGTTGTTTAGGGTGGTTGTGGTTGTTGTTGTAGTTGTTGATGTTGCTTAGGGTTGTTGTTGTTGTTGTTGTTGTTGTGTCTCTTGTTGTTATTCAGGGTTGTTGTTGTTGCTGTTGGTATTTAGGGTTGTTGTTGTTGTTGTTGTAGTTGTTGTCATAAATGTTGTTGTTGTTGTTGTTTTTGTTGTTATTGTTGTTGTTGTTGTTATTAAGGGTTGTTATTGTTATTGTTATTGTTGTTGTTGTTGTTGTTGTTATTTAGGGTTGTTGTTGTTTTTGTTGTTATTTAGGGTTGTTGTTGTTGTTGTTGTTGTTTAGGGTTGTTGTTGTTGTTGTTATTTAGGGTTGTTGTTGTTGCTGTTGTTGTTGTTTAGGTTGTTGTTGTTGTTATTTAGGGTTGTTATTGTTGTTGTTGTTGTTGTTTTTATTTAGGGTTGTTGTTGTTGTTGTTGTTGTTGTTGTTTAGGGTGGTTGTGGTTGTTGTTGTAATTGTTGTTGTTGCTTAGGGTTGTTGTTGTTGTTGTTGTGGTTGTTGTTATTTAGGGTTGTTGTTGTTGTTTAGGGTGGTTGTGGTTGTTGTTGAAGTTGTTATTGTTGCTTAGGGTTGTTGTTGTTGTTGTTGTTGTTGTTGTTGCTCTTGTTGTTATTCAGGGTTGTTGTTGTTGCTGTTGGTATTTAGGGTTGTTGTTGTTGTTGTTGTTGTTGTAGTTGTTGTCATAATTGTTGTTGTTGTTGTTGTTTTTGTTGTTATTTAGGGTTGTTGATGTTGTTATTATTGTTGTTGTTATTTAGGGTTGTTGTTGTTGTTTAGGGTTGTTGTTGTTGTTTAGGGTTGTTGTTGTTCGTTTTGTTGTTGTTGTTCTTTAGGGTTGTTGTTGTTGTTGGTTTTGTTGTTCTTGTTATTTAGGGTGGTTGTTTTTATTTAGGGTGGTTGTTGTTGTTGTTGTTATTTTTATTTAGGGTTGTTGTTGTTGTTGTTGTTGTTGTTGTTGTTCTTTAGGGTTGTTGTTGTTGTTTCTCTTGTTGTTATTTAGGGTTATTGTTGTTGTTGTTGTTTAGAGTTGTTGTGGTTGTTGTAATTTAGGGTTGTTGTTGTTGTTATTTAGGGTTGTTGTTGTTGTTGTTTAGGGTTGTTGTTGTTGTTGTTGTGGTTGTTGTTATTTAGGGTTGTTGTTGTTGTTGTTGTTGTTATTTTGGGTGGTTGTGGTTGTTGTTGTAGTTGTTGTTGTTGCTTAGGGTTGTTGTTTTTGATGTTGTTGCTCTTGTCAATTCAGGGTTGTTGTTGTTGCTGTTGGTATTTAGGGTTGTTGTTGTTGTAGTTGTTGTTGTTGTAGTTGTTGTTGTCGTAATTGTTGTTGTTGTTGTTGTTTTTGTTGTTATTTAGGGTTGTTGATGTTGTTGTTATTGTTGTTGTTATTTAGGGTTGTTGTTGTTGTTTAGAGTTGTTGTTGTTGTTGGTTTTGTTGTTCTTGTTATTTAGGGTTGTTGTTGTTATTTAGGGTAGTTGTTGTTGTTGTAGTTATTTTTATTTAGGGTTGTTGTTGTTATTTAGGGTTGTTGTTGTTGTTGTTGTTGTTATTGTTGTTGTTGTTGTTGTTATTTAGGGTTGTTTTTGTTATTGTTGTTCTTGTTGTTGTTGTTTTTGTTGTTATTTAGGGTGGTTGTGGTTGTTGTTGTAGTTGTTGTTGTTGCTTAGGGTTGTTGTTGTTGTTGTTGTTGTTGTTGTTGTTGCTCTTGTCAATTCAGGGTTGTTGTTGTTGCTGTTGGTATTTAGGGTTATTGTTGTTGTTGTTGTTGTTGTAGTTGTTTTTGTCGTAATTGTTGTTGTTGTTGTTGTTTTTGTTGTTATTTAGGGTTGTTGATGTTGTTGTTATTGTTGTTGTTATTTAGGGTTGTTGTTGTTGTTTAGGGTTGTTGTTGTTCGTTTTGTTGTTGTTGTTATTTAGGGTTGTTGTTGTTGTTGTTGTTGTTGTTGTTGTTGTTGGTTTTGTTGTTCTTTTTATTTAGGGTTGTTGTTGTTATTTAGGGTGGTTGTTGTTGTTGTAGTTATTTAGGGTTGTTGTTGTTGTTGTTGTGGTTGTTGTTATTTAGGGTTGTTGTTGTTGTTGTTGTTGTTATTTTGGGTGGTTGTGGTTGTTGTTGTAGTTGTTGTTGTTGCTTAGGGTTGTTGTTTTTGTTGTTGTTGCTCTTGTCAATTCAGGGTTGTTGTTGTTGCTGTTGGTATTTAGGGTTGTTGTTGTTGTAGTTGTTGTTGTTGTAGTTGTTGTTGTCGTAATTGTTGTTGTTGTTGTTGTTGTTTTTGTTGTTATTTAGGGTTGTTGATGTTGTTGTTATTGTTGTTGTTATTTAGGGTTGTTGTTGTTGTTTAGGGTTGTTGTTGTTGTTTAGGGTTGTTGTTGTTCGTTTTGTTGTTGTTGTTCTTTAGGGTTGTTGTTGTTGTTGGTTTTGTTGTTCTTGTTATTTAGGGTGGTTGTTTTTATTTAGGGTGGTTGTTGTTGTTGTTGTTATTTTTATTTAGGGTTGTTGTTGTTGTTGTTGTTGTTCTTTAGGGTTGTTGTTGTTGTTTCTCTTGTTGTTATTTAGGGTTATTGTTGTTGTTGTTGTTTAGAGTTGTTGTGGTTGTTGTAATTTAGGGTTGTTGTTGTTGTTATTTAGGGTTGTTGTTGTTGTTGTTTAGGGTTGTTGTTGTTGTTGTTGTGGTTGTTGTTATTTAGGGTTGTTGTTGTTGTTGTTGTTGTTATTTTGGGTGGTTGTGGTTGTTGTTGTAGTTGTTGTTGTTGCTTAGGGTTGTTGTTTTTGTTGTTGTTGCTCTTGTCAATTCAGGGTTGTTGTTGTTGCTGTTGGTATTTAGGGTTGTTGTTGTTGTAGTTGTTGTTGTTGTAGTTGTTGTTGTCGTAATTGTTGTTGTTGTTGTTGTTTTTGTTGTTATTTAGGGTTGTTGATGTTGTTGTTATTGTTGTTGTTATTTAGGGTTGTTGTTGTTGTTTAGGGTTGTTGTTGTTGTTGGTTTTGTTGTTCTTGTTATTTAGGGTTGTTGTTGTTATTTAGGGTAGTTGTTGTTGTTGTAGTTATTTTTATTTAGGGTTGTTGTTGTTATTTAGGGTTGTTGTTGTTGTTGTTGTTGTTATTGTTGTTGTTGTTGTTGTTATTTAGGGTTGTTGTTGTTATTGTTGTTCTTGTTGTTGTTGTTTTTGTTGTTATTTAGGGTTGTTGTTGTTTTTGTTGTTATTTAGGGTTGTTGTTGTTGTTGTTGTTGTTGTTTAGGGTTGTTGTTGTTGTTGTTTTTATTTAGGGTTGTTGTTGTTGCTGTTGTTGTTGTTTAGGGTTGTTGTTGTTGTCATTTAGGGTTGTTATTGTTGTTGTTGTTGTTGTTTTTATTTAGGGTTGTTGTTGTTGTTGTTGTTGTTGTTGTTGTTGTTTAGGGTGGTTGTGGTTGTTGTTGTAGTTGTTGATGTAGCTTAGGGTTGTTGTTGTTGTTGTTGTTGTTGTTGTTGTTGCTCTTGTTGTTATTCAGGGTTCTTGTTGTTGCTGTTGGTATTTAGGGTTGTTGTTGTTGTTGTTGTTGTTGTTGTTGTTGTTGTTGTCGTAATTGTTGTTGTTGTTGTTGTTGTTTTAGTTGTTATTTAGGGTTGTTGATGTTGTTGTTATTGTTGTTGTTATTTAGGGTTGTTGTTGTTGTTTAGGTTTGTTGTTGTTCGTTTTGTTGTTATTGTTAGTTAGTGTTGTTGTTGTTGTTGTTGTTGTTGGTTTTGTTGTTCTTGTTATTTAGGGTTGTTGTTGTTATTTAGGGTGGTTGTTGTTGTTGTTGTTATTTTTATTTAGGGTTGTTGGTGTTCTTGTGGGTTGTTATTGTTGTTGTTGTTGTTGTTCTTTAGGGTTGTTGTTGTTTCTCTTGTTGTTATTTAGGGTTGTTGTTGTTGTTGTTGTTGTTTTTGTTGTTTAGGGTTGTTGTTGTTGTTTAGAGTTGTTGTGGTTGTTGTAATTTAGGATTGTTGTTGTTGTTATTTAGGGTTGTTGTTGTTGTTGTTGTTGTTGTTGTTGTTGTTTAGGGTTGTTGTTTTTGTTGTTGTTGTTGTTGTTTAGGGTTGTTGTTGTTGTTGTTGTTATTTAGGGTTGTTGTTGTTGCTGTTGTTGTTGTTTAGGGTTGTTGTTGTTGTTATTTAGGGTTGTTATTGTTGTTGTTGGTGTTGTTTTTATTTAGGGTTGTTGTTGTTGTTATTTAGGGTTGTTATTGTTGTTGTTGGTGTTGTTTTTATTTAGGGTTGTTGTTGTTGTTGTTGTTGTTGTTGTTGTTGTTGTTTAGG
>OX359294.1:32892224-32894724 GCA_947179395.2 Pulicaria dysenterica | reverse complement strand
GGTTGTTGTTGTTGCTGTTGGTATTTAGGGTTGTTGTTGTTGTTGTTGTTGTTGTTATTGTTGTTGTTGTTGTCGTAATTGTTGTTGTTGTTGTTGTTGTTTTTGTTGTTATTTAGGGTTGTTGATGTTGTTGTTATTGTTGTTGTTGTTGTTGTTGTTGTAGTTGTTGTCATAATTGTTGTTGTTGTTGTTGTTTTTGTTGTTATTGTTGTTGTTGTTGTTGTTATTAAGGGTTGTTGTTGTTATTGTTATTGTTGTTGTTGTTGTTATTTAGGGTTGTTGTTGTTTTTGTTGTTATTTAGGGTTGTTGTTGTTGTTGTTGTTGTTGTTGTTTAGGGTTGTTGTTGTTGTTGTTATTTAGGGTTGTTGTTGTTGTTGTTGTTGTTGTTGTTGTTGTTGTTGTTATTTAGGGTTGTTATTGTTGTTGTTGTTGTTGTTGTTATTTAGGGTTGTTGTTGTTGTGGTTGTTGTTGTTGTTGTTTAGGGTGGTTGTGGTTGTTGTTGTAATTGTTTTTGTTGCTTAGGGTTGTTGTTGTTGTTGTTGTTGTTGTTGTTGTGGTTGTTGTTATTTAGGGTTGTTGTTGTTGTTGTTGTTGTTGTTTAGGGTGGTTGTGGTTGTTGTTGAAGTTGTTATTGTTGCTTAGGGTTGTTGTTGTTGTTGTTGTTGCTCTTGTTGTTATTCAGGGTTGTTGTTGTTGCTGTTGGTATTTAGGGTTGTTGTTGTTGTTGTTGTTGTAGTTGTTGTCATAATTGTTGTTGTTGTTGTTGTTTTTGTTGTTATTTAGGGTTGTTGTTGTTGTTGTTGTTGTTGTTGTTATTTAGGGTTGTTGTTGTTATTTAGGGTTGTTGTTGTTGTTTAGGGTTGTTGTTGTTGGGTTTGTTGTTGTTCTTTAGGGTTGTTGTTGTTGTTGGTTTTGTTGTTGTTGTTATTTAGGGTGGTTGTTGTTGTTGTTGTTGTTGTTGTTGTTCTTTAGGGTGGTTGTTGTTGTTGTTGTTGTTATTTAGGGTTATTGTTGTTGTTGTTGTTTAGAGTTGTTGTGGTTGTTGTAATTTAGGGTTGTTGTTGTTGTTATTTAGGGTTGTTGTTGTTGTTGTTTAGGGTTGTTGTTGTTGTTGTTGTGGTTGTTGTTATTTAGGGTTGTTGTTGTTGTTGTTGTTGTTATTTTGGGTGGTTGTGGTTGTTGTTGTTGTTGTTGTTGTTTTTTAGGGTTGTTGTTTTTGTTGTTGTTGCTCTTGTCAATTCAGGGTTGTTGTTGTTGCTGTTGGTATTTAGGGTTGTTGTTGTTGTTGTTGTTGTTGTTGTAGTTGTTGTTGTCGTAATTGTTGTTGTTGTTGTTGTTGTTTTTGTTGTTATTTAGGGTTGTTGATGTTGTTGTTATTGTTGTTGTTATTTAGGGTTGTTGTTGTTGTTTAGGGTTGTTGTTGTTGTTGGTTTTGTTGTTCTTGTTATTTAGGGTTGTTGTTGTTATTTAGGGTAGTTGTTGTTGTTGTAGTTATTTTTATTTAGGGTTGTTGTTGTTATTTAGGGTTGTTGTTGTTGTTGTTATTGTTGTTGTTGTTGTTGTTATTTAGGGTTGTTGTTGTTATTGTTGTTCTTGTTGTTGTTGTTTTTGTTGTTATTTAGGGTTGTTGTTGTTTTTGTTGTTATTTAGGGTTGTTGTTGTTGTTGTTGTTGTTTAGGGTTGTTGTTGTTGTTGTTTTTATTTAGGGTTGTTGTTGTTGCTGTTGTTGTTGTTTAGGGTTGTTGTTGTTGTTGTTGTTGTTGTTTAGGGTGGTTGTGGTTGTTGTTGTAGTTGTTGTTGTTGCTTAGGGTTGTTGTTGTTGTTGTTGTTGTTGTTGTTGTTGTTGCTCTTGTTGTTATTCAGGGTTGTTGTTGTTGCTGTTGGTATTTAGGGTTGTTGTTGTTGTTGTTGTTGTTGTTATTGTTGTTGTTGTTGTCGTAATTGTTGTTGTTGTTGTTGTTGTTTTTGTTGTTATTTAGGGTTGTTGATGTTGTTGTTATTGTTGTTGTTGTTGTTGTTGTTGTAGTTGTTGTCATAATTGTTGTTGTTGTTGTTGTTTTTGTTGTTATTGTTGTTGTTGTTGTTGTTATTAAGGGTTGTTGTTGTTATTGTTATTGTTGTTGTTGTTGTTATTTAGGGTTGTTGTTATTTAGGGTTGTTGTTGTTGTTGTTGTTGTTGTTGTTTAGGGTTGTTGTTGTTGTTGTTATTTAGGGTTGTTGTTGTTGCTGTTGTTGTTGTTTAGGTTGTTGTTGTTGTTATTTAGGGTTGTTATTGTTGTTGTTGTTGTTGTTTTTATTTAGGGTTGTTGTTGTTGTGGTTGTTGTTGTTGTTGTTTAGGGTGGTTGTGGTTGTTGTTGTAATTGTTTTTGTTGCTTAGGGTTGTTGTTGTTGTTGTTGTTGTTGTTGTTGTGGTTGTTGTTATTTAGGGTTGTTGTTGTTGTTGTTGTTGTTGTTTAGGGTGGTTGTGGTTGTTGTTGAAGTTGTTATTGTTGCTTAG
>OX359294.1:32882224-32887224 GCA_947179395.2 Pulicaria dysenterica | reverse complement strand
TGTTGTTATTTAGGGTTGTTGTTGTTGTTATTTAGGGTTGTTGTTGTTAGTTTTGTTGTTGTTGTTATTTAGGGTTGTTGTTGTTGTTGGTTTTGTTGTTCTTGTTATTTAGGGTTGTTGTTGTTATTTAGGGTGGTTGTTGTTGTTGTTGTTATTTTTATTTAGGGTTGTTGTTGTTCGTTTTGTTGTTGTTGTTATTTAGGGTTGTTGTTGTTGTTGGTTTTGTTGTTCTTGCTATTTAGGGTTGTTGTTGTTATTTAGGGTGGTTGTTGTTGTTGTTGTTATTTTTATTTAGGGTTGTTGTTGTTGTTTAGGGTTGTTGTTTTTGTTGTTGTTGTTGTTCTTTAGGGTTGTTGTTGTTGTTTCTCTTGTTGTTATTTAGGGTTGTTGTTTAGAGTTGTTGTGGTTGTTGTAATTTAGGGTTGTTGTTGTTATTTAGGGTTGTTGTTGTTGTTGTTGTTGTTGTTGTTTAGGGTTGTTGTTGTTGTTGTTGTTGTTGTTGGTTTTGTTGTTCTTGTTATTTAGGGTTGTTGTTGTTATTTAGGGTGGTTGTTGTTATTGTAGTTATTTTTATTTTGGGTTGTTGTTGTTATTTAGGGTTGTTGTTGTTGTTGTTATTGTTGTTGTTGTTGTTGTTATTTAGGGTTGTTGTTGTTATTGTTGTTCTTGTTGTTGTTGTTTTTGTTGTTATTTAGGGTTGTTGTTGTTTTAGTTGTTATTTAGGGTTGTTGTTGTTGTTGTTGTTGTTGTTTATGGTTGTTGTTGTTGTTGTTGTTATTTAGGGTTGTTGTTGTTGCTGTTGTTGTTGTTTAGGGTTGTTGTTGTTGTCATTTAGGGTTGTTATTGTTGTTGTTGTTGTTGTTTTTAATTAGGGTTGTTGTTGTTGTTGTTGTTGTTGTTGTTTAGGGTGGTTGTGGTTGTTGTTGTAATTGTTGTTGTTGCTTAGGGTTGTTGTTGTTGTTGTTGTTGTTGTTGCTCTTGTTGTTATTCAGGGTTGTTGTTGTTGCTGTTGGTATTTAGGGTTGTTGTTGTTGTTGTTGTTGTTGTTGTTGTTGTTGTTGTTGTCGTAATTGTTGTTGTTGTTGTTGTTGTTTTTGTTGTTATTTAGGGTTGTTGATGTTGTTTTTATTGTTGTTGTTATTTAGGGTTGTTTTTGTTGTTTAGGGTTGTTGTTTTTGTTTAGAGTTGTGGTGGTTGTTGTAATTTAGGATGGTTGTTGTTGTTATTTAGGGTTGTTGATGTTGTTGTTATTGTTGTTGTTGTTGTTGTTGTTGTTATTTAGGGTTGTTGTTGTTGTTATTTAGGGTTGTTGTTGTTCGTTTTGTTGTTGTTGTTATTTAGGGTTGTTGTTGTTGTTGGTTTTGTTGTTCTTGTTATTTAGGGTTGTTGTTGTTATTTAGGGTGGTTGTTGTTGTTGTTGTTATTTTTATTTAGGGTTGTTGTTGTTCGTTTTGTTGTTGTTGTTATTTAGGGTTGTTGTTGTTGTTGGTTTTGTTGTTCTTGTTATTTAGGGTTGTTGTTGTTATTTAGGGTGGTTGTTGTTGTTGTTGTTATTTTTATTTAGGGTTGTTGTTGTTGTTTAGGGTTGTTGTTGTTGTTGTTGTTGTTGTTGTTGTTGTTCTTTAGGGTTGTTGTTGTTGTTTCTCTTGTTGTTATTTAGGGTTGTTGTTGTTGTTGTTGTTTAGAGTTGTTGTGGTTGTTGTAATTTAGGGTTGTTGTTGTTATTTAGGGTTGTTGTTGTTGTTGTTGTTGTTGTTGTTGTTTAGGGTTGTTGTTGTTGTTGTTGTTGTTGTTGGTTTTGTTGTTCTTGTTATTTAGGGTTGTTGTTGTTATTTAGGGTGGTTGTTGTTGTTGTGGTTATTTTTATTTAGGGTTGTTGTTGTTATTTAGGGTTGTTGTTGTTGTTGTTATTGTTGTTGTTGTTGTTGTTATTTAGGGTTGTTGTTGTTATTGTTGTTCTTGTTGTTGTTGTTTTTGTTGTTATTTAGGGTTGTTGTTGTTTTTGTTGTTATTTAGGGTTGTTGTTGTTGTTGTTGTTGTTGTTTAGGGTTGTTGTTGTTGTTGTTGTTATTTAGGGTTGTTGTTGTTGCTGTTGTTGTTGTTTAGGGTTGTTGTTGTTGTCATTTAGGGTTGTTATTGTTGTTGTTGTTGTTGTTTTTATTTAGGGTTGTTGTTGTTGTTGTTGTTGTTGTTGTTGTTTAGGGTGGTTGTGGTTGTTGTTGTAGTTGTTGTTGTTGCTTAGGGTTGTTGTTGTTGTTGTTGTTGTTGCTCTTGTTGTTATTCAGGGTTGTTGTTGTTGCTGTTGGTATTTAGGGTGGTTGTTGTTGTTGTTGTTGTTGTTGTTGTTGTTGTTGTTGTTGTTGTTGTAGTTGTTGTTGTCGTAATTGTTGTTGTTGTTGTTGTTTTTGTTGTTATTTAGGGTTGTTGATGTTGTTGTTATTGTTGTTGTTATTTAGGGTTGTTTTTGTTGTTTAGGGTTGTTGTTTTTGTTTAGAGTTGTTGTGGTTGTTGTAATTTAGGATTGTTGTTGTTGTTGTTATTTAGGGTTGTTGATGTTGTTGTTATTGTTGTTGTTGTTGTTGTTGTTATTTAGGGTTGTTGTTGTTGTTATTTAGGGTTGTTGTTGTTGTTTAGAGTTGTTGTGGTTGTTGTTATTTAGGGTTGTTGTTGTTTTTATTTAGGGTTGTTGTTGTTGTTGTTGTTGTTGTTGTTGTTGTTTAGGGTTGTTGTTGTTGTTGTTGTGGTTGTTGTTATTTAGGGTTGTTGTTGTTGTTGTTGTTATTGTTGTTTAGGGTGGTTATGGTTGTTGTTGTAGTTGTTGTTGTTGCTTAGGGTTGTTGTTGTTGTTGTTGTTGTTGTTGTTGCTCTTGTTGTTATTCAGGGTTGTTGTTGTTGCTGTTGGTATTTAGGGTTGTTGTTGTTGTTGTTGTTGTTGTAGTTGTTGTCATAATTGTTGTTGTTGTTGTTGTTTTTGTTGTTATTTAGGGTTGTTGATATTGTTGTTATTGTTGTTGTTATTTAGGGTTGTTGTTGTTGTTTAGGGTTGTTGTTGTTCGTTTTGTTGTTGTTGTTATTTAGGGTTGTTGTTGTTATTTAGGGTGGTTGTTGTTGTTGTTGTTATTTTTATTTAGGGTTGTTGTTGTTGTTTAGGGTTGTTGTTGTTGTTGTTGTTGTTGTTGTTCTTTAGGGTTGTTGTTGTTGTTGTTGTTGTTGTTGTTGTTTAGAGTTGTTGTGGTTGTTGTAATTTAGGGTTGTTGTTGTTGTTATTTAGGGTTGTTGTTGTTGTTGTTGTTTAGGGTTGTTGTTGTTGTTGTTGTGGTTGTTGTTATTTAGGGTTGTTGTTGTTGTTGTTGTTGTTGTTGTTGTTGTTGTTTAGGGTGGTTGTGGTTGTTGTTGTAGTTGTTGTTGTTGCTTAGGGTTGTTGTTGTTGTTGTTGTTGTTGTTGTTGCTCTTGTCAATTCAGGGTTGTTGTTGTAGCTGTTGGTATTTAGGGTTGTTGTTGTTATTTAGGGTGGTTGTGGTTGTTGTTGTAGTTGTTTTTGTCGTAATTGTTGTTGTTGTTGTCGTTTTTGTTGTTATTTAGGGTTGTTGATGTTGTTGTTATTGTTGTTGTTATTTAGGGTTGTTGTTGTTGTTTAGGGTTGTTGTTGTTCGTTTTGTTGTTGTTGTTATTTAGGGTTGTTGTTGTTGTTGTTGTTGTTGTTGGTTTTGTTGTTCTTTTTATTTAGGGTTGTTGTTGTTATTTAGGGTGGTTGTTGTTGTTGTAGTTATTTTTATTTCGGGTTGTTGTTGTTGTTGTTATTGTTGTTGTTGTTGTTATTTAGGGTTGTTGTTGTTATTGTTGTTATTTAGGGTTGTTGTTGTTGTTGTTGTTGTTGTTTAGGGTTGTTGTTGTTGTTGTTGTGGTTGTTGTTATTTAGGGTTGTTGTTGTTGTTGTTGTTTTGTTGTTTAGGGTGGTTATGGTTGTTGTTGTAGTTGTTGTTGTTGCTTAGGGTTATTGTTGTTGTTGTTGTTGTTGTTGTTGCTCTTGTTGTTATTCAGGGTTGTTGTTGTTGCTGTTGGTATTTAGGGTTGTTGTTGTTGTTGTTGTTGTTGTAGTTGTTGTCATAATTGTTGTTGTTGTTGTTGTTTTTGTTGTTATTTAGGGTTTGTTGTTATTGTTGTTATTGTTGTTGTTATTTAGGGTTGTTGTTGTTGTTTAGGGTTGTTGTTGTTCGTTTTGTTGTTGTTGTTATTTAGGGTTGTTGTTGTTATTTAGGGTGGTTGTTGTTGTTGTTGTTATTTTTATTTAGGGTTGTTGTTGTTGTTTAGGGTTGTTGTTGTTGTTGTTGTTGTTGTTGTTCTTTAGGGTTGTTGTTGTTGTTTCTCTTGTTGTTATTTAGGGTTGTTGTTGTTGTTGTTGTTTAGAGTTGTTGTGGTTGTTGTAATTTAGGGTTGTTGTTGTTGTTATTTAGGGTTGTTGTTGTTGTTGTTGTTTAGGGTTGTTGTTGTTGTTGTTGTGGTTGTTGTTATTTAGGGTTGTTGTTGTTGTTGTTGTTGTTGTTTAGGGTGGTTGTGGTTGTTGTTGTAGTTGTTGTTGTTGCTTAGGGTTGTTGTTGTTGTTGTTGTTGTTGTTGTTGCTCTTGTCAATTCAGGGTTGTTGTTGTAGCTGTTGGTATTTAGGGTTGTTGTTGTTGTTGTTGTTGTTGTTGTTGTTGTAGTTGTTTTTGTCGTAATTGTTGTTGTTGTTGTCGTTTTTGTTGTTATTTAGGGTTGTTGATGTTGTTGTTATTGTTGTTGTTATTTAGGGTTGTTGTTGTTGTTTAGGGTTGTTGTTGTTCGTTTTGTTGTTGTTGTTATTTAGGGTTGTTGTTGTTGTTGTTGTTGTTGTTGGTTTTGATGTTCTTTTTATTTAGGGTTGTTGTTGTTATTTAGGGTGGTTGTTGTTGTTGTAGTTATTTTTATTTCGGGTTGTTGTTGTTGTTGTTATTGTTGTTGTTGTTGTTATTTAGGGTTGTTG
>OX359294.1:32857224-32864724 GCA_947179395.2 Pulicaria dysenterica | reverse complement strand
GTTGTTGTTGTTGTTGCTCTTGTCAATTCAGGGTTGTTGTTGTTGCTGTTGGTATTTAGGGATGTTGTTGTTGTTGTTGTTGTTGTTGTTGTTGTTGTTGTTGTTGTGTTTGTCGTAATTGTTGTTGTTGTTGTTGTTTTTGTTGTTATTTAGGGTTGTTGATGTTGTTGTTATTGTTGTTGTTATTTAGGGTTGTTGCTGTTCGTTTTGTTGTTGTTGTTATTTAGGGTTGTTGTTGTTGTTGTTGTTGTTGTTGGTTTTGTTGTTCTTTTTATTTAGGGTTGTTGTTGTTATTTAGGGTGGTTGTTGTTGTTGTAGTTATTTTTATTTAGGGTTGTTGTTGTTGTTGTTATTGTTGTTGTTGTTGTTGTTATTAAGGGTTGTTGTTGTTATTGTTGTTGTTGTTATTGTTATTTAGGGTTGTTATTGTTATTGTTGTTGTTGTTTTTATTTAGGGTTGTTGTTGTTGTTGTTGTTGTTGTTGTTTAGGGTGGTTGTGGTTGTTGTTGTAGTTGTTGTTGTTGTGGTTGTTGTTATTTAGGGTTGTTGTTGTTGATGTTGTTGTTGTTTAGGGTGGTTGTGGTTGTTGTTGTAGTTGTTGTTGTTTCTTAGGGTTGTTGTTGTTGTTGTTGTTGTTGTTGTTGCTCTTGTTGTTATTCAGGGTTGTTGTTGTTGCTGTTGGTATTTAGGGTTGTTGTTGTTGTTGTAGTTGTAGTTGTTGTCATAATTGTTGTTGTTGTTGTTGTTTTTGTTGTTATTTAGGGTTGTTGATGTTGTTGTTATTGTTGTTGTTATTTAGGGTTGTTGTTGTTGTTTAGGGTTGTTGTTGTTGTTTAGGGTTGTTGTTGTTCGTTTTGTTGTTGTTGTTCTTTAGGGTTGTTGTTGTTGTTGGTTTTGTTGTTCTTGTTATTTAGGGTGGTTGTTTTTATTTAGGGTGGTTGTTGTTGTTGTTGTTATTTTTATTTAGGGTTGTTGTTGTTGTTTAGGGTTGTTGTTGTTGTTGTTGTTGTTGTTGTTGTTGTTGTTGTTGTTCTTTAGGGTTGTTGTTGTTGTTTCTCTTGTTGTTATTTAGGGTTGTTGTTGTTGTTGTTGTTTAGAGTTGTTGTGGTTGTTGTAATTTAGGGTTGGTGTTGTTGTTATTTAGGGTTGTTGTTGTTGTTGTTTAGGGTTGTTGTTGTTGTTATTGTGGTTGTTGTTATTTAGGGTTGTTGTTGTTGTTGTTGTTGTTGTTGTTTAGGGTGGTTGTGGTTGTGGTTGTTGTTGTAGTTGTTGTTGTTGCTTAGGGTTGTTGTTGTTGTTGTTTTTGTTGTTGTTGCTCTTGTCAATTCAGGGTTGTTGTTGTTGCTGTTGGTATTTAGGGTTGTTGTTGTTGTTGTTGTTGTAGTTGTTGTCATAATTGTTGTTGTTGTTGTTGTTTTTGTTGTTATTTAGGGTTGTTGATGTTGTTGTTATTGTTGTTGTTATTTAGGGTTGTTGTTGTTGTTTAGGGTTGTTGTTGTTCGTTTTGTTGTTGTTGTTCTTTAGGGTTGTTTTTGTTGTTGGTTTTGTTGTTCTTGTTATTTAGGGTGGTTGTTTTTATTTAGGGTGGTTGTTGTTGTTGTTCTTATTTTTATTTAGGGTTGTTGTTGTTGTTTAGGGTTGTTGTTGTTGTTGTTGTTGTTGTTGTTCTTTTGGGTTGTTCTTGTTGTTTCTCTTGTTGTTATTTAGGGTTGTTGTTGTTGTTGTTGTTTAGAGTTGTTGTGGTTGTTGTAATTTAGGGTTGTTGTTGTTGTTATTTAGGGTTGTTGTTGTTGTTGTTTAGGGTTGTTGTTGTTGTTGTTGTGGTTGTTGTTATTTAGGGTTGTTGTTGTTGTTGTTGTTGTTGTTGTTGTTTAGAGTGGTTGTGGTTTTGGTTGTTGTTGTAGTTGTTGTTGTTGCTTAGGGTTGTTGTTGTTGTTGTTTTTGTTGTTGTTGCTCTTGTCAATTCAGGGTTGTTGTTGTTGCTTTTGGTATTTAGGGTTGTTGTTGTTGTTGTTATTGTTGTTGTAGTTGTTGTTGTCGTAATTGTTGTTGTTGTTGTTGTTTTTGTTGTTATTTAGGGTTGTTGATGTTGTTGTTATTGTTGTTGTTATTTAGGGTTGTTGTTGTTGTTTAGGGTTGTTGTTGTTCGTTTTGTTGTTGTTGTTCTTTAGGGTTGTTGTTGTTGTTTCTCTTGTTGTTATTTAGGGTTGTTGTTGTTGTTGTTGTTTAGAGTTGTGTGGTTGTTGTAATTTAGGGTTGTTGTTGTTATTTAGGGTTGTTGTTGTTGTTGTTTAGGGTTGTTGTTGTTGTTGTTGTGGTTGTTGTTATTTAGGGTTGTTGTTGTTGTTGTTGTTGTTGTTGTTGTTGTTGTTGTTGTTTAGGGTGGTTGTGGTTGTGGTTGTTGTTGTAGTTGTTGTTGTTGCTTAGGGTTGTTGTTGTTGTTGTTTTTGTTGTTGTTGCTCTTGTCAATTCAGGGTTGTTGTTGTTGCTGTTGGTATTTAGGGTTGTTGTTGTTGTTGTTGTTGTTGTTGTTGTAGTTCTTGTTGTCGTAATTGTTGTTGTTGTTGTTGTTTTTGTTGTTATTTAGGGTTGTTGATGTTGTTGTTATTGTTGTTGTTATTTAGGGTTGTTGTTGTTGTTTAGGGTTGTTGTTGTTCGTTTTGTTGTTGTTGTTATTTAGGGTTGTTGTTGTTGTTGTTGTTGTTGTTGGTTTTGTTGTTCTTGTTATTTAGGGTTGTTGTTGTTATTTAGGGTAGTTGTTGTTGTTGTAGATATTTTTATTTAGGGTTGTTGTTGTTATCTAGGGTTGTTGTTGTTGTTGTTATTGTTGTTGTTGTTGTTGTTATTTAGGGTTGTTGTTGTTGTTTAGGGTTGTTGTTGTTGGTTTTGTTGTTGTTGTTATTTAGGGTTGTTGTTGTTGTTGGTTTTGTTGTTCTTGTTATTTAGGGTTGTTGTTGTTATTTAGGGTGGTTGTTGTTGTTGTTGTTATCTTTATTTAGGGTTGTTGTTGTTGTTTAGGGTTGTTGTTGTTGTTGTTGTTGTTGTTGTTGTTGTTGTTCTTTAGGGTTGTTGTTGTTTCTCTTGTTGTTATTTAGGGTTGTTGTTGTTGTTGTTGTTTAGAGTTGTTGTGGTTGTTGTAATTTAGGGTTGTTGTTGTTGTTGTTGTTGTTGTTGTTTAGGGTTGTTGTTGTTGTTGTTGTGGTTGTTGTTATTTAGGGTTGTTGTTGTTGTTGTTGTTGTTGTTGTTTAGGGTGGTTGTGGTTGTTGTTGTAGTTGTTGTTGTTGCTTAGGGTTGTTGTTGTTGTTGTTGTTGTTGTTGTTGCTCTTGTCAATTCAGGGTTGTTGTTGTTGCTGTTGGTATTTAGGGATGTTGTTGTTATTGTTGTTGTTGTTTTTGTTGTTGTTGTTGTGTTTGTCGTAATTGTTGTTGTTGTTGTTGTTTTTGTTGTTATTTAGGGTTGTTGATGTTGTTGTTATTGTTGTTGTTATTTAGGGTTGTTGTTGTTCGTTTTGTTGTTGTTGTTATTTAGGGTTGTTGTTGTTGTTGTTGTTGTTGTTGGTTTTGTTGTTCTTTTTATTTAGGGTTGTTGTTGTTATTTAGGGTGGTTGTTGTGGTTGTAGTTATTTTTATTTAGGGTTGTTGTTGTTATTTAGGGTTGTTGTTGTTGTTGTTATTGTTGTTGTTGTTGTTGTTATTAAGGGTTGTTGTTGTTATTGTTGTTGTTGTTGTTGTTATTTAGGGGTGTTATTGTTGTTGTTGTTGTTTTTATTTAGGGTTGTTGTTGTTGTTGTTGTTGTTGTTGTTTAGGGTGGTTGTGGTTGTTGTTGTAGTTGTTGTTGTTGTGGTTGTTGTTATTTAGGGTTGTTGTTGTTGATGTTGTTGTTGTTTAGGGTGGTTGTGGTTGTGGTTGTTGTTGTAGTTGTTGTTGTTTCTTAGGGTTGTTGTTGTTGTTGCTCTTGTTGTTATTCAGGGTTGTTGTTGTTGCCGTTGGTATTTAGGGTTGTTGTTGTTGTTGTTGTAGTTGTTGTCATAATTATTGTTGTTGTTGTTGTTTTTGTTGTTATTTAGGGTTGTTGATGTTGTTGTTATTGTTGTTGTTATTTAGGGTTGTTGTTGTTGTTTAGGGTTGTTGTTGTTGTTTAGGGTTGTTGTTGTTCGTTTTGTTGTTGTTGTTCTTTAGGGTTGTTGTTGTTGTTGGTTTTGTTGTTCTTGTTATTTAGGGTGGTTGTTGTTGTTGTTGTTGTTGTTGTTGTTTAGGGTGGTTGTGGTTGTGGTTGTTGTTGTAGTTGTTGTTGTTGCTTAGGGTTGTTGTTGTTGTTGTTTTTGTTGTTGTTGCTCTTGTCAATTCAGGGTTGTTGTTGTTGCTTTTGGTATTTAGGGTTGTTGTTGTTGTTGTTGTTGTTGTTGTAGTTGTTGTTGTCGTAATTGTTGTTGTTGTTGTTGTTTTTGTTGTTATTTAGGGTTGTTGATGTTGTTGTTATTGTTGTTGTTATTTAGGGTTGTTGTTGTTGTTTAGGGTTGTTGTTGTTCGTTTTGTTGTTGTTGTTCTTTAGGGTTGTTGTTGTTGTTTCTCTTGTTGTTATTTAGGGTTGTTGTTGTTGTTTTTTTAGAGTTGTGTGGTTGTTGTAATTTAGGGTTGTTGTTGTTGTTATTTAGGGTTGTTGTTGTTGTTGTTTAGGGTTGTTGTTGTTGTTGTTGTTGTTGTTGTTATTTAGGGTTGTTGTTGTTGTTGTTGTTGTTGTTGTTTAGGGTGGTTGTGGTTGTGGTTGTTGTTGTAGTTGTTGTTGTTGCTTAGGGTTGTTGTTGTTGTTGTTTTTGTTGTTGTTGCTCTTGTCAATTCAGGGTTGTTGTTGTTGCTGTTGGTATTTAGGGTTGTTGTTGTTGTTGTTGTTGTTGTTGTAGTTGTTGTTGTCGTAATTGTTGTTGTTGTTGTTGTTTTTGTTGTTATTTAGGGTTGTTGATGTTGTTGTTATTGTTGTTGTTATTTAGGGTTGTTGTTGTTGTTTAGGGTTGTTGTTGTTCGTTTTGTTGTTGTTGTTATTTAGGGTTGTTGTTGTTGTTGTTGTTGTTGTTGGTTTTGTTGTTCTTGTTATTTAGGGTTGTTGTTGTTGTTTAGGGTTGTTGTTGTTCGTTTTGTTGTTGTTGTTATTTAGGGTTGTTGTTGTTGTTGGTTTTGTTGTTCTTGTTATTTAGGGTTGTTGTTGTTGTTTAGGGTTGTTGTTGTTCGTTTTGTTGTTGTTGTTCTTTAGGGTTGTTGTTGTTGTTGGTTTTGTTGTTCTTGTTATTTAGGGTGGTTGTTGTTGTTGTTGTTGTTGTTGTTGTTGTTTAGGGTGGTTGTGGTTGTGGTTGTTGTTGTAGTTGTTGTTGTTGCTTAGGGTTGTTGTTGTTGTTGTTTTTGTTGTTGTTGCTCTTGTCAATTCAGGGTTGTTGTTGTTGCTTTTGGTATTTAGGGTTGTTGTTGTTGTTGTTGTTGTTGTTGTAGTTGTTGTTGTCGTAATTGTTGTTGTTGTTGTTGTTTTTGTTGTTATTTAGGGTTGTTGATGTTGTTGTTATTGTTGTTGTTATTTAGGGTTGTTGTTGTTGTTTAGGGTTGTTGTTGTTCGTTTTGTTGTTGTTGTTCTTTAGGGTTGTTGTTGTTGTTTCTCTTGTTGTTATTTAGGGTTGTTGTTGTTGTTTTTTTAGAGTTGTGTGGTTGTTGTAATTTAGGGTTGTTGTTGTTGTTATTTAGGGTTGTTGTTGTTGTTGTTTAGGGTTGTTGTTGTTGTTGTTGTGGTTGTTGTTATTTAGGGTTGTTGTTGTTGTTGTTGTTGTTGTTGTTTAGGGTGGTTGTGGTTGTGGTTGTTGTTGTAGTTGTTGTTGTTGCTTAGGGTTGTTGTTGTTGTTGTTGTTGTTGTTGTTGCTCTTGTCAATTCAGGGTTGTTGTTGTTGCTGTTGGTATTTAGGGTTGTTGTTGTTGTTGTTGTTGTTGTTGTAGTTGTTGTTGTCGTAATTGTTGTTGTTGTTGTTGTTTTTGTTGTTATTTAGGGTTGTTGATGTTGTTGTTATTGTTGTTGTTAGTTAGGGTTGTTGTTGTTGTTTAGGGTTGTTGTTGTTCGTTTTGTTGTTGTTGTTATTTAGGGTTGTTGTTGTTGTTGTTGTTGTTGTTGGTTTTGTTGTTCTTGTTATTTAGGGTTGTTGTTGTTGTTTAGGGTTGTTGTTGTTCGTTTTGTTGTTGTTGTTATTTAGGGTTGTTGTTGTTGTTGGTTTTGTTGTTCTTGTTATTTAGGGTTGTTGTTGTTATTTAGGGTGGTTGTTGTTGTTGTTGTTATCTTTATTTAGGGTTGTTGTTGTTGTTTAGGGTTGTTGTTGTTGTTGTTGTTGTTGTTGTTGTTGTTGTTGTTGTTGTTCTTTAGGGTTGTTGTTGTTTCTCTTGTTGTTATTTAGGGTTGTTGTTGTTGTGGTTGTTTAGAGTTGTTGTGGTTGTTGTAATTTAGGGTTGTTGTTGTTGTTGTTGTTGTTGTTGTTGTTTAGGGTTGTTGTTGTTGTTGTTGTGGTTGTTGTTATTTAGGGTTGTTGTTGTTGTTGTTGTTGTTGTTTAGGGTGGTTGTGGTTGTTGTTGTAGTTGTTGTTGTTGCTTAGGGTTGTTGTTGTTGTTGTTGTTGTTGTTGTTGCTCTTGTCAATTCAGGGTTGTTGTTGTTGCTGTTGGTATTTAGGGATGTTGTTGTTATTGTTGTTGTTGTTTTTGTTGTTGTTGTTGTGTTTGTCGTAATTGTTGTTGTTGTTGTTGTTTTTGTTGTTATTTAGGGTTGTTGTTGTTGTTGTAGTTATTTTTATTTAGGGTTGTTGTTGTTATTTAGGGTTGTTGTTGTTGTTGTTATTGTTGTTGTTGTTGTTGTTATTGAGGGTTGTTGTTGTTATTGTTGTTGTTGTTGTTGTTGTTATTTAGGGTTGTTGTTGTTGTTATTTAGGGTTGTTGTTGTTTTTGTTGTTACTTAGGGTTGTTGTTGTTGTTTTTGTTGTTGTTTAAGGTTGTTGTTGTTGTTGTTGTTATTTAGGGTTGTTGTTGTTGCTGTTGTTGTTGTTTAGGGTTGTTGTTGTTGTCATTTAGGGTTGTTATTGTTGTTGTTGTTGTTGTTTTTATTTAGGGTTGTTGTTGTTGTTGTTGTTGTTGTTGTTGTTGTTTAGGGTGGTTGTGGTTGTTGTTGCTTAGGGTTGTTGTTGTTGTTGTTGTTGTTGTTGTTGTTGTTGTTGTTGTTGCTCTTGTTGTTATTCAGGGTTGTTGTTGTTGCTGTTGGTATTTAGGGTTGTTGTTGTTGTTGTTGTTGTTGTTGTTGTTGTTGTTGTTGTCGTAATTGTTGTTGTTGTTGTTGTTGTTTTTTTGTTATTTAGGGTTGTTGATGTTGTTGTTATTGTTGTTGTTATTTAGGGTTGTTGTTGTTGTTTAGGGTTGTTGTTGTTCGTTTTGTTGTTATTGTTAGTTAGTGTTAGTTAGTGTTGTTGTTGTTGTTGTTGTTGTTGT
>OX359294.1:32791861-32804361 GCA_947179395.2 Pulicaria dysenterica | reverse complement strand
GTTGTTGTTGTTTAGGGTTGTTGTTGTTCGTTTTGTTGTTGTTGTTATTTACGGTTGTTGTTGTTGTTTGTTTTGTTGTTCTTGTTATTTAGGGTTGTTGTTGTTATTTTGGGTGGTTGTTGTTGTTGTTGTTATTTTTATTTAGGGTTGTTGTTGTTGTTTAGGGTTGTTGTTGTTGATGTTGTTGTTGTTGTTTCTCTTCTTGTTATTTAGGGTTGTTGTTGTTGTTGTTGTTTAGAGTTGTTGTGGTTGTTGTGTTTTAGGGTTGCTGTTGTTATTTAGGGTTGTTGTTGTTGTTGTTGTTTAGGGTTGTTGTTGTTGTTGTTGTGGTTGTTGTTGTTGTTTAGGGTGGTTGTGGTTGTTATTGTAGTTGTTGTTGTTGCTTAGGGTTGTTGTTGTTGTTGTTGTTGTTGTTGTTGCTCTTGTCAATTCAGGGTTGTTGTTGTTGCTGTTGGTATTTAGGGTTGTTGTTGTTGTTGTTGTTGTTGTTGTTGTAGTTGTTTTTGTCGTAATTGTTGTTGTTGTTGTTGGTTTTGTTGTTATTTAGCGTTGTTGATGTTGTTGTTATTGTTGTTGTTAAATAGGGTTGTTGTTGTTTAGGGTTGTTGTTGTTCGTTTTGTTGTTGTTGTTATTTAGTGTTGTTATTGTTGTTCTTGTTGTTGGTTTTGTTGTTCTTTTTATTTAGGGTTGTTGTTGTTATTTAGGGTGGTTGTTGTTGTTGTAGTTATTTTTATTTAGGGTTGTTGTTGTTATTTAGGGTTGTTGTTGTTGTTGTTATTGTTGTTGTTGTTGTTGTTATTTAGGGTTTTTGTTGTTGTTGTTATTTAGGGTTGTTGTTGTTGTTATTTAGGGTTGTTGTTGTTGTTTCTCTCCTTGTTATTTAGGGTTGTTGTTGTTTAGAGTTGTTGTGGTTGTTGTGTTTTAGGGTTGCTGTTGTTATTTAGGGTTGTTGTTGTTGTTGTTGTTGTTGTTGTTTAGGGTTGTTGTTGTTGTTGTTGTGGTTGTTGTTGTTGTTTAGGGTGGTTGTGGTTGTTGTTGTAGTTGTTGTTGTTGCTTAGGGTTGTTGTTGTTGTTGTTGTTGTTGTTGCTCTTGTCAATTCAGGGTTGTTGTTGTTGCAGTTGGTATTTAGGGTTGTTGTTGTTGTCGTTGTTGTTGTTGTTGTAATTGTTTTTGTCGTAATTGTTGTTGTTGTTGTTGTTTTTGTTGTTATTTAGGGTTGTTGATGTTGTTGTTATTGTTGTTGTTATTTAGGGTTGTTGTTGTTTAGGGTTGTTGTTGTTCGTTTTGTTGTTGTTGTTATTTAGTGTTGTTGTTGTTGTTGTTGTTGTTGGTTTTGTTGTTCTTTTTATTTAGGGTTGTTGTTGTTATTTAGGGTGGTTGTTGTTGTTGTAGTTATTTTTATTTAGGGTTGTTGTTGTTATTTAGGGTTGTTGTTGTTGTTGTTATTGTTGTTGTTATTGTTGTTATTTAGGGTTGTTGTGGTTGTTGTTATTTAGGGTTGTTGTTGTTGTTATTTAGGGTTGTTGTTGTTTTTGTTGTTATTTAGGGTTGTTGTTGTTGTTATTGTTGTTTAGGGTTGTTGTTGTTGTTGTTGTTATTTAGGGTTGTTGTTGTTGCTGTTGTTGTTGTTTAGGGTTGTTGTTGTTGTTATTTAGGGTTGTTATTGTTGTTGTTGTTGTTGTTGTTGTTGTTGTTGTTGTTTAGGGTGGTTGTGGTTGTTGTTGTAGTTGTTGTTGTTGCTTAGGGTTGTTGTTGTTGTTGTTGTAGTTGTTGTTGTTGTGGTTATTGTTATTTAGGGTTGTTGTTGTTGTTGTTGTTGTTGTTGTTGTTTAGGGTGGTTGTGGTTGTTGTTGTAGTTGTTGTTGTTGCTTAGGGTTGTTGTTATTGTTGTTGTTGTTGTTGTTGCTCTTGTTGTTATTCAGGGTTGTTGTTGTTGCTGTTGGTATTTAGGGTTGTTGTTGTTGTTGTTGTTGTAGTTGTTGTCATAATTGTTGTTGTTGTTGTTTTTGTTGTTATTTAGGGTTGTTGATGTTGTTGTTATTGTTGTTGTTATTTAGGGTTGTTGTTGTTGTTTAGGGTTGTTGTTGTTCGTTTTGTTGTTGGTGTTATTTAGGGTTGTTGTTGTTGTTGGTTTTGTTGTTCTTGTTATTTAGGGTTGTTGTTGTTATTTAGGGTGGTTGTTGTTGTTGTTGTTATTTTTATTTAGGGTTGTTGTTGTTGTTTAGGGTTGTTGTTGTTGTTGTTGTTGTTATTTAGGGTTGTTGTTGTTGCTGTTGTTGTTGTTTAGGGTTGTTGTTGTTGTTATTTAGGGTTGTTATTGTTGTTGTTGTTGTTGTTTTTATTTAGGGTTGTTGTTGTTGTTGTTGTTTAGGGTGGTTGTGGTTGTTGTTGTAGTTGTTGTTGTTGCTTAGGGTTGTTGTTGTTGTTGTTGTTGTTGTTGTTGTTGTTGTGGTTGTTGTTATTTGTTGTTGTTGTTGTTGTTGTTGTGGTTGTTGTTATTTAGGGTTGTGGTTGTTGTTGTAGTTGTTGTTGTTGCTTAGGGTTGTTTTGTTGTTTAGGGTTGTTGTTGTTCGTTTTGTTGTTGTTGTTATTTAGGGTTGTTGTTGTTGTTGGTTTTGTTGTTCTTGTTATTTAGGGTTGTTGTTGTTATTTAGGGTGGTTGTTGTTGTTGTTGTTATTTTTATTTAGGGTTGTTGTTGTTGTTTAGGGTTGTTGTTGTTGTTGTTGTTGTTGTTCTTTAGGGTTGTTGTTGTTGTTTCTCTTGTTGTTATTTAGGGTTGTTGTTGTTGTTGTTGTTTAGAGTTGTTGTGGTTGTTGTAATTTAGGGTTGTTGTTGTTGTTATTTAGGGTTGTTGTTGTTGTTGTTGTTGTTGTTGTTGTTTAGGGTTGTTGTTGTTGTTGTTGTTGTTGTTGTTATTTAGGGTTGTTGTTGTTGTTGTTGTTGTTGTTGTTTAGGGTGGTTGTGGTTGTTGTTGTAGTTGTTGTTGTTGCTTAGGGTTGTTGTTGTTGTTGTTGTTGCTCTTGTCAATTCAGGGTTGTTGTTGTTGCTGTTGGTATTTAGGGTTGTTGTTGTTGTTGTTGTTGTTGTTGTTGTTGTTGTTGTTGTAGTTGTTGTTGTCGTAATTGTTGTTGTTGTTGTAGTTTTTGTTGTTATTTAGGGTTGTTGATGTTGTTGTTATTTAGGGTTGTTGTTGTTGTTTAGGGTTGTTGTTGTTCGTTTTGTTGTTGTTGTTATTTAGGGTTGTTGTTGTTGTTGTTGTTGTTGTTGGTTTTGTTGTTCTTTTTATTTAGGGTTGTTGTTGTTGTTTAGGGTTGTTGTTGTTCGTTTTGTTGTTGTTGTTATTTAGGGTTGTTGTTGTTGTTGTTGTTGTTGTTGTTGTTGGTTTTGTTGTTCTTGTTATTTAGGGTTGTTGTTGTTATTTAGGGTGGTTGTTGTTGTTGTAGTTATTTTTATTTAGGGTTGTTGTTGTTATTTAGGGTTGTTTTGTTGTTGTTGTTGTTGTTCAGGGTGGTTGTGGTTGTTGTTGTAGTTGTTGTTGTTGCTTAGGGTTGTTGTTGTTGTTGTTGTTGTTGTTGTTGCTCTTGTTGTTATTCAGGGTTGTTGTTGTTGCTGTTAGTATTTAGGGTTGTTGTTGTTGTTGTTGTTGTTGTTGTTGTTGTTGTTGTTGTTATTTAGGGTTGTTGATGTTGTTGTTATTGTTGTTGTTATTAAGGGTTGTTGTTATTGTTTAGGGTTGTTGTTGTTCGTTTTGTTGTTATTGTTATTTAGTGTTGTTGTTGTTGTTGTTGTTGTAGTTGTTGTCATAATTGTTGTTGTGGTTGTTTTTGTTGTTATTTAGGGTTGTTGATGTTGTTGTTATTGTTGTTGTTATTTAGGGTTGTTGTTGTTGTTGGTTTTGTTGTTCTTGTTATTTAGGGTTGTTGTTGTTATTTAGGGTGGTTGTTGTTGTTGTTATTTTTATTTAGGGTTGTTGTTGTTGTTTAGGGTTGTTGTTGTTGTTGTTGTTGTTATTTTGGGTTGTTGTTGTTGCTGTTGTTGTTGTTTAGGGTTGTTGTTGTTGTTATTTAGGGTTGTTATTGTTGTTGTTGTTGTTGTTTTTATTTAGGGTTGTTGTTGTTGTTGTTGTTGTTGTTGTTTAGGGTGGTTGTGGTTGTTGTTGTTGTTGTTGTTGTTGCTTAGGGTTGTTGTTGTTGTTGTTGTTGTTGTTGTTGTGGTTGTTGTTATTTGTTGTTGTTGTTGTTGTAGTTGTGGTTGTTGTTGTAGTTGTTGTTGTTGCTTAGGGTTGTTTTGTTGTTTAGGGTTGTTGTCGTTCGTTTTGTTGTTGTTGTTATTTAGGGTTGTTGTTGTTGTTGTTGTTGTTGTTGTTGGTTTTGTTGTTCTTGTTATTTAGGGTTGTTGTTGTTATTTAGGGTGGTTGTTGTTGTTGTAGTTATTTTTATTTAGGGTTGTTATTGTTGTTGTTGTTGTTGTTTTTATTTAGGGTTGTTGTTGTTGATTTTATTTAGGGTTGTTGTTGTTGTTGTTGTTTAGGGTGGTTGTGGTTGTTGTTGTAGTTGTTGTTGTTGCTTAGGGTTGTTGTTGTTGTTGTTGTTGTTGTTGTTGTTGTTGTGGTTGTTGTTATTTGTTGTTGTTGTTGTTGTTGTTGTGGTTGTTGTTATTTAGGGTTGTGGTTGTTGTTGTAGTTGTTGTTGTTGCTTAGGATTGTTTTGTTGTTTAGGGTTGTTGTTGTTCGTTTTGTTGTTGTTGTTATTTAGGGTTGTTGTTGTTGTTGGTTTTGTTGTTCTTGTTATTTAGGGTTGTTGTTGTTATTTAGGGTGGTTGTTGTTGTTGTTATTTGTATTTAGGGTTGTTGTTGTTTAGGGTTGTTGTTGTTGTTGTTGTTGTTGTTGTTCTTTAGGGTTGTTGTTGTTGTTTCTCTTGTTGTTATTTAGGGTTGTTGTTGTTGTTGTTGTTTAGAGTTGTTGTGGTTGTTGTAATTTAGGGTTGTTGTTGTTGTTATTTAGGGTTTTTGTTGTTGTTGTTGTTGTTTAGGGTTGTTGTTGTTGTTGTTGTGGTTGTTGTTGTTGTTTAGGGTGGTTGTGGTTGTTGATGTAGTTGTTGTTGTTGCTTAGGGTTGTTGTTGTTGTTGTTGTTGTTGTTGTTGTTGTGGTTGTTGTTATTTAGGGTTGTTGTTGTTGTTGTTATTTAGGGTTGTTGATGTTGTTGTTATTGTTGTTGTTATTTAGGGTTGTTTTTGTTGTTTAGGGTTGTTGTTGTTCGTTTTGTTGTTGTTGTTATTTAGGGTTGTTGTTGTTGTTGTTGTTGTTGTTGTTGGTTTTGTTGTTCTTGTTATTTAGGGTTGTTGTTGTTATTTAGGGTGGTTGTTGTTGTTGTAGTTATTTTTATTTAGGGTTGTTGTTGTTATTTAGGGTTGTTTTGTTGTTGTTGTTGTTGTTCAGGGTGGTTGTGGTTGTTGTTGTAGTTGTTGTTGTTGCTTAGGGTTGTTGTTGTTGTTGTTGTTGTTGTTGTTGCTCTTGTTGTTATTCAGGGTTGTTGTTGTTGCTGTTAGTATTTAGGGTTGTTGTTGTTGTTGTTGTTGTTGTTGTTGTTGTTGTTGTTGTCGTAATTGTTGTTGTTGTTGTTGTTGTTTTTGTTGTTATTTAGGGTTGTTGATGTTGTTGTTATTGTTGTTGTTATTAAGGGTTGTTGTTATTGTTTAGGGTTGTTGTTGTTCGTTTTGTTGTTATTGTTATTTAGTGTTGTTGTTGTTGTTGTTGTAGTTGTTGTCATAATTGTTGTTGTTGTTGTTTTTGTTGTTATTTAGGGTTGTTGATGTTGTTGTTATTGTTGTTGTTATTTAGGGTTGTTGTTGTTGTTGGTTTTGTTGTTCTTGTTATTTAGGGTTGTTGTTGTTATTTAGGGTGGTTGTTGTTGTTGTTATTTTTATTTAGGGTTGTTGTTGTTGTTTAGGGTTGTTGTTGTTGTTGTTGTTGTTATTTTGGGTTGTTGTTGTTGCTGTTGTTGTTGTTTAGGGTTGTTGTTGTTGTTATTTAGGGTTGTTATTGTTGTTGTTGTTGTTGTTTTTATTTAGGGTTGTTGTTGTTGTTGTTGTTGTTGTTTAGGGTGGTTGTGGTTGTTGTTGTTGTTGTTGTTGCTTAGGGTTGTTGTTGTTGTTGTTGTTGTTGTTGTTGTGGTTGTTGTTATTTGTTGTTGTTGTTGTTGTTGTTGTGGTTGTTGTTATTTAGGGTTGTGGTTGTTGTTGTAGTTGTTGTTGTTGCTTAGGGTTGTTTTGTTGTTTAGGGTTGTTGTTGTTCGTTTTGTTGTTGTTGTTATTTAGGGTTGTTGTTGTTGTTGGTTTTGTTGTTCTTGTTATTTAGGGTTGTTGTTGTTATTTAGGGTGGTTGTTGTTGTTGTTATTTGTATTTAGGGTTGTTGTTGTTTAGGGTTGTTGTTGTTGTTGTTGTTGTTGTTGTTCTTTAGGGTTGTTGTTGTTGTTTCTCTTGTTGTTATTTAGGGTTGTTGTTGTTGTTGTTGTTTAGAGTTGTTGTGGTTGTTGTAATTTAGGGTTGTTGTTGTTGTTATTTAGGGTTGTTGTTGTTGTTGTTGTTGTTTAGGGTTGTTGTTGTTGTTGTTGTGGTTGTTGTTGTTGTTTAGGGTGGTTGTGGTTGTTGATGTAGTTGTTGTTGTTGCTTAGGGTTGTTGTTGTTGTTGTTGTTGTTGTTGTTGTTGTTGTGGTTGTTGTTATTTAGGGTTGTTGTTGTTGTTGTTATTTAGGGTTGTTGATGTTGTTGTTATTGTTGTTGTTATTTAGGGTTGTTTTTGTTGTTTAGGGTTGTTGTTGTTCGTTTTGTTGTTGTTGTTATTTAGGGTTGTTGTTGTTGTTGGTTTTGTTGTTCTTGTTATTTAGGGTTGTTGTTGCTATTTAGGGTGGTTGTTGTTGTTGTAGTTATTTTTATTTAGGGTTGTTGTTGTTATTTAGGGTTGTTTTGTTGTTGTTGTTGTTGTTCAGGGTGGTTGTGGTTGTTGTTGTAGTTGTTGTTGTTGCTTAGGGTTGTTGTTGTTGTTGTTGTTGTTGTTGTTGCTCTTGTTGTTATTCTGGGTTGTTGTTGTTGCTGTTAGTATTTAGGGTTGTTGTTGTTGTTGTTGTTGTTGTTGTTGTTGTTGTTGTTGTCGTAATTGTTGTTGTTGTTGTTGTTGTTTTTGTTGTTATTTAGGGTTGTTGATGTTGTTGTTATTGTTGTTGTTATTAAGGGTTGTTGTTATTGTTTAGGGTTGTTGTTGTTCGTTTTGTTGTTATTGTTATTTAGTGTTGTTGTTGTTGTTGTTGTAGTTGTTGTCATAATTGTTGTTGTTGTTGTTTTTGTTGTTATTTAGGGTTGTTGATGTTGTTGTTATTGTTGTTGTTATTTAGGGTTGTTGTTGTTGTTTAGGGTTGTTGTTGTTGTTTAGGGTTGTTGTTGGTCGTTTTGTTGTTGGTGTTATTTAGGGTTGTTGTTGTTGTTGGTTTTGTTGTTCTTGTTATTTAGGGTTGTTGTTGTTATTTAGGGTGGTTGTTGTTGTTGTTGTTATTTTTATTTAGGGTTGTTGTTGTTGTTTAGGGTTGTTGTTGTTGTTATTTTGGGTTGTTGTTGTTGCTGTTGTTGTTGTTATTTAGGGTTGTTATTGTTGTTGTTGTTGTTGTTTTTATTTAGGGTTGTTGTTGTTGTTGTTGTTGTTGTTGTTGTTTAGGGTGGTTGTGGTTGTTGTTGTAGTTGTTGTTGTTGCTTAGGGTTGTTGTTGTTGTTGTTGTTGTTGTTGTTGTTGTTGTTGTGGTTGTTGTTATTTGTTGTTGTTGTTGTTGTTGTTGTGGTTGTTGTTATTTAGGGTTGTGGTTGTTGTTGTAGTTGTTGTTGTTGCTTAGGGTTGTTTTGTTGTTTAGGGTTGTTGTTGTTCGTTTTGTTGTTGTTGTTATTTAGGGTTGTTGTTGTTGTTGGTTTTGTTGTTCTTGTTATTTAGGGTTGTTGTTGTTATTTAGGGTGGTTGTTGTTGTTGTTATTTTTATTTAGGGTTGTTGTTGTTTAGGGTTGTTGTTGTTGTTGTTGTTGTTGTTGTTCTTTAGGGTTGTTGTTGTTGTTTCTCTTGTTGTTATTTAGGGTTGTTGTTGTTGTTGTTGTTTAGAGTTGTTGTGGTTGTTGTAATTTAGGGTTGTTGTTGTTGTTATTTAGGGTTGTTGTGGTTGTTGTTGTTGTTGTTTAGGGTTGTTGTTGTTGTTGTTGTGGTTGTTTTTGTTGTTTAGGGTGGTTGTGGTTGCTGATGTAGTTGTTGTTGTTGCTTAGGGTTGTTGTTGTTGTTGTTGTTGTTGTTGTTGTTGTAGTTGTTGTTATTTAGGGTTGTTGTTGTTGTTGTTATTTAGGGTTGTTGATGTTGTTGTTATTGTTGTTGTTATTTAGGGTTGTTTTTGTTGTTTAGGGTTGTTGTTGTTCGTTTTGTTGTTGTTGTTATTTAGGGTTGTTGTTGTTGGTTTTGTTGTTCTTGTTATTTAGGGTTGTTGTTGTTATTTAGGGTGGTTGTTGTTGTTGTAGTTATTTTTATTTAGGGTTGTTGTTGTTATTTAGGGTTGTTTTGTTGTTGTTGTTGTTGTTCAGGGTGGTTGTGGTTGTTGTTGTAGTTGTTGTTGTTGCTTAGGGTTGTTGTTGTTGTTGTTGTTGTTGTTGTTGCTCTTGTTGTTATTCAGGGTTGTTGTTGTTGCTGTTAGTATTTAGGGTTGTTGTTGTTGTTGTTGTTGTTGTTGTTGTTGGTGTCGTAATTGTTGTTGTTGTTGTTGTTGTTTTTGTTGTTATTTAGGGTTGTTGATGTTGTTGTTGTTATTAAGGGTTGTTGTTATTGTTTAGGGTTGTGGTTGTTCGTTTTGTTGTTATTGTTATTTAGTGTTGTTGTTGTTGTTGGTTTTGTTGTTCTTGTTATTTAGGGTTGTTGTTGTTATTTAGGGTGGTTGTTGTTGTTGTTGTTATTTTTATTTAGGGTTGTTGGTGTTCTTGTGGGTTGTTGTTGTTGTTCTTCAGGGTTGTTGTTGTTTCTCTTGTAGTTATGTAGGGTTGTTGTTGTTGTTGTTATTTAGGGTTGTTGTTGTTGCTGTTGTTGTTGTTTAGGGTTGTTGTTGTTGTTTAGAGTTGTTGTGGTTGTTGTAATTTAGGATTGTTGTTGTTGTTATTTAGGGTTGTTGTTGTTGTTGTTGTTGTTGTTGTTTAGGGTTGTTGTTGTTGTTGTTGTGGTTGTTGTTATTTGTTGTTGTTCTTGTTGTTGTTGTTGTTGTTGTTGTTTAGGGTGGTTGTGGTTGTTGTTGTAGTTGTTGTTGTTGCTTAGGGTTGTTGTTGTTGTTGCTCTTGTTGTTATTCAGGGTTGTTGTTTTTGCTGTTGGTATTTAGGGTTGTTGTTGTTGTTGTCATAATTGTTGTTGTTGTTGTTGTTTTTGTTGTTATTTAGGGTTGTTGATGTTGTTGTTATTGTTGTTGTTATTTAGGGTTGTTGTTGTTGTTTAGGGTTGTTGTTGTTGTTTAGGGTTGTTGTTGTTCGTTTTGTTGTTGTTGTTATTTAGGGTTGTTGTTGTTGTTGGTTTTGTTGTTCTTGTTATTTAGGGTTGTTGTTGTTATTTAGGGTGGTTGTTGTTGTTGTTGTTATTTTTATTTAGGGTTCTTGTTGTTGTTTAGGGT
Source organism: Pulicaria dysenterica (assembly GCA_947179395.2). Classification (NCBI taxonomy): domain Eukaryota; kingdom Viridiplantae; phylum Streptophyta; class Magnoliopsida; order Asterales; family Asteraceae; genus Pulicaria; species Pulicaria dysenterica. The sequence continues at coordinate 32,794,690 of OX359294.1, read as the reverse complement.
TGTTGTTGTTGTTGTTGTTGTTGTTGTTGTTCTTTAGGGTTGTTGTTGTTGTTTCTCTTGTTGTTATTTAGGGTTGTTGTTGTTGTTGTTTAGGGTTGTTGTGGTTGTTGTAATTTAGGGTTGTTGTTGTTGTTATTTAGGGTTGTTCTTGTTGTTGTTGTTGTTGTGGTTGTTGTAATTTAGGGGTTGTTGTTGTTGTTATTTAGGGTTGTTGTTGTTGTTGTTGTTGTAGTTGTTGTTATTTAGGGTTGTTGTTGTTGTTATTGTTTAGGGTGGTTGTAGTTGTTGTTGTAGTTGTTGTTGTTGCTTAGGGTTGTTGTTGTTGTTGTTGTTGCTCTTGTCAATTCAGGGTTGTTGTTGTTGCTGTTGGTATTTAGGGTTGTTCTTGTTGTTGTTGTTGTTGTAGTTGTTGTTGTCGTAATTGTTGTTGTTGTTGTAGTTTTTGTTGTTATTTAGGGTTGTTGATGTTGTTGTTATTGTTGTTGTTATTTAGGGTTGTTGTTGTTCGTTTTGTTGTTGTTGTTATTTAGGGTTGTTGTTGTTGGTGTTGTTGTTGTTGTTGGTTTTGTTGTTCTTGTTATTTAGGGTTGTTGTTGTTATTTAGGGATGTTGTTGTAGTTATTTTTATTTAGGGTTGTTGTTGTTGTTGTTATTGTTGTTGTTGTTGTTGTTATTTAGGGTTGTTGTTGTTATTGTTGTTGTTGTTGTTGTTGTTATTTAGGGTTGTTGTTTATGTTATTTAGGGTTGTTGTTGTTTAGGGTTGTTGTTGTTGTTTAGAGTTGTTGTGGTTCATGTAATTTAGGATTGTTGTTGTTGTTATTTAGGGTTGTTGTTGTTGTTGTTGTTGTTGTTTAGGGTTGTTGTTGTTGTTGTTGTGGTTGTTGTTATTTAGGGTTGTTGTTGTTGTTGTTTAGGGTGGTTGTGGTTGTTGTTGTAGTTGTTGTTGTTGCTTAGGGTTGTTGTTGTTGTTGTTGTTGTTGTTGCTCTTGTTGTTATTCAGGGTTGTTGTTGTTGCTGTTGGTATTTAGGGTTGTTGTTGTTGTTGTTGTAGTTGTTGTCATAATTGTTGTTGTTGTTGTTGTTTTTGTTGTTATTTAGGGTTGTTGATGTTGTTGTTATTGTTGTTGTTATTTAGGGTTGTTGTTGTTGTTTAGGGTTGTTGTTGTTGTTTAGGGTTGTTGTTGTTCGTTTTGTTGTTGTTGTTATTTAGGGTTGTTGTTGTTGTTGGTTTTGTTGTTCTTGTTATTTAGGGTTGTTGTTGTTATTTAGGGTGGTTGTTGTTGTTGTTGTTATTTTTATTTAGGGTTGTTGTTGTTGTTTAAGGTTGTTGTTGTTGTTGTTGTTGTTGTTGTTGTTCTTTAGGGTTGTTGTTGTTGTTTCTCTTGTTGTTATTTAGGGTTGTTGTTGTTGTTGTTTAGGGTTGTTGTGGTTGTTGTAATTTAGGGTTGTTGTTGTTGTTATTTAGGGTTGTAGTTGTTGTTGTTGTTGTTGTGGTTGTTGTAATTTAGGGGTTGTTGTTGTTGTTATTTAGGGTTGTTGTTGTTGTTGTTGTTGTTGTTGTTGTTGTTATTTAGGGTTGTTGTTGTTGTTGTTGTTTAGGGTGGTTGTAGTTGTTGTTGTAGTTGTTGTTGTTGCTTAGGGTTGTTGTTGTTGTTGTTGTTGCTCTTGTCAATTCAGGGTTGTTGTTGTTGCTGTTGGTATTTAGGGTTGTTCTTGTTGTTGTTGTTGTTGTAGTTGTTGTTGTCGTAATTGTTGTTGTTGTTGTAGTTTTTGTTGTTATTTAGGGTTGTTGATGTTGTTGTTATTGTTGTTGTTATTTAGGGTTGTTGTTGTTGTTTAGGGTTGTTGTTGTTCGTTTTGTTGTTGTTGTTATTTAGGGTTGTTGTTGTTGTTGTTGTTGTTGTTGTTGGTTTTGTTGTTCTTGTTATTTAGGGTTGTTGTTGTTATTTAGGGATGTTGTTGTTGTAGTTATTTTTATTTAGGGTTGTTGTTGTTGTTGTTATTGTTGTTGTTGTTGTTGTTATTTAGGGTTGTTGTTGTTATTGTTGTTGTTGTTGTTGTTGTTATTTAGGGTTGTTGTTTATGTTATTTAGGGTTGTTGTTGTTGTTATTTAGGGTTGTTGTTGTTGTTGTTGTAGTTGTTGTTTAGGGTTGTTGTTGTTTAGAGTTGTTGTGGTTGATGTAATTTAGGATTGTTGTTGTTGTTATTTAGGGTTGTTGTTGTTGTTGTTGTTGTTGTTTAGGGTTGTTGTTGTTGTTGTTGTGGTTGTTGTTATTTAGGGTTGTTGTTGTTGTTGTTTAGGGTGGTTGTGGTTGTTGTTGTAGTTGTTGTTGTTGCTTAGGGTTGTTGTTGTTGTTGTTGTTGTTGTTGCTCTTGTTGTTATTCAGGGTTGTTGTTGTTGCTGTTGGTATTTAGGGTTGTTGTTGTTGTTGTTGTAGTTGTTGTCATAATTGTTGTTGTTGTTGTTGTTTTTGTTGTTATTTAGGGTTGTTGATGTTGTTGTTATTGTTGTTGTTATTTAGGGTTGTTGTTGTTGTTTAGGGTTGTTGTTGTTGTTGTTTTTGTTGTTGTTGTAGTTGTTGCTGTTGTTGTTGTTGTTGTTGTTTTTGTTGTTATTTAGGGTTGTTGATGTTGTTGTTATTGTTGTTGTTATTTAGGGTTGTTGTTGTTGTTTAGGGTTGTTGTTGTTCGTTTTGTTGTTGTTGTTATTTAGGGTTGTTGTTGTTGTTGTTGTTGTTGTTGGTTTTGTTGTTCTTTTTATTTAGGGTTGTTGTTGTTATTTAGGGTGGTTGTTGTTGTTGTAGTTATTTTTATTTAGGGTTGTTGT